>OZ022518.1:15640950-16096980 GCA_963989415.1 Cerceris ruficornis | reverse complement strand
GAATTTCTTCCGTCAAAAGTCAGCAACGTGAACGCATGATACAGCGGAATCTATAGCGATCTCGGCACGTATACACTAAACGAGAACGAGTTCCTGGACAAAGGATACGCCGCGGTGAAGGTGCTGCGGCTATAGCACCGTTCAATTTTCGAACGGAAAACGTTTCGGTTGTGCCGGGATAATAGGAGCCGAAGAAAATCGGTGTAAAAGATTTCCCGAGTATTTTCCCTGAATGCGGTGGACTCGCACGGAATGTCATGTTAAACGACGTCTTTTCGTTATTTCGATCTGCCTCTCGCGATAACTGCCGACCGTGGGAATGAACTTCCTCTGTGTTTCGTTAATTATTGGTCTCGTTTCTCGGAAAACGGCAGTAATGTAGTTGAAGACTGGGATTAAAATAAGTTTCCTTAAGTATAAGCGAATAGTAATACTTGGGATCTTTTGGCTTTTTTGGATTATAGAAACGTCGTGTGAGACGATTTAATATTGTTACGCATGAAGCATGCGATAGAATTAATTGTTATTGAGTTACGTGGCTTGCCAATTGTGAGAAATACGAGAACAAGAGATTATACGGCCGTGTTACAAATTCTCAGCTTGAAAAAAATGTTACATATTTTTCTAGATAATTTAGATTTGTTTATAATGAGTATGCACGCGGTGCACGTGTTTATTCATTTATTAGAATTACATAAACTATCTTCTCTTACTATTCTTGCATAATTGAATGTAATTTATAAGGAATGAATTTGAGGACTAAGATATATTAGAGAATTCCTCTCTGCACAAATCACATTTATTATTAGTATCATCTTAATGCAGTGGTCTCCAAACTTTGTGAACAAAGCCTTATTTGTGAACAGAGATGCCTTCTGCTCTTGCGTTTATGAAATCGCACCGACACTTGTCAATAAAATAATTTTTATCCTTGTATGTTAATGTTATGTTATAAAAGTTACATTTTGATGAAACTTTTTGCGCCTCCCTTTGAATTTACTTGTGCCTCCCTTGTAGGCGGGCCACCCAGATTTGAAATCGCTAATTTAACGTTTGCACATAAATTGTATTTGGGGCTGTTAACCAGAATTAACACTGTAACCCACCAAGAAGGTTAAAATGATTTGTTATAATTTCTTTTAAATCTTCCTGAAACTTTAAACGCTGTGTGATACTCAATTTTTACGTTAATCTAGTAAAATTCTAAAAATTAAATCGATAAAGTGTATTGCCCCCTTCACTTCTCTTCTTCGGAAGTACTTATCTAGTATCCTTAAATATACCGTATTAACTCTTATCAACCGAAAAATATTTTAGTAGTTTGTCAGCTAACTTCAACTAAACTTGTTCATCGCCAGAAAGAAAATTAGAAATATGGCTTAATTTTATGTAAAGTATTCATTTATTAGTAAGTATATTGTGTAGGGATAAAGTAATATAAAAAATTATAATTTGTATTTCACTAGGTCGTGTTTGGCACTGAGCCACTTGGAGTGATAAGGGTTAATCGTATGTAGCTCTGGTCCTAATGGCCATACGGGAAAAGTAAATTTTACATTTAATTTTCACGGCAGATTCTTACATCACTATCATTTTTCCAAATTACAATCTTACGATTTATTAATTTTCTGTCCATTCGTTTATCAATGTACCCTTAGTAGTAATTGCTAAACAAATTCATTACTGTAAAAACGGACCACTGTTTCTTGTATAAGTTCGTATCTATTTGTACTTGTACTAGATTGTATGTGGATTTACTGCTATTCTTCTCTTTGGACTTGTGTGCCGAACGAAAGAAACACGGGTAACGAAGGCAACATAAGAAAAGCTCTCAGTAGCTCAGATCTTGATTAAATGACGATCAGTTACCTCAGAAGGAATATTACTCGGAATCCGTGACCTCTTCATTTCTCCATTTCTTTTATCAACAATATAGTCGGGCAGATTTCGTATAACAAAAATATATTTGAAAAATAAAATATTTCCAACGAGTAAACCAATCGAATCTTAAGAAACGATGACCGCAATGCTAACAATGAAAATAACGTAACTTTATTGTGGTCATTGATTGCCTTTTGATCTGAAATATCAACTTTTTGCGAATATAATCTGAAATGATCTTAATATTTCTGAAATATAAGAAATATTATATATAAGAAATATTTCTTAAATATAATAATCTTAAATGTAATAATATTTAAGAGAGATTACATTTAATTACTTTGAACTCTCCTTACAGTTCATTTGTTGTTCTTGCATTTAATTCCTTCCGACAGTATATTATTCATTATGATACAAGCTACACTTCCATTTTGCTTTGTTCAGACATTTCCAGCATTTTGAATAAACAGTGGATTATAACGTAAAGCAAAACGAAGTTGAAAGTTAACTTTAGGTTTACAACGTAAGCCCTTTCTTTCCCTTAGAGAACTAGGTTCGTTCTTCAATATGCAATGTGCCATTGCAAAACCCTAATTATGTGTGCCCTGACTTCACGAGCAGTCAGAATAACATATTTTTATGTCTCCAGATGATAATGTGTTAAAACCTATACAGGTCCATAACAGAACTTCGCCTAATTTCCTGGTTCTTTGATAGAAAGAGCTGAAAATAAAATTCGAATATTGCCCAAGGAAATAATATCGAAGCTGAAACATATTATCTTTCATAATTCGCAGATTATTAATGAACGTCACCTTGCAGAGCGAAAATATAATTTAATTAAATTTTCTGGCCGTTTAATTTTCAATGGCTCTCATAAGTTTGCCGAGGAGCAACGGCTTAATATGAGTCACTCAGAAGCCAAGGCGATTAAGTCTATTTTTGTTATTTTCTGATTTTTGTAAATTTCAATAGAATGAAGTTTATTCCATTAAAATTTGCAAAGATTAGAAAATATGGAAAATGGACTTAACAGTATTGACTTCCGAGTGACTTAATTATACCTCACCCCCTGGAATGCGACTTGGCACGTTTAAGCAAATTATCCTGCAGTAGCAGAAATGACCCAAGAGGGGGTGGTTTGGGTCTGAGTCCCGAGACATCGTCAAGATCAGCTTTCGTCCGACATATTTTCATCCTCCGTTTCAATCCCTACGACTAGGTTCATCCCAACGCGATATCATTGTCTCGCGTTTCTTATCTTTAACGTGTGGTGTCGAATCTTATCTGTCCGGTTAGCCGAAAATCGCGCGGTATTCGATTTGCAGCCAGTATTCGGTTACCAATTCGCCGTTTCAATGATAGCCTTGGCTCTCCAGCACCAGCAGATTACCAACCGGACAGTTTCGGTCTGGCTCAATAGAATCGTCTTTCAAACAATTCCCAGACGCAGTTGCAGATAACTCTCACAATGCGTAGGCATTACTGCGATCTTGGAGTCGGAGCATTTTAATTTACACCTACGTATTCACTGAGGGAAGACTACCAAAATGGTGTCGGTAGTAGCAAAAACGGTGTGCAAAAAGAAAAATTAGCCTCGGGACGTAACACCTGTGTTAAGCCTATCATCTCCTGCATTTCTTCCGGAATAATATCATTATTATTTGAGCCATTCACTTGTCAAATCGATTAACTCCATAAAACCTAAAGTAGAGAAACGTGATGAAATAGTATACACTCCTTTTCAAGATTCTCTTCAAAATATAAATACAAATAAGTATTGTAGAATATATAGTCGCATGTAGCTTTCCTCTAACAAAGTAGAAAATGAGTAAGGTAGAATAGCCCTGGAATTAATTAGATTGACTTCTGAATTCAATTATTTATTATTCGATGGCCAAACAAACTTCGTCACTTAATGGTGTTAATCGTTATTATTATAAAAATTTATTCTAAACATAAAAAGTTAGGATTCAATCAAGTGCTTTGAGATTTAAATTTGAAAAAATTCAAAAAGTGGGGTCAGTCACTTTATGCTGTGAGCAGCTCATTTCATAGCCGGTCAAATGATCGGACATGGTAAAAATAAATGCACATAAAGTGCTGGTACGATTAGTGTTAACTCGTTAAATTTTTTGGATCAGTTGTGATCGGCGCCGTTGAATTCGATGAGATTTCTAATAACTTTGAAATTGCAATATTCACGGATTTGATAATATATTCAGAACTGAAATAGTATTGTTAGAAAAGTAAATTGCCACTGAGTATATAACTATCTTTACCTTTAACGTTTCCATAATATGAAGATATGATTTTAATACAAAAGTTTCAGTTTGGTAGAAATGATGAAACTAGCGAAATATGGATTGCGTCTAGAGTGCGAAATATCAAGCAATTATTTTCGTATTAAAGGCAAATACCTGATATTAGAAAATTGTAAAATGAGATCCCGTATTAAACGTCATGACGTTGCATAGTTCTCTCGGATACATATGAGCCGTTTATTTTAAAAGTGGCGTGAATCACTATACCGTACTGAAAAATGCTGATTTTTCAATGACAATACGAAACTATTTTGACTAAGGAAAATATAAGTATCCAAGGTAACAAGTGAAAGTAAGTCTTCTCGAAAATTTCCATCGATATTTCTAAACACGTTAAATCGCAACCCTTAACACTAGAACTACCATCTACAGTCGAAATGACTGGTTCCTCATTTTCTCAAAAAATTCGCCTTTATAGGGGAGCCATGAAACAGCTAGTTTACGTTCACCTTACAAAACATAAATTACTGAATTAATCATCTGTCCACCATGTAATTCCTCTTTTCCTAAAGTACATACATAACATATTTAAATATAATAGATTTAACACCGGTAGTTCCAACGTTAAATATTTCGATTTAAAGAGAAAGTGCCTTATACCGCTTTTAAAATAAACACCTCATACATCCTGAACGAGAATGTTTTATCATTTGAATACCGATTATCATTTAACAGTGCTCTCCAAAAAGTTATTGCCATTTTTCGTTATAACACGCACGAAATCGTTTCTCCGTGTATGCAAATTCGATGCGATAAACGGCAACAAAAAAATGGTAACATGGTCAGTCGACGCAAGCGCGAGCAGATTGGCGTATGTGCCGCATTATACGAAAACGCGCCATGGGTCGGCCTGCGACTAAATGAAGTCGCGTCTTGAAACGGAACCAGTGCCCTTTTTTCCTCTACTTCGCAATTGTCGTCCCACGTAGTTCCTGAATTCTTTATACGTGTTTCTTTGCATACGTGTGCCCCTGTGCTCCTCGTACGCTCACCTTTTCCTATATCTGTCTCTACGTGCGTGCATGTGTGTTGAATATTTGCGTGTGTGTTGAATATTTGCGCGTGTGTTTCGTCGTACGTGTATCGCGCGCACGTCTGCTTTTTCAACGTGACCGTTTCGCTTACGCCGCGACTCTTTTCCTCGGAAACTCGAAAAATCTCAGACGGCGAGAAATTTCATTCTGGGATCAAAGCGGCGCGATTATGCGCACGAGTTTTTCAGCTAGACATCGTGGAATACAAATATGGAATTTCTTTCTATGGGCAATTCTGTTTCTTTGAATTACATCCGTGGGAATATTATTACTTAGTCGGACGTGATAAGTCGGTGTTTCGGGCGTTTTCGAATGTGACCTAACGCTAGAACTACTGGATGGGTGTCTCATTTATATTTAAATATGTTAAATCAGTGCTTTGGAATAAAATGAATCAAAAGGTGTAAAAGATAATCAGTGAAGTAATTTTTCTTTTATAAGATAGACGTGGAATATTTACTGTGTAACTCTCGTATCAATTTGGGGAATTTTTAGAAAAAATTGGGAACCGGCCTTTTTGAACGCCTTGGTAGTTTTAATGTTAAAATAAGAACATTTGTAGAGACAACAAAATCTTCATTATTTGAGGTAATATGGAATTTCGTTGCATATTTACATTTGATAAATTATGTTGTTTAATTGCACATCTCTTCTTTGTTGTTACATATTTAAAAAAGATAGAATTGTGATTTTAAATTCTTGTAGCAATTGGAACGATAATTATCACATATCAGTTAATCAGATTTAAAATATATCAACTTTAGCACTTTTTCCCCCATTTAAAAACGCATATGAATTACAAATAAATTATCATATTTGCGAGAAACGATTTAAAAACTCGTATCTTGCATCTTTGAATTACGCAAAATTGGAAATGCAGTCAATTGAAAAAAATCAAAATTAATTGCTTGCCACTTGCAATTATGATTAGTTAATGGTATACGAAAAGATTGTTACGTACTGTTTTCACGTGCCATGCGATACTTCATCATATGCAAATGATGTTTAATTTTTCCTTATTCATAGCTGCAACCTATGTTAATTAACATGTAAGTCACGCACAGAAGCTTCCCACTATGGCCTATATAATTATAACGAAATGAAAAAAGTAAATTAAAATTTTACACAGATTTTTATAAATGCAAATTTTGTCGTTTCTAGGTACAGGAAAGTTTCGAGCGTGTATTTAAAGTTCCTATAATAACAAGAATGCATCAAAATGAACTTCATCAACCGTAGGTTTCCGGTTTGCCTTTTTATTCATGCAATCTATAATACAAAAATTGAGTGTACTCAATTTTATAAAATTTGACATATGAACCAATAAAAAGTCTCCGTCCCTGCATTAAAAGTTATAAACGTAACACAACTTTTTAAAAGTAATTGTCAATGATAAAAATTGAGAGATCAACAAATAATGAACGAGTCGTGATTCTTCTTTTTATTTCTATATTTAAATGTTTATAAAACTATTCGCAGTAGAACTACCATATTAAGGTGCAGCATACGACACAAAAGAAACAAACGTTTGATATTAATTTAAACGAAATCACGGAAATAATTGTTGCGATTTTGTTCCAACTAAATGATTCTGTTTCAGAAATTAAATTATTCCATTCGAATTGCAAATAAGTTCATTTAAAAGAGGAGCATCATGGGAGGAAAAAGAAGTGAAGGGGCGTCATTGAGTATAAATTTCGGTACTATTTCCTCTCGATTAGAGACCTGTGGGAATCATTAAATTTACAAAACTTTTCTGTTCAGTGTTGGTACAGTAATCTAAGCGCGTCAGTCAACGGCTCGCCGTTGTATAAACGTTTATCCAGAAATTCTCTTATATAGTTTTGCCTACATAGTCATTATCTGATGTCAATGGAAACGTCGTCGTAAATAAAAAGACCATCAGGCGTAACAATGACTCAAGTAATTAAGTTCTCCCGCATATAATTATCGCTATTATTATTCGCTAATACGCATCCGTTGATCGGCATCTCGTCAATTCGGTCGCTTCTATTGCCGATAGAACAATTGATCGGGAACCTAATTCATTAAATACAAATCACGAAGAAAAGGGTAATATTAAAACCCCTGCTATCCTTGCTCGTTGTTCCTTAAACAGTGCTTCTGTTAAGTGACAAATAATTAGTTGTGGAAAGTTTAACACAGAATTTTGTAAATGTTACGTTTTGTGGCCTTTATTTAGTACATTTTTATATTTCACGAAGGGTTAACAGTTTTCTTTTATTATCAATCATTAAATCAATGCAAACAATAGGTCTTCTTGAGACATTTTTAAAGCTTCCAAATTTTTGTGCAGATATACTTATATAAGTTTACAATAATCAGCTCAAAAGTCAGATACTTTTACCGATCCCGAAAAGCTTGCGAACAACTTCAGAAATCGATACTTTCACAAGAAACGCGCCCTTGCAACAATTGCATAACCTTACGGTATGTCAAAAGATCCGTTCACGAGCTTCCAATTGGAAGATACTTGTTCGAAACTTCGAATTAAACAATGAACACGATACTACTCCGTTCGTAATTTTTATTTAAAATATATTTCATAAAAATATATACGAACACGAAGTATTATATATTAATATTATCTCTTCCTTTGTAAAAATTTTGAACGTTCTTTGTACCTTAGCATGCAGAGATCCTTTCAAGTAACTAAATTAAAAAATAACACCGATACCATCGTGAATATCGCTTTGTAACAAAAGCATTCCATTCAAGCTTCTAACAGCACCTGAATTACTCTGTATACTTCCTCAGAAGTTTACAAACATCATCATGTTTAAGATTAAAGTCGAATCTATTTTCCGCGAATTCATTTTACCAATGTGACCGAACTATCGATCCTGACTTAAAAACGTTGCCTTGTTAAAATATTTCATTTAGGTATATAAAAAATAACATTCTAGAAACGGCAGCATATTCAAATGTACGGAACAAGAGAAAGGACTTAACCCAGAATAAACACCGAATACTATTACGTTTATTAACATTTATCGTTCGCAAAGTAACCACAGAGATATGCTGTCTGCAAACGTTTGATAACGTATACATATATCATCCGCAAGCATATCGTACGCGCTTCTTTACTCAAGATTTGTTAGTACTTCCTTGGAATTCGAATGCATAGAGGTTTTGCTGCACCGACTGCAGCGTACTTTTAGATCCTACCGTCTCCTCAATACATCTTTTATCGTGTTCCATATTGCTTTGAGATATCTCGAGGTTTCCGATGGATACATAGGGTACAGTTAAAATAACGTCTAGTCGTTTACACTCTCTTGCGCTGAATGTCGAAAACTGAGTGAGACCAATCATCTTGGTAGAGTTGTTGAAAAATTTATGGAAGAAATTTACAAGTTGAATTTTATCGTGTTTTCTTTCTGGTCAATTCTTCCGCTACGTGGCAGAGTGTTCCATTCAAATATTTGTATAAGGTACTCGCTACGGTGTAATGCACCTGACAAAGACACAGAAGGTGAACATTTTAGAGAATTCTGAAGCTTCGTTGGTTTTTATAAAATATAGATTTGCCACGAGTACAAAGCAACATTTTTAACTGTCCAATTTTTAATATTTCACATAGAGAATAACTGTTTAAATAAAGATTTTATCATTTAACGGAGCACGACTGCGACGTTGCCTTACCAGAAGGAAATCTTGTTCGAAATACTCCTTCGGAATTTCCGTCTATTTTTTTAAAAAATTATATTTTACGTGTTAAGGAAAATGAAAAGTAATCATAAATGTTCTTTGTGAAAGAACATATACGTGGTCCGGAGAGAAAACGTGTGTCTAAATAAGGGAAATGTTGGGGTTCGTTGAATTCGACAAATTTTGATAATATCCTACACTGTGTTAAATATGAATTAGTTATTAATATCAATAAATAAAAATAATTCTGCCTCATTAATGCATCTTCATTGCTATGTGAAGGATCTCGTTTACGAAGGGAAAATAAGACATATTTGCTACAGAATAAAGAGAAAATTTAATTCTTCCTACGTCATATGGATATCACAGCTTTGATAATTAAAAATTCACCTCAAACAGTAGGTCTATGCAAAATGATAAGCTTATGTGCATTTCTACAAAGTCAGAATTTGTTTAAAAACGAAAAATGATAAATCAGTGATTAAATAATAAATCAAGCTTATGTTCTCGACATAACATGTTCTTAACAAAATTGAATAGGTACCTAATAAATTCGGTATTGGAAATCGTTCAGGAATGCTTCGATGTATTCCGAAAAATTTAATCATCATAATTGCAGCAATTATAAGCGATCGACGAATGATGTTGCTATTTGTACCGTGCCGGATTGCTTGTAGCACTCGTCGAGCGTTGTCGCACTTTAGATTGGAAAACTGGGTAACATCGACTAGTTTCTCACGTTGACGTGGCTCAGAAGCCGGTTAAAGCCGTATTTATACTTTCCCGACCGAGAAAGAGATTCTTTATGAGAATCGTAGCTCTGGGGCTCAAGGTAAAACGTACCGAGGATTTATTCGCGATAAGCGATAATTTCTTTCACCTCAGATCCAGAATGATACAGGGAGCATGAACTGCTCAATTGAATTTACGATTCACGAATTAACCGTGACCATTTACGCTATAGCAATTATTAATTGCAATATATTCAAAGACGATGATGCTTATTTCTTTAGGTTTTTCGAACGATGGATACGATGAACGTTAAAAAATATCCTGGAAAATGTGAATCAAAAGTTAATGAATTTATTAAAATGCTTCATTTTTCCACGTATGGTCTAATTAACACTAAACCTACCGGCTTTATATCCGTTATATTGAAATACACGAAATAAATACTTTGGAAAAAGAGATTTGAAGAGGTAAAAAAGTTGATTAGTTAAGTAACTTTGGTTTTATACGATAGACCTAAAATATTTACTGAATGGCTGCCAAATCAATTTGGGGAATTTTTAGAAAAAATCAAAAAGAGGTAATTTGACCGCCATGGTAGGTTTAGTGTCAAAATTAAAAGTATACCTTATAAAACAAATCTCAGTTAGTTTATGGTTGTGTCATTTAGTTATCAATACAGTTGTTTACAAATAATAACCATTTTTCAAATCATTTTATTTACTTTTTTCAACTTCGTATAAATATTTATAAAAGGACTGGGTTATTAAAATGCCATTTTTTCTGAAGCTGATAGAAATCTCTTGAAATGTACCTATAATCTTCATGGTAATCGCAGGTTGAAAATTTAACAAAATGCATTTAATCTCATGAATCGCTATATTATGCAAAAGAAAGTGGTACACGGGTCATGAAATTCAACGCTTAATAGAATGTTAAACGGACAATATAGGAAATCTGTGCTGATAATGAAATTTTTGTTGATTGTTCTGTAGATCGAACATATTGTAAATTCTGTAATTAATAACTACGAGGAATAACAAAAACCTTTGAAAAGTTACGCACTACAACTAGGACTTGATATATGACATAAATAATAAGTATATTGGCAAATGATCATCCAGATAAAATTACTTTTCCTGCCTTTGGCAATTTTCGCTCCATTTTACGTGCTCAAACGGATTCCATTATTTTTGATTTCTAATAATAATGATATTCACTGAAATTTCTGTACACCATATTTTGGACGAAATTGCAATACGAATAGTACTTTTTATAGTTATCTAAATTTTTGTGAGGAACAGGAAAAGTCATCAGTGTATAAGAATGTAATTGCCTATCACTGCAAAGTTATAGCTAATCAAAACAGAACGTCATTTACTTTCATTACGCATGCATCGTAATAAGAATTTTGTTAGTAATTATGACAATTGTCTAAGTTACTTATTCTTCGTTCTGAGTGTAATACTTAAAATTAGACTTTTATATTGGGATGTGAATTAAATTCTGTACAATGAAATACCAACATTAACTGCATTAAAAAATACTTTATCATTCCTACAAAATTGCTCTACCATATTGCAATACACATTAGTGCAACATTAAAAAAATGATAAATTTAGCTTTTCCGAATTTTAGACTCGACCGCACTTCATAAATACAACATAAATTTGACAGAACCGATAAACTGTTAATCATAAATCATCGACACAGAATAATATTAAAGATCCGTAAAACATAGTCTTTCATTTAACTGCGAGGAAGAATCAGCCTGGAAACTATGATCCTATGGGGGGCACGTTAGGTATAGAGGTATAAATTTGGACTCACAATGAGTGGGCCCGAGTTCAAATCCTCCGTTACCTCTAAGAAGTTCTTTCTACGTGATGTGTACACCATAGGGTTTATGATTCGGAACCCACCTAAAACAGTGTAAGTCCCAGGCGAGATAACCATGGCAGTTAACACTAGAACTACCGGCGTTAAATCTATCATATTTATAAATATTAAATAAGTATTTTGAATAAAGGGGAATTAAGAGGTGGAAAATATGATCCATTCGGTAATTTATGTTTTGTAAGATGGACGTAGAATATCTATTCTATGACTCTCCTATAAACTTGGAGAATTTTTGGAAAGAATTGTGTACCAGTCATTTTGACTGGTTTGGTAGTTCTCGTGTTAAAGCCGAAAGAATAAAAAGGAAGATCGGTTGTTCAAAACCCACCTAAAACAGTAGGTCCTAAGTAAAATGGCCGTCAGTTAAAGCTTAAAAGATCCAAAAAAAACTATTGTCTTTTATTAAATTCCGGTTTTACGACCGTTTATTCTTCACTTCACTAATGCCTGCACACTGTTGACCTGTCCCTCGTATATGTCTGGCCACCCGTTATACAGCAATCGACGAACGTCGACGGTGTGCTTTCCTAATCCTTTGTAACAGCGGTGGAAACGACGTAAGTTCGTGGAAGACATAAGAATCGCCAATGATATAAGACTGGAAACTCCTCTCCTCTTTCGTGCAGATACAGCAACGTTTTAATGACTTTCTGGGCTAAAGAGAAGAGAGTTCGGAGTCATTGCACGTCTCGACAATGGCTAACCCCATGGCCGTCGGTGCATAATTCAGCGCCACAAACACCATTCAGTGGAAACGGATGATTTTTGTCAGACGTTTCAGCAGTTCGTAAACTGACAAGGATTCCCGCCACTATGAGTTCGTATAAAATGATTTTTTTAAGAAAATTGATTTTTCTAGGTGCATGTGTAATTTGCATATGATTGACTACGTTAAAATACCAACATTGTTATCTCAGTCATATTCGCGTCAGTTGTAGGTTGCCAATTTTTAATTTAAATATACCTCTTCTCGTGAGAAGCCCATTTATAGAGTTATATTTTTTTCAATTGTACATAAATTGGATAAGTTTTTTTTTAAAATCAGTGAAGAATTTTGATTTGTAATTGTAGCTTTAAAAGTAACAGTTTATCGATTCTGTCAGATTTATGTTATATTTATTAAGTGCGGTCACTTCTGTCATTTGAAATATAAAATAAATTCGGGTTATTTACAAATAATATTTCACAAATCTTAATTAAAGCACTGGAAGCATTATTAATGTTTCCATCTACTTTGAATGGTGCTGCGAAGTTATTTATTTATTTTGATTTTTAAACCCATTTGCTTACGCTAGGAAACGCATCGACGGTTCCTGTCGATTCACTGGATAATATCTTTTTTTTAAATGAAAATGTATCGTCGTTGAAATTTTAATCATCACTCTCGTAAAAAAATGATATGTTATCATTCCACCAAGTCAGGACTACTGTATTTGTGTTATACTTCTCAATATTTTTTTTACATTTATAACTTTTCCCCGTTTTTTTTTTGTTTGTTTCTTTTTATACAAAAAAATCACAGTACTTATCGCGGAACTATTGATTTCAATTTGTCATCTGCATTTGCCCATAAATTTAATTTAAATCGCATTTCACAAAAAAGGAAGAAACATTCGCGTATCTCGCATTAATAACAGCCTCTGATGCACGAAAATACGATGGTTTTAAGTGGAATATATTACCGACAGAATTTTAATTATTGCATTTTGAGACAGAAAATTGACGCTACAAAACCTTTTACGTAATATGAATTATTTGTGTCGTTTATACCCATTTTTCTTCCAATATTCTCGCAGTATTTTTTATGTACAGTTATATACATTTAAATAATACTTCATAACGCCGGCTCAGGTGGTTATAGTGGGTATCGAGTTAAAGGCTCGCATTTGCAATTAGTCGACGAGTTCAAATCCCCGACGCCTCTGGGAGATTTTTTCTGAATTACCATGTCGCCCACCTAAAATTGTAAATACTCACGAAATGATTATAACAATAAGAGTTGAAAAATATGAAAAAAGAAGAGAACGTTAGTTCAAGGTCGTAACATTCAATATACACTGAATAGTAGTTTTCCAGGACTCGAAATGTCTGATTTACTTGCTTAATTTAATTTGCACGTTACATTTGAAAATTCATATGAAAAAATTTGCGTCTCTTTTTCATTAACCAATGAGATTCGCATTTCTTTCGAACTCCTTCCGCGGGACTTCTTTCGAGCAACGCATAATACCTGTCTGTGAGTTTCTTTATTTTCCCATAAATGTCAAATCGTTCAAACGGAAAACATGCAGGCAAGAGTTTTCACCGATTCGATTACCGAAGAATAAATCGTCGTAATTTCTGTATTGCAGTGGAAGGAAAGAATTGCATGCATGAAATAGTCGGTATATTTTTCCCTTCTTCGGGGACGATGATTTATGAGGTTATAAATTCAGAAGAAAGATACGCTTGTCTCTTGGATAATGGAAAGATATTTGATTGTTCTGCCCATCACTTTCCGCATTAGTACTGCTTTGTTGCCGCTTTAAAGAACAATAGGCGTGGACAGGATGGACAAATTTTATTGGAATCGCCAATATCAAATTTTATTTGGCTGTATTGATTTTATTCGGGGTGAATTTTGCACTCAAACTATTTTCTGAGACATTTCCTTCAACACAATTGTTCCGATGTTCACTGTGCATGATTTATAGACATTTTTCAGTTTCTACTTTTCGTATTTTCATATGAATGACTGAACATTAAATTCGAATGAAATTTATAATTAATAATTAATATAGATATTTCCGTACGAACTTTCACTGATTTTATACAATTTATGACGTTCATCAATTCTGCAGTAATGCGTTGTTAAAAATTTCATAATTTGAGCCACGTGCAATTTCAAAATTTATTTGAACTGTTTAATTTATTAAAATCCTCTTTACAGTTCTTTGTTGTAAAAGAATTCCATTTAATTCAATGAACCATGCGTGTCATTTTCAACTTTTTCCATAATACCGTAAAATATTTACGTAATATCAATTATAAAATAACAGTAACTATGCACAATAATCTTTCGATTAATTTAACAAATCCCTGGACTTTGAACACCCGCAATTCTCTGAATGCTCGGATTACCAATTTGAAACACTCACGGCTCATAATATTTTCAGATAATGTTTACCAAACAGAAATCTCCCGATCGCTAGGGAAAAATGAAAATACTCTCAAACAGACATTTGTATGCATTAATTGCATTTCACTGCTCGCCACATTCTCATTATGGACATTGATACGTTATACAGCTTCTCACACTCTGCTACTCATGTTATGTTACAATGCATTGTTATGTAATTGCAAAAAATTTTCAAGGTATTACGTTCACAGTGGAAACGAATATGTCGGTGTAAATACAGGTTCGTCAGTCGGTTGAAAGTGCTTTTCGCAGTAAATTAGCGGCACGAAGATAGTTTTTTGAACATCAATCGCAACGCAGTTCTATCTCGTAATACTCAAGTTGAGAGACCGGATGTCCCCTCAAACGTCCACCCATAGTATGTCATACTGCAATTACTTAGAGTTGCGTTAGCTTAGCGTTAACACCATGAACATTAATTCATTCCGCAGTTCTGTTCATTCATTTTGAAATTTTGAATGTTCACAACCATTTCCGGAACGGTAAAACTCGTCGGGAAAAATGGTGCACGTTTTTCTATTAGATTTTTCTCTTTCGGGAGTAGCGGTATGACGGAAGTCGTGAGCAGCTGAAAATTGAAGAGTAGAAGTAAATAATACTGTCTGTCCCAAAACTGATTTTCTATAGAAAACAATTTCTATTGCTTACGTAATTTTTATTTATTTTGTGTGTAACTTTGCACTAGTTTTCGTTTAATATTTTAAAGGCCTGTTAAATAATTGAAAATAAAAGAATTTTACGTTTTAAATACGCACTTAAGTCTACTGCGTGACGCATTTAAAGAGATAGAATAATTGATACATTTTTATCGGATAATTGAGACAGACTTATTTTTAATATCCAGAAAAAATTCGCGGTGTTCGCCAATATCAAGATAAGGTAGAATTTTTCCAACATCATCTGTTTTGTCTTTACATGCCTTTAACACTAGGTTACCACCTTGGTAATCTCATGGTAGAGAAATATGCATACATTTTTTTAACTCTCTGCGAATTGCTCTTCCAGTATTTCATTAACTAATTGAAGAAATATATAAATTAACTCAAGAGAAAATGAACTACAACGTAAAGCTATAGAAAGTATAAAAATGTTACTAACAGCCTTATTTATTTCCACTTTTCAATTATTTAGCGATGTCTTCGAACCGCTCTCGAAGCATTTATTTGCGCGGGTTGTAAAAAGATCAAATGGGGGTGAAACGGAAGGGTGATGCAGTCGTCTAAGGGTAACGCGTTCAACTGATTATAAGACATTTGGAAGTGAGCCCCGCAGTGAATTATAGCTTCCACAAAGGTCTACGCTCCATTTGTTTTTTTTAAATTAAAAGTTTGGGAGTTCAGATACAACTCTGACGATAATGGAATTAAAATAGCATAAGCTCAAAGTGCTTCGACTGTTTATATTTCAGAAACTCGTCTCGGCGATTTCCATTCGTGTCTCAACATCACAAAGTGGATGCAATAAAGATTAAACAATTTTTTGTCATAGATGTAGTTCGGACGGAAAGATGTAAAATTGTAAGAATGGTTTTAAACGTCGCAATAATTACTACAAACTGTTATAGAAAGTAGAGCAGATAGTTTGTAAACTATCTTTTTTGTTGTCACTTGCAATGTGGATAATTATAGAATGACAATCTTTTTGCAACGCCTACGAATCGATCTTTTAAATATCGCTCACGTGTTTGCAATATAATAACAAGAAATGAATTAATATGCTTGGAGTTCGAGCAGGCTTATTACTTCAGAAAGTGAAAGGTCTTAAACTTAAAGTAAAGTAACATCTTCAATCCGGTCTTCATTTTGACCTTTTTAATCTAGTTGTGTGCTGCACACGAATACACTCTTCAGCTTCAAAGCCTCTCACATGTATGCAAAACACAGAAAGACAAGTTATTCGCATTTATTAATTAATTAGTATTATAAGTACTTCGTACTAAAGAAATATTAAAATAAGAATTAACACCGGCACTTTTTCGATATTTATGTCTACCGTATCAGATCTTTTGGCCGGTTATAAAATAACGATGACACCTTTCTGAAAGGATGCAGAAGACTGTCAACTTGAAACAGGAAGCAACGTAGTAAACTGCCTTTACTTAATAATACAAGAAATTAAATATTTTCGCTTTGTTGAACTGGTCATTTGACCGCACACAGCACCGTTAGTGCCAACTACCTGTACAAATACTACTATTTTGAAATACGTAAGAATTAAGAAAATTTCTCATAACTTTCAACAACACTTGGAAAAATAATACACGGTGTTTACTTTCTGTGTCAATTGTTTTTTGTTCCAGTACTTTTTAGAACATCTACAATTATATAAACATCAAGAAATGTAAATTTTAGTGAATCATTCGCAACCAGCAGAGTTTGTCCTACTTTATGCACCGTTAAACAATAATTACAGAAACATTTATACTAATGTTCGTCGATACAATACGCACAAGTGGCAAAATGCTCGCAGACCTATTAAATTACGATCAATTTTCGTCTTTGTTACACTGCTCTTGCACAATTGCGCACACGCTGATGATACGTCAACGGCGTCGCAGTTTTGAAAACAGCGTCCTACTTTAATTTCCGTTTAAAAAGAAACTCGGGAAGAACGACGGCGAAACAAATGCGATAATAGCACAGGATTTAGCCGGGGAAAAAACTGACAGCATTATAATTGTTCTGTCGCGCAAAATCTTTCGCAGCGCCGACTGATTCGCTCGCCTGCGGGCCAAACGTTTCGTCGTAATTCTTCGGCTTACCGACACCTTTCTTCTTGTCGAAAAGATGGCAGAGGAAAGAAAGAGAAAGGGAGAAGGGAAGAGGAAGAAACACGTACCATCGCTTACGCATGTGCGTAAGGTGCAAAAGAGAGAGTCGTAGGTATGGCAGAATTGTCGTGGCACCGTTACGAAATTTCACAATGGACGTATCGCCTTTGTCGGCAAAAATCCGTGTTGTTTCTGCAGTTCGATAATGTTTCCTTACGAAATATAAGCGCAAGTGATGTCGTCGTCGTATTTTTATCGATAGGAAGAAAATGTAATGTCAAATGACTTATAAATTTCGAAGGTGCACGAAGAATGACGCAAACGTTGATAACATTTTCATTTTTTTAGTCTTCCAATTTACCCAATTCTAAAATTCAGTGTTTAAAGTTATCGCTCAAATGCACAAACACCTTCAATATCTGTACTAAAAGACTATTTCATTATTATTAATTATTACGTTCCTAAAAATAGCTTTCAGTTTGTCTAATATTAAAATACCATATTTTTCAAAGGATACTGTACATTATAACTCACATATCAAAATGTAACCAAAGACTATAAAATGTCACACGTCACGTGCATACAGAGATTAATAACAGTGAGCTGTAAATTTATGGTTTGATCCTATACAGAATAACCAACTCCGTTAGTTACGCCTACCGCTGTCCTCCTAAATTCCTTTTTATACAATCAAAACCAACAATACAATTCCCCAAATATACGTGCACCTCTGCGAAGTAAAGATTTCCCATGCAATTCTCGCGCGAAAATTCGCAGAAGGAAATAAAGATTTATCTAAGCTTTCACTTATCCAATCTTCGACTCTCTATGGGATTCGGTGTATCGCCGTACCAATTGAATTTGTAAACAACACTATGTACACGGATTTCATTCGATTTTCTGAATTCGGCACTTGTTTCCTGAAAACCATACATTTATCAGAATCCGTTTCCCCCTGCCTTCGCTTTCCATTATGTCGGTCTCCCGTAGATCGAGGTCGTGCCTGCATGGCATAGTATACAAAACAAATATGGTGAGACGACGACAACGACGGCGACGAAAACGACTACGACCACGGCTACGAATAGGACGACGGCGTTTCTCTCCGGAGAGAAGCGGCTCTGTAACCTGTTGCTCCATTCTTGAATTTGTCTACGTTAAGCCTCTTCGACGGTATATGCCTTCCCACTGGCGAGGTACGAGGTATAAGTTCGTTACTAATTCATTCCCGCGAATTCGGAAATTACAATAGGAAATCCGATTAGTACCGCAGTGGGAACCTGTCTGGTCTTTCCGCTTCCGTGTTCTCCTCGCTCGTTTATATCTTTTTCCGATTCGTCTTCTTTTTCCTATTTCTCCTTTGTTCCGTTCTCTTCCGTATCTCTGTGTGTCTTCCTATTAACATTATCATTCCTCATTTCTCTTGATTTTTTACATCTCATTCTACAATACTTGACGTGTCTTTCGAGCTGTTCGATTACATTTATCCCCTGATTTACAGAAAGGATTTAAAAAAAATTACTTTTTTTTTATGTTGAAATAAATAACTAAATTATGCACATTTTAGTTTGTTCTCAATTTACACGGTTTTACGTATCAAAATCCACGACTTCGATTTTGCATGGCTTTCTAAGGAACCTGTATTTTGCTTTTTCTCTGTATTATTGGTTTTTATGTTTCTTCTGAAGGTTTATCGCGGCGATGTATTTGGAATGCATTCGTCTCTCCGATTTATGGTCGGGCGTGTTGCAAAATACAGAGGTGCACGGAAAGCGAAATACGAGCTCGAAGACGTGAGTCTTGAAAATAAAATGCGTCATTAACGGTAAGGGCACGGTGGCTGATGAAATTGTAATTACAAAATTTATGAGTTACAATTTCCACGCTTGCGAATGGAATATTTTTCTCCATTTGCTCGTCCAACTCGTCCATTCTCAATTTATCTTTCCACTTTATGGTACACCTTCGCGCTACCGCGCGGAAGATAGACTTCCGTGGAGACTGGAAATGGAGCGAGCCATGCGAGGAAGGTTCTGAAGACGTTCGCGAGGAAAGCATATAATAATAACAGAAAAATATACGCCAAGGAGCTACGTTAACCAAGAAGTTTGAAATTTCTACAGAGGTAATTCTGTGCTTAAAAAATATGAGGCGCTTCGCCGAGAGAAAATAAATCCCTGGGTGACCGACTATTCCCATGTTATATTTATCGCATCGTACAGAGATTATCTGTCACTTCGACGATGCCTCGACGAGTTTCTATCTGTCCTCTGTTCCTTTCGTTTCACGCGAATGAACTTTCTCTTGTTCTCGTATACCTCTGCATTAAAATATAATCGACCGAACCTATTATGCTTTGGCCTACGAATCAACATGGCGGTGGGAGCAAAGTGATGGGTTTTACGGTAACCTTATTTTTCCTTGAGTACCCTCGAACCTGTATGTCTCTGTCGATCGAGATCTTGTACATTCGGAGTACTTGGAATCAACGGAAAATCTACACGAACGTGCATGCACATAAATGAATATCGTGTGCATGTACATAACGTGTCAGTCGCACATTCAAAAGTGAAAGTTCCATGCTGATGAACGATATATCGTGCTCCCATAACATCGAGAAGCGTCAGCCGAGCTATAATGTAGCCGTGTATTCTCTACGACGTTGGTATACACCTACTCATGAATGTCTATTTAACTGATTCCCGCTCGTGCGGTTGGTTACATTCAGCCATTTGCATGCCACGCCTTTGTAATGCGAAAATATGCGTAACGAGAGATTCAGGCACTTTCGTTATTTCTTTGAAGGCGGGCTTTCTTTTAGAAGTTTGCACACAGTTTTCCTTCTCACGTGTTCCACTGCTGTCGTCGATCTTTCCCGCGGAGAAATTATAAATGTCCTTTGATATTCTCGAGGAGAACCTGAAGTATAATTGCAATTTAGTCGCCGTTGCAAGAGGGTTATAATTTATCTGTTACGTTATATGGATGAACGATTTTGGCAATATAATTGAGAATTTTTTAGATTTTCTTTGTTTCACTGTACCGTTATTTCGGTCGAAAGTATTTCATCCATTCGTTTCTCCTCGAAGGTAAACTTTCTTTCAAAAGTTGCTACAGAGTTTTACTTGTACTTGTTTTTCTTGCTGGGTTAAAAGTAGAAATCTTTCATCGATGCTGGCAATGTTACACTTTCCGACAGTGCATTGTAATTTTAAATCTTGCTCTTTCATCGGAACAGGCGCATTGGATAATTTATCTGCGTTTCAATTGTCAGGAAAGTTCGAAGCGGAGACATCTCAAAAATATTAATCCTTAATGAACAAGCCATATCTATGAATGTACAGACGAGTTTAGATGTGTGAATATCACAGAGACACCAACAGAATAATTCGTATTTATTAAGAATTAACATATAAAACGAAATACATAGATATCCATTTTTACAACGTAAGTTTGATATTCAATTAAATGTAAGCTGAACTTTTTTGTAGCATAAGATTGATGTCCGTCACGCGAGGCCTTTCTAATCACTCATTGTTAATTTGTAGAAGAATTAATCACAACAGAATATCGAGAATTTTACCTTTAGCATAATTATTAATTACACCTTTATTTGTCAGCTTGTACTTCTATTTTCCTAATAACAGTACTAATATTTTTTTCTCAAGATGGCACGGAGTTTCTGTAAATAGGTTTAGAACTTTTGCCTAATCTCTTTCAACTTTTGTCATATTACATTTTCATGCCGTAACACAAAACGGTTTTCCAAACCTCCATAACCGTTCTATGAATGACATACAGCGACGTACAGAAAAACGTAGAAAAAAGGAATTTATCAAGTTCCATCAGTTTCCAGTGTAAAGTATGAATACGTATTTTCCATTCTGTCCGGCTTACACGTTGCACGGTATAACGCTCGTGGATTGCATAATCCGTCTGTTGCCTTAAGCCGTCGAGCAGAAAGAGCAACAAAACCCTCGCGCGACATTGACCTCATTGCCAAATGCTTCGTATTCGATGTCAATGTATTTTGGGTTCAATTCTTACAAATTTGTAATTTCCTGTTCAAGCAACAATTTTTGACAGGCACGGAGAATTCGTTTTTTTAACACTTTTCAGCTTTAAGTGCTATGGTCATTTCGCTTATTAAATCGCGGTTAAAGAGCGTTTTCTTGCTACTTTGCAATTTCCTGTTTAAGTAAGAACTTTTGAGAGGCATGTGGAATTCGTTTATTTTTTTATACCTTTTGGCTTTAACCGCGATGACCAGTTCGCTTAGAATTCAGAGCCATCGATGCTAATATATAATATGATAATTTATGAAAAATTTCTTAGAGTTCACGTGGGAGGATTTGAACTTGGACCTAGTAATTTTGAGTCTCAGCCTACATCTTCTTATGCTCCATAATTGACTATTATTTTAGAATTTTGGGGATTAGTGTTGCTCAATTGTTGGTTTTGCTTGTCAAAAGTTAAATTTTCGATTTTCTATATACATACTATGAATATCTTAACCTTGGTGGTTCGGAACCCTTGTAAAAAGATTAGGTCTAGGTGAAAAGTTATTTTCATTTGCAAAAAAGGTAGAATTTTATAAAATACTCTCATTATAGCAACAATTCCTTTTTAAATATTGCTATCATTATTATATTCAATAACAATAATCATACATTGATCATAATATTACATAAAAATGTGTCACAACTTCATTGGTCTCGCTTTGACCTTTCATAAATTAGATAACAAATTATAATCAAGCGAACAAAATTAAATATTACGATACAAATCAATTCTAAGGAAAAACCTGAATAAATTTCTGCTCATAATGAAATTCATATGTATAAAATTGTATTTTCGTGAAAGAGAACCAGCGTGGAAGAAATGTCAACATCAGTATTTTTGAAGTAGCATGGTATTCCCTTTGACAATAACCAATGAACTTATATTCATTGTACCAGAATAATTTGCCTGTAGTGCTACATAAACGTTTCAATTTTCGCTGCATTTTCAATCCATTCCACGAAGACATAAATCCCTCTCCATTTACCCGGCAATTTGTCGCACCTTGTCGCAGAAATTCTTCGACATTCCCGTCTTAATTGAATTTTCACATTCCTCGCAAGCTTCCCGTCGTGCTCGCCGTGTTACAATACGATGAAATTTAATACACGACGCTCGACGCAATATCCACGAAGAAGTATTAGAAAGCCTCGAATCGACTGTATATATTTCGTGCACCGACACGATGCGCCCGGGGTCGCGCATCAATTTATATTGTCCCCGATACCGGCTCGCGCTCGTTACTCTTTTCTCCTCCTCTGTCTCTTCTGCCTCCCGTGTCTTTCTTTTATTACCGGATATGCGTTTTCCATTGAGAAAATATTAACCCGGAGATCGTTTTAAGATTCTCCGACGGGTCTGCGCGGAGCATTTAAATTTCTCACTGAGACTAGCCGGACGATAAAGCGCGGTTATAAAGGGGAACGGCAACAGTGATATCAAAAGTTGTAAAAATTAAATGAACGTAAGCCCAGGGAACAAGTCCTTCGACTGGCAGAAGCGATCGATCTCTTTTCTTCATCGAAATTCCCTGATTGAATTCCATAAGTCCGTAGAATACGTCCGGATGGTACTTATTACTTCTCGGGCAAAAGAAAAGGGCGAGAAGGGACGGGAGAGGGGTTTCGGGCGGGAGTTGGGCGAGTGGGTGGTAACAAAAGGGGGTTGACGAAGAGGGGGGGAAGGGGGACAGCCCGACGGCAGTAACCCGGGGCTCTAAAACTAAAGCGGCAGCTCCGACAATTTCGATTTTACTGTCGCGTGTCCCCCTGATCCCTCTCGTCACTGGGAAAAGCTTGGCGCTCGCCGACGTCAGGGATACTCACGTTCGGGGTGGCACATTCGCATTCAATCGCCTGCGGTGATTGTCAGTGAGATACACGTAAATATGTAAGGGCATATTCGGCTGATTTAAAAATCGATACGTCGGTATAGCTATTTCTCTATTCGGAACACGTCGCCTTCAAAACAATGGCCTTACTTCGTCTTCACGAATGGTTCACATTTTCGGACTTCAATTACCAGATGTTAATTGTTTCAAGTATATCTAACCGGTGATAAGGATCAACATTCTATTCAACATTCACCGCCGACTGAATATACAGGCCCCATTAATACTTCTTAAAACGAACGCAATTAAATCTACACTTTTTATCCAGATGTATTTGAACAACCGAGGAATAATATTCAGAAACCTTAACGAACTGTCGTCATTACGGGAGATAGAGCGCCGAGACAAAGCCATAAATTTCTACGTTTGCCTAGGAAATCCATGACAGGGTACTTTTCTCCTGCGCCACCCCGTACATGCGCGTACATACATACCGCGAGCGTACCTACTAAACCTCCGTACTTTACGGGGACTCTTGCAATTTCAGTTAATACTATAAAACCTTCGGTACACGTACGACGCCTTCGTCGTCCGTGAGTATCCGAGTTACGTCCAGGAGCCGAGGCATTCCTGTATGTACAGTGAGCTCGATAAATGTCGACTGTATGGGATCCCCTCTCCGCACGGCCGAGTCGTTTATCCGCGCTATCTTATTGGCGCATTCTTTCCTCGATTTCTCGCATACTGTCATCACGGCCACGTGGAAGGGGCATCCCATCCACTCGCCATTTATCGAGCTGATTGTACGTACGATTTCGCGGAAGCCTGGAAACACGAAGTACACTCCCCTAGACTACTCCTTCAAACTTGTCGATAGAAAGATTCGCTTTATGGCCTTTCGTTTATACCAACGCGAGTACACCGCTGCTGCTCTCGTCAGCCGGAGAAAGACCGTCCTCTCTTTGAATCGTTTCTAACGCGCTCAGACAAAGAGAGCGAAAACAAGAAACGGGAGACAGAGATCAAGACGGAAATCCAATAGAGAGGTGAACGACGACGACGGGGGATATGGGAAGGGTAAAAGAGGCGAACGAAAAAGAGAAACGCGTCAATGAGCGTATCGGTGGATGAGTGTCGGAGTATCGGAATTTAACGAGAAGTGTACTTGTGGTGTCTCTCGAGGTTTTTAATAGGATTCGGGTTATGCAAGTGGATGCTTTGGTTAAAATGGCATAAATCTTCGCACCGTGCAGCACGACGTGATGTCTTGTAATCGATTAATACGGATTTATAATACGGATCGATTAATACGGATAACAATGTATGCTGTTGAGACTTGTAACTTTAACACTTTACCAACCGCTATTGTTTGAGCATTCTACCCACTTTAAAGGATTTGTTTCGGCTTAGATTGCCTAAAAAAATTACAATCTTTTTGAAAATTACAAATGCTTCTCATCGACTCCTTAACACAGTTTCACTACAATAATAAATAACAAATTAGTAATTGCCGTGGGAACCGATTAATAAACTAAAAGTCTAAGCGTTGGTGACAAAAAGCCTATTAATAGGCTACCGGTCGGTAAAGTGTTAATATTGAAAAGTTTATTGCACGCATGCAAAGATAGCTATTTGTGAGAATTTGTAACCGAATGATCACAAAAGTTAACCAAGCATTAGGTGACGCAAGCGGTAGGCTTAGTGTTAATGAAATTTGCAAGATATTTATCACAACAGCAAAATAAAAATATTAAATCAATAAAAGCAAACTTGTAACACGTGTTTCCCGCTTTTTTCGAACTTCTACGGCCCTCAATTTTACGCGACATTTTATTGACCACCGCAGAGATTATACCCTAAATGAACTTCCACTATTTGTCGGAGATTTTTTACCGCCAATACGATAGCCAATATTGACTCATTACCTACATTACAAATATATTAAATATATGCAAAATGTGACGGCAAAGTCTAATGTTGCATTCGTTGTATAAGAAAGAAATATTCGCAAGCTGTTTTCAAAACTGCTGGACACCCTCTCTTATATCACGGCCATATTGGCGTTGGCGAAAACTTTCCAGTTTAGAGGCTGTGCATCAAAGGATCTCCTCGCGAGCTATTTGAAAACATGTTGTGGACACGTTGAAAATGTTATATATGAACAGCTCGCAAGCAGATCGCTGCACAGTTACCGATTTGTTCTCTTGTATTTCACAGCAGACTTTCTCTGCCTAATAGGCACAGCTTATTAAAGATCTCCATAAAATCCAAAATTGAAGAAATCTCAACGAAAATTGATTACTTTCGTTCATCACTGAATCATGCATATAATTAAACATAGTTTATTTAATATATTCGATTATATAGATAGGCACACAAAGATTATAATTGAGTTTTCTGAACGAAGGATAGATTGAATTCTGGGAAAGGATTTTTGAATATTTTTTTTATAACTTCGCGTGAAAATTTTGCAAAATTAATTAGCACGATTAGATCACAGTATGACGAAAAGAACGCCAATTTTCGAGTCGCGGTACTCGAAAGGAACGGAGTTCGTTACAAATGCGTTCAGATTCGTTAGCGAGACAATTAGCCAGATGCTCGGGAATACCAATGTGGACGCGGCATAATTCCGGATAGATTTAACGCCGCCTCTACTGGCGTTATTATCGTCTGTTAGGTGCTATCCCATCATTTGCGACTCTTCGCGTAAGTACTCGGCAAAAGCACGATCCGATTATAAATTGATCGGTCGACGATAGACTCTGCTGAGGACTCTTCTCCGCGCAATTAGTTAGACTCTTCCACGCTGCAAACCTCAGTAAAAGAATGCAGTTATGGTATCATCTACACGTTGCATCTACAGGTATTATTTTCTATATACCATATCCACGGTTTATTATTCGAGAAGATCCTATATCCGGGCCGTCTGTTTAGAGACTTTTCACGAAAGTTTGGTCATGCTATACCGATGGTGTAAAATAAAGTTTGAATATCAGCTTAAAATACAATAATTTTGTGAAAAATACTTTGTGTTAAAAAATTGCTTTAAGTGTAGGGGACAATCAAGAGCTATTAGGTCGTTCGGTAAGTAATGTCGTATTTTCAAATATTTCTTTTATTATAAAATATACATTTATACTTTGAATTTATTATACAATATAATTACCATCTTTATCTATAAAATTTTGCCACCTTGACATAAACACTTGTATATCGTTTTTTATTGACTCCATAGAGCGGTACCGTTTGCTTTCCAAAAAGTGTTGAAGAGATTGAAAAAGATGGTAATCACTAGGGGCAAGGTTTGGTGATTAAGGTGGGTGTTGTAAAATTTCCCATCCAAAGCTGTTGATTTTTTGAACTGTAAATGCTGCTGTATGCGGACGAGCATTGTCCTGCTGAAGGATTATGCTCTTTCGATTGACTATTGCTGGTCTTTTACGGTTTAATTCTGCCTTCAATCGATCCATCTGTTGATAGTATACAATTGCTGTAATGGTTTCCTTGGGATTTAGCAGTTCATAATCAAAAGTAAACGCGAAAAAACGACATCACTTATCGAACGACCTAATATATATTCATGATCGCCTAGTTACTTTTTCATGAAATTATAAAAGGACAAGTAACAACTTAAGAAATATATATAGTGAATGTAAAATAGTAGTTGAATAGTTCATGCTAACTCGACGTATAAATGTAAAATTCTCTTCGCATGTCATCGAAGCACAAGGAGATGAAAAATGTTGGGCAATATTTTTTCAAAAGTTCCAATCGAGATATATGAACATGTTTGTTCGAACAAAACAAATCGTAAACGTTCAACCCGGAAGAGAATTTTCTCGCAAAGAAATGAACGAAACAATTCGAGGGGACACAAAAAAAATCGCGGAATAGAGTGACTCGGAGGTCGCCAAGATTGAATGAAGGACATCGATATTGAAAAACCTCGAATCAACTTGCTACCATTTCGTCGAGCGAAGATAAAAAACTGCCTAACGGGAGAACGGATCAATGGAAAATAATACGCAACCGCGCGTGTTTGTGATTGTTCTTTTTGCGCGTTGATGCTATATTGACGCGACGCGCGATGACATTTTATTCTAAATGGAACGGCGCATTCATTGAAACGGGATTTTTCCATGCGGGGGAACAGGGTATTCAACGGTATACTAACGAACGCCTCTAATAATGCATCGGGAAGCGATTGTATTTAGAATTTTGTGCTTTTCTCGTCGTGTCTGCATTTATTTTTCCATCGCTACTACGTCAAACCTCGCTCTGTGTTTTAACTGAGAAATAGATTTTTCTCGTTATAAAATGTACAATATTTTGTATTGTGACTTTAAAAAGCGTTAATCCTTTGTTTCCGATATGTGCCCATGCTACATCGCCATCATCCACACTCAATTCTTTTTACACGAACTCAACTCTTTTACACGAGCTTCTTTTACACAATTTTGATTTAACACGAATTAGAAAAAAAATTTAATTCTCTTTTTACACGGCTTATTTTGATTTAACACCATCGACCCAAATTCTAAGAACAGAATTTTGCTTTACTGTGGCCTAACCAAAACACAAACACAGCGATTAATTACTGAATTTGTTCTTAAATCCATTGAACCATCGGGACCATAGGAGGCTAGTCCTAATTTTGTTGAAGAGATTGCAGAAAGAATTTTAACAATGGAGCACGAAGATAATAACCAAGACATTTCTAGTGATAACAGCAATATTGCAGTCTTGCGCAAACGTATGCGTTTATTGTCAGAAAGTGACAACGAATAAAATCTTTTTACGTGTAACCCATATTATTTTGCCTAAATTTTGTGTTCATAAATTAGTGACATGTTTTTTTTCCTTTTCAAATGATAATTTACTTTGTATGATACATGTGCAATCTTTATGAAACAATATATTTAAGATCCTAACATGAAAACTCATGGTTTAATGTAGTATTTTTGCTGATTTCTTATGGCTGGAATCAATCTTCTATTTTTCCATAGATGCAGTATATCTTTTTACACGAATTTTTTTACACGTATTCTTCGGTAACGTGAAAACAGAATTAAGTGTACATCCACATTTTTCTGAATCGTGGAAATTTTCTAGAATCATTACAGCCTATTTTAACACGTTGACAGCTGCACTGGGGCGCCGGTGCCGAGGGACTGGTTCTTTGCGAAGAATTATTCTCAGGAGACAGATTCGCAGTGCTATCGCAACCAGTTTCATTTCGTACGTGTAATTTTATTCCGCTAGACGTTTTAAGAAAATCGAGTACAGAATTATACCAATATTTAACACTAGAAACTACGGACGATAAATGTATTTTATTTAAATATATCAACACCTTGCAACAACGGCTAACATTGCTGGTCGAGAAAAATGGAACTGAAAAACTTGAAATTCTCTAAAAATTACCAAGTTGAAAAGATCTCTGGGACATGAAAACATAAAATTATTCCCATATTATTAATTTGATTTTAAAGTATATAATATGACACAAACTATCGCTACATTTTTATTTCAGCAATTCAATCTATGGTTATGGCATGCAGTCACAAAATGAATTATAGGGCAAGGGGTTAAATAAATGCTTTAAGGCAAGATTGAATAAAGCGGCAAAAAAGATTACCAGTTAAATGATTTATGATGTACTACTTCTATCTAAAAATGAGGAATATCTATATAAAAAAAATAAATAGGAAATTGTCAATTAGTCTGCTTTCATCGTTATATTGTTAATAAAGACTGAGGGTTTACTTTGAAAGTGAAATTTTGAGAAATTAATGAAACGTAAATAGCACCATTTCTTTTAGAATTACACTCTTTTTGCTTGTTACATTTGATAAAATAAGTTTCCAAAGTTGCTCTTACCATTAATAGAATATCTTATAGTCAAATGACAATGAATTTAGTTAACGTAAGTAGAAACAATATGTGTATGTATGATCCAGTTAATTTCGAGAGATAACCTTCACTTCCTATATAATCCAATTCGGTGCGAAGATTTACGATCTTCTTATCTACCACAACGAAGATTGGATTACCATTCCGGATGCATTACAAAATACTGGTTCTTCGAACACCATTAACGGTTTACAACCAGTTTGCTAATTTTACGACACAGAAACCGATGATTAATTGTTGTCGATTCATTTATTTCCAAACATTTATTTTCGTAAGATTTTAGATTATTTAGAATCTGAAATGAAGTGTATGCAGTTGTTCAAATAATTTTATAGTGGTCATAAAAACTAAGTAAAATTATTAATAGTAATACCATGCTCCAAAATCTTATTATTTCTATAATTGTTGAAATCAGAAAGAAAGTGTTACCATTGCTACCAATTTTTAACGAATTACCAGTGTAATATTATTTATAAAATTTGAAAGCACGAAAGATTATTCATGAAATTGTGTACTATTCATTATCGATGCAAGAAACTTGTTGCCAGATTTATAGGATAATCAGTATATACTTGGTAAATACCACGAAAAATATAATTTCAATATCACAACCGTAATATCTAGAAATATTCTGCGCTAAATAGTACGTCGTACTTTATTTTATTTATTTTGTTTCCCCAAACAAGGCAGTATTTCGTAATACGTTGTTACCTCTAAAATGTAAAACACGAACTTTCCGAACTCCGAGAACCGGACAAAGTATATAGAATAATCTGAAGTTCAGTAAAATTATGAAAATAACATTCAGTATAAAAGTGTAGCAAAAGTATGAAATTGTAAAAGTGTCAAATTGGTTGCAGGAAGTCCGGTTCATCGAAATTTGATAGCATAAACAATGTCTAACATTAAATGTAACATAATTTTCCAATATTAAAACATGAAAAATAATATAAAATCTAGAGAAAATGGAAGTCATGCGATCCTCTGTCTCAAATGTAGTTTCAAACACGGTTGCTTAACAGGTCCTGTTCCGACAAGGTACTAACTTTCTTTTTTCCTTTTTATTTCCTATTTCTTGATGTACACATTAGGAATTGCTTCCATTCCCACCGTACCAGTATTTTAATGTCTTGTATTGAAGTATGGCAAGCTAAGATTAAAATGATCTCGAAGGCCTAAATTCTTATGACAGCTTTGTGCAATTGTCAGAGGTATGTGAGAACCTGGAGATTTTGATTCGGATCGGATGCAGTACCTTTTTTAAATCAGGCTCCCAAAAATATTCGGAATGCTCGCAAAAATCGAAATTCAAAACACACTGAAGGTTTCCACATGAATTAGGATTCCCGAAAGAATCTGGATATTAAAAAATTGTATACATTTGAATTAATAGGAATAACATTTTTTCCCAGAACGAAGGACAAACTTATTGTTCGAAAGTATAGAGAAGTGACCTTTTTAATACGAAAATTAAAAATGATACACCATATCCAGGTGTCACGTATTTGATTACAATTTTATTTCCTATTTCACCCTTTATAATTTCATAATTCTCGAGATGCCCGACATTTTCGGGAATTTCGACTCTTTAGGGAGTCCGATTGTTCTCATACGAGACATGATCATCGGGTTCTCGCGCGACTCTAATAATTCTTCGTTATAACACGATTTTCTTTAAATTTTCATGGCGAGAACTGTTACTCCAATTTATTTTTATTACACTACCACTTCGGTATAATAAAAAATGACAATGCGTCGTCTGTATTTGTCAAGACAAGTAGCAGTTGTTTATTGAAACAATTGGTTTACCATTTGTATAATTTAGTGTAGCTACGCTAGAAAAATTGTTGATCCTTTCATTGATTAAACCGGGAATTATGCAGGTACTAAGTGCAACTATTAAAAAAGTAAAACAAAGCTTTATAAAGTAGGTGGTTTTTAAAAAAACAAAACACACTTTTTCCCATAATCTCATATTTTGGCATACATACTTTTGTAATCCTCTTTCTTTTGACGATGCAGAAAAGTTTAAAATTCATTTATTTGGTAATGAAGTGTTTTACAAATTTTAGCAATTTCGATAAGACAGTGAATCATAAAATTCCCTACACATTTACACATAGACTTCTGCAAAACATTTTTCTGATAAAGGCTCTTGCAATAAATCCAAGATAACATAGCAGCATGTAAATGTAACGAATAAGAGCGTCGGTATATTAAACAAATTCTTTATTTTACAATTAGAAGTACACTTCTCTTTCCATGAAGCGCGTTCGTTACACAGTTCCGCTTTGATCCTCGTGAGGTAACTTTCATCTCGTCGAGTATTCTTCTTTTTCTCGTTTCACACGACATCCGAGTTTATTACGTAATAGGAGCTCGAATCGATGAAAAGCGTGAATGAGAGGGCCGATTGGCTGGAAATTTACCGGCGCTTATGTACACAAGCAAATTTGCTTCGTATTTTACGGACTGCGAAACGAACTCGGCTCTGTATGGTGAAAAGCGTGGATGAACTATACGCTCACTGGGAAATATTCTGGTTATATAGATTTTGCATTCTCTATGCGCCGTGATATCGCTGATATTCGACGACGTTTTGCATTTACGGCACGAACCTTGGATGATCTCCTTGCTGCGAAACGACACCCCCATCGTCTACCCTTCTATTTTCTTTTTTTTTTCATGCATTTCCTTCTTTACGCTCATTTATAAGCACTTCATGAACCGCGAGGTGGATGCCTTTTACTTAAATTGTTTCTCATCTCATCGTTTATTCACCGTTTCCTCGCTCAGCCCTTTCGTTGAGCAGAGTGTCGCCTATCAGAGTCGATGTTTCAAATTAATGGGACGCCTTAACCCGCTCTATTTGTAGGTTATCCAATTAAGCTTTCGCAGGTAGTTTCCACGGATGTTCTTATTAATCCTATAAAACTGAAGTACGTGTAACGAGCGTACAAACTCGGCGAAATTAATATTACCGACGACGGCTTGTGATAAATCAACTTTTACGACGGAACTCAAATAAATGTCAGGCAAACTTTAAATTAAAACTTGCACGACTGTATGCATGCGACTCACCTCTTGCCGACTTCACCTGTCCCCCGGAAATCGAATAAAGCCGTTGCTCGGGATTAATTGCTGCCTTTCCCGTTCGATTGATTTTCAAAGTGTTTTGTATTTAATAGTCCCATAAAAGACGAAAATAACTTCGATTTCTCATTGTATTAATGAGTAAAGGAGTGCAGTGAAACACTTCCGAAACTCTATTAGACCAAAGTCATATTTTACTACCGTGTTATTTGAAGAATTAATTTCAAGTTATTCGTCTACGGAGCAGCTACTCGACGCGAGCAATTATTTTGTTAAGAATGGAAATAATTTCAGTTTAAGACACGACTGACACATTTGAAGATTTATAATTGTTTATGTGATAACATTATATATTTGAACAATCTAAATATGTATAGTAACTCGCACGTTTGAGGACAGAATTTTGACAAGCGGACAATTTTTAAAAATTTGAAACTATACAAAAACGTAACGCTGGCCACGATGGCAACGGAATAATACATTTCGAAAATGAAAAGTAATTGCACAGATAAAAATAACCCCCTTTGCGTTAATTGCCTTCTTATTTTTCACTATAAAATTACTTCATTTTGAAATCCATACAGACACAATATTATAATAGAAATAAAAGAACTAAATCTCACGAAAGTCCATCACGAATGAACTGTTTCTCCTTGTTCGGGTATTGTTTGCTTAATGGCTAAACGATAATACACCAGAGGGGGCAAACAAGTCGATTTTCCTTTTGAGTTCAGGTGCTGCAGCATCCAAGAATTTCGAGCGATGCACTTCCTGGGTTCAGCTTCACATTTTTCACAACACAGCCATGACGGCTACGTCGAAGGATAATTTATAGCTTGTACGTGCCCAAACCCATGAAACAGGGATTATAGGAAACTACTCGTACCCAAGAGTTAATACCTGCAGACCGTGAAACGTCAAACTCACCTTTTCATACTGCTGCCTTTAAGTTTTTTACATTCGCCTCTTTGTGAAGATAAAAAACAATCTGTTTGTTGATTCCCTTTTGCCGAATCCTCCGAGAACGTTGAGCCCTTTGCCTCCACGTTCGCACAGTGCGAAGTCAAACAGCAAGTTGGTAATAGGGAGTCAGAGAGGAAATAGCAAGTTAGCAAGGTAGCCACCCATAACATTATATTACTGCAAAATGTAAAATTGTAAAACACAATTCTACGCGGTATAACGAGTGTTGGCTACCGTGATTGCACATAGTCTTGCAGTTGCAGCAATACGAAATAAAGAAGTGTTCTGAAAGTGAATCTCCTATTTGATACGGAATTATCGCTCTGACAATTTATACGAGTCATTTTCTATAGCTCATATAAAACGTGAAACAAGTAGTAGACACTAAACTTTTCAGATATCTCATTACGTTTTTATAAACATCAAAATTCCATTGATACTAAAACTACCGGTGTTACTATTTGTTACATATATTTAGATATGCTGAATAAGTACTTTGGAAAAAGGAAAATTAAGAGGTGAAGAAGATAATCAATTAAGTAATTTAGATTTCATATGATAGAAGTGGAATATGTACGACATGGCGTCCTTATCAATTTAGGGAAATTAAAAAAAATGGGAACCTTCCATTTGAACCGTCTTGGTAATTTTAGTGTTAAAAAGCTAACGGATGTTAGAAGTGCTTTTCCGACAACGAAAGTGGTATTTCGCTAGTTTCTTCATTTCTACTGAAGTGCAACTTTTTCTATTCAAATCACATCTTTACAAAGGAGAATCTTTAAAGACACAAAGAGATATATAGACAGCAGGCCTTTATCTTTTTGAGACCATCGAGTAAATATTGACTGAGTTTACAAATTCGTAAATATTAGAATCTTTTTAAATAAAAATTAAATGGTTATTTCATGCGAAGTTTTTCATTATTAAATAATACCGGAAGGGGTTAATTGTGACTCCGAGACTTTATCTTTTACCCACCATTCTCTCCACCCACTCAAAATAATTACAAAAAACAAACTATAATGATCAAATACGGATAAATATAATTCTACCAGGCATTCCATATCGTTGGAACATTTACGAAGAAATACAGTTAAAACATTCCACCGATTATTCCCATCCCCGTAAACGTCACCCATTCTTTGAATGCCCGTTATCGTTCACCAGAGTGTAAAATTGATAAACATTCTTTCACAGAAAGTATCTTCCGCGGATGTAAAGGAATCTTTGGACTTTGAGAAAGACGCTCGGAAAGCTTCTGTTTTCTCGTCTGTTTTTGGCACGGAACATTGGTTTTCGATTCAGGTGCTTTCGCCTGTTTACATTCCCCTGAGGACCCAAGCAACGGTAACCATCCCCACGGCTACCATGTATTTGTATACTTCCGTACATGCGAATCTCGACACACGAATAGCCGCGGTTACGGAAACCGTGTTATCTCGAATAATACGATTATAGCCAGTAATCTCAAATAATACCAGGATGTTATCATTGACGTTACACCATGTATCCATTACATGCAGCCATTGTAAAACCACTTGGGTAATTATAAAGATGTAAACAGAAAAGAAATCCTCCGGAGAGTTCGTCGGTTGAATTTTTACCGTAATTGTTTACTCGTGAGTCTTTCGAACCGAAGTTCGTACAAATATTGCTGAATCCGTTTTGTATTTATCTTTCTCTCGTTAACTAAGAAACACGTGGTGATATTCGAAGGAATGTTTATCACTAACGAAATTACAGAATGTACAATTTCTGCTGACAAAGTATTAAATTCCTGGGACGTGTACATTAACATGCTGGACATGTGTGAAATAATGGAGATGTTTCGTAGCTATGGTGTAAGTTTATACCACTGCTGGACTTGTAATTAATTATATTACAATAATTGTGGAAAGTGTTCGCAAAATCTTCTTGGCCTGTTTGAAATTTTTGTGAGCTTTCACATGGGCAAAAAGTCTGTTAGTATTTGTTCCTTAAGCGGTAATTAGACGTACTTTAATTATTCCGTAATGCGAAAAAACGATGCGAAGTCCTGGAATCCTTTCTCTTTATTGAAAGTGAGAGGTTATCGTCCGATCTATATTTCATCGCTTCGTAAAAATATCTAGCATTTAATCTAAGTTGTACATAATTAGTTTCTTTGATCGTCGTTTCAGTTATCTTTGGAATTTTACTGATAATCGGAAGCTTTAGAGAATTATCGTAAAATAGGTATAAAATAAGAGTTATTAGAACGCTGATTAGATTCTAATAAAAAGTACAAACTCTCAATATCCTTTAATCATTTAATGACATACTCTAAATACTATTTTTTCTTCCTGCTTTGTACTAAAATTTATGATAACAAATGCTCTTACGTTTTGTAGCATATTAATAATTTCTCTTTAGATAGAGACGTTAAAAATTGTCTAACATACATTTTGCATAGAACATGTTTCGTCGTGTTTGAACATAGTTGAATCCATTCTACACGTTAAAATTAATCTAACATATTTCTGTTAGCATATTTGGATTAGCGGATTAGTCCCACCGGTCGAAGGCTGTCTTCAGTACGTCCTAAAATTAATTAATGTTTCAGAAACAGTGGCGTTTCGGTTTGTATAATAAACTTCGGCATACTGGAGCTGTAAGCTACAACAATATAATTTCATAGAACGCTAACTCGTACGTTTAAATATAAAATAATTATTTTTGTCTAATTCGAATACACAAAATATTAAAATTCGACATTAGTATTGACGTTGAAGATTCTAGTTACTTTCATTATTATAACGCATTCGTTAACAGTTGAACAATTAATTTTCTCTGAATTCGAATATAAAAAATATTAAAATTCAGCACGTGTACAGATATTCAAAGTACTAGTTCCTTGGATTATTATAAATTTATAAAAGTCAATCAAATATTAATCTGCCCTATACAACCTACCCGAATACCTTGTTTTAAATGCTTTTGGTAAAAAAATATTAACATATAAAAGAGTTGATCAAAAACACGCAAAGCTCCATTGCAAGGTAATGCCTGCGCATTTTTATATTCATTAAATTTTATATTTATGTGTGTACATGATCGCGCAGATATACAACAAAAAATCCGTTTTATCCTTCATTTCTTTTATATAGGTATTACATAGAATTTCACTGCGCCCATTTATATTCTAAACTGCAAAGCATTAAAGAATCAATGAGAAAGTGGTCGCACAAAAACAACACCAAGAAGAATATTGCACTGTATATGTAAATAAGTGGGAGCTCACGACTTAAAGTACGTTCATAAATAAATACTAAAATAACAAAATTTTAGGTATAGCACTTCATTAGATCGAAGTAAAGCGGAAGGCATCGTTTGTAAAATCTTCGTAAAAAAATTTCGACTATTTGTTCTTATAATGGACAAAACCGCTCCATGGGAAACACTTTGACAATTCGAGGGGGCGTCAGAATTATAAGAATATCTGTGTCGTATTAAAAAAATTGAATTTAATTACTACATGTAATTAACCTAAGTTCATATCCAATAAAAAAAAGCACAGTGGACAGACAGTAATTATTTGGAGAAGTGATCGGTGGATCAAATAAGTTTAGGAAAGATTGTTCTGACTATCAAGAAATGAGTTCTTAATTTCTATGTAATTACGTTTTGAAAAAAATCTAAAGTTATCAATCCTCGATGTATTTGAAATTAATTAAAAAAAGTTTATTTTGTCGAGAAAAGTGTAAGTCAAACGATAATAATGATAATTTAGTGATGCAATTTAATTTCGTTTAAACTTTGCTACTTTTACGAAGTCTACCTCATCAGAACCTAATAATAACTTTTACCAATTAGGTGCTTATAGATGATTTCGGTTAAATCGTTTAAGTTCGTCGAATATCGTTTCGTGTTGCGCAGTCATTCGAGATACAACTCGTTCCAATTTTAACCTGCCTTTGGATGAATATTTCGCAATGTTGAATTTCAGTAAAAAAGTTTTGAGCCTCTCTTGCCTTTCGTTTCATATTAATTGCATGAATTTCACTCGATATGTCGGAGGATGAGTAAGTATCTCTCAAGGACGGTTATATTATTACGTTCATCTTTTTTACTGTTTTTTTTTAAACGCATCGTTACTGACGGATTCGAAGAGTATTCGAGGTTAAGTTATTCTTTGTCTGGCACTCCAAAAATAAAATATAAATTGCAGTGGACAGCATTCTCAAGGTAGATGTGAAAGAAATACGGATATTTTATTTAAACGTTCGATAGTAGCTTAATATCAATTAAGTTCTCCTCTTTCAATTTAAGTTCCTTAGTTTTTTTAAAGTAACTAAGCTATATTTAGATTTCAATGTAGTCGGAATTAGAAAAAATGATGTAATACATACAAATTTTTTTTTATTAGTCACCTTGTAAGAACAAGTTGCAGAAACATAGTTCATTGTCCAAATACGATAATCATGTGAGTCATAATTATTTATGATGTATTACTTTGAAATCATCATATCTGAATATCTTCAATGAAACAATACAGCAAGGATACACAATTTATGATAAATCATACAGCTCGGAATTATTAAACACACGATACTTCGATGTTGCAATATGCAATTCTGATTTTTATCTTCATGGCGTTATAGCAATTAAATAACAACTGAAAATTAATACATCTAAATAAATTATATATGTCTGTCATTATCAGGTGTAATAATACAACTACCTATACTATAGTCGAACACATTCAAAAATTCAAACTTTCTTAAATTCAATACATTGGCCCTTACTAGAAATTTATTATACTAAAACTCATGAAAATTGATTAAAAAGCTATAATCAAGACAATTTCATATCGAGACAAGGAGAAAACTTTTAACAATTTAATTTCCATTTCCATTAATAAACACTCAGAAAATATTGTCTTTCAGAGGCATCAAGTTACACATGAGATTCTTTAAAGCAATAAATCATTAGCAATACGTTTACAGAATGTATCTCGTTTCGTTTCAAATTTACAGTTTTCCAATAATAAAATTAGAAATCAATTTTCCATTATCACTTTATACGTGCTGCCGGAGTTTGTGGCAAACTATAGCTAGCAATTGAATTAGCGTTCGTTACCAGAATTTGTGTATATAAGCGCTTAAAGACAGAAACTAATACATTGTGTTGTTAGCAGCCAATTATCGAGTTCGAATGTCGCACGATAATACCCTTCGTATCGCGAACTCCGAGCAGAGTATTGTGCAAGTATAATACTGTATTGCTAACTTGTAAACAGTAACTGTCGAAGTTATTACTTCGAGCTTACAACTTTCGTAGTTATACGGAACCTAAGCATCCGTTTAGGTAAATAAAATTTATGTGATTTCTGGGTATCTTATTTCACGCTTATTATTCCTTCAAAAACGAAAAGTGAGACGTATGCATGTGTCATCGAATGCGAGATGACAAGTCACTTTGACAATGGAAAATCAACGAACTTAGAAAATAGTTCGCCTTTTTTACGAAAATGGAATATACTAGTTTACAAGACTTTAATAAATTCACCTTGGCAAATTTTTATTAAAGTGAAATAAAATACACCTATATGGACACCTATATAGACAATTTTGGAATGGTCAATTAACAATGAAATGAAAATTTTTCTGCGGCAGAAATAAATGTAGGTAAACCGAAATTATATTTATTGCATATAAAAAATCTTCGTCTCATCCTCATGTTGGCTCAGTGGGCTATAAATATAATGACTATAATTCAGTTTTTGACTGTTTGGTGGCTATCACAAATAATCACAATCTGAGCTGTTAAACATGCACTCTTTAAAAACTCACTAATTTGTTATAAAACGCGCTGTTCACTACACCAAGATAATAATTATATCAAACGTATTATTTACTCACGGAAAAAATATCTATTCTTAATAGTATTACTTTCAATACAATAAATAACCATAATAACGTAGCCTAATAATAATCTAAAATGATTTCGAAATATTTCCCAATTACCACGAATTCCTAACAATCGATAGTACCAATATAAAATAAACTGTACAGCAGCCACATACCGAATGCTGAAGTCATACATTGAAACAGTATAGCCGGAAATACCGGCGAGTCAATAGATTTCCTTCTTAAAGCATAAATGTAATTTGGTCCGTACTTCGCGGCATATCGGAAACGAAGTTAAAGATCCTCTGACGATAAAAATATTTTCTTCCCAATCGTCATATACATTTCGTACGTTTCTCCATTGCGCGCACGTGACTTCGGTCCCAAGGAAGGTCTACCCACCTACGTAGCACAATATAAAGGACGATGCTTTGGAACAGTAAAAACAAGAAATAGCCGCATGCCGTGCGTTTCCCGAAATAACGTTAACTCCAACAGCGTCTGACCGGTCACGTGCACCGCGAGAGGCTTTTAAATTCGCCGTTTTCAACGACACGTTGCAATAGTGCAAACATTTTTATCGTCTGGGAGTGTACCACCCATCTTTCTTCTTTTCTCGGTTCGTCTTGATCCACCTTTACGACTAAAGAGGACATTTCCTATTTTCCATTCAAATACCCCCCGCCCTCTCTCCCGACCGCTCTCGTCCCTCATTCTGTTTTTGCGTCTCTCTCGAAGAGTAAATCCACTCGACCAATAAAATTCAAGGATTTAAATTACAGTTTGGTATCAGCGAAAGAATGCACTTTTAGAGAAACTTACTTCTCATTTATAAAGCTTGCAAACGCTGGATGTACCTCAGGACATTTAATGAATATTTTAATGGATTGTGAACGAATCGGGTCATTTAACGGTAGAACTAGCAAGATAGTTTCAGGTATGTCTTATAAAACATATACAATATTATTTTAATGATAATTTTCTAAAATACTTGCTTCATATATTTATACATAATAGATTTGACTCGCTGATTCTGTAAAGTTTTTCTGTGTAATTATTTCTTTAATATTAACGGTACCGTTATTATATTATTATATTATATTATATATTCGACCAGTTATAAGATATCGATAATATTTTCCTAAAATATATGAACGGAGGTAGTGAATTTAGTATTGGAAACATCGCAAAAAGCAGCCTTCAGTTAATACCCCAGAAAATTACAAATTTTCGTTCCGGTGAACCGGTCATTTGACCGCGAATTTGGGAGTGAACCATATTACTGAGCTAAAAACAATGAAATAGACGTAGGATGTCTTTGGTGTAGACAATTACATTTCTTAGTCCGTGGAGACCACGTCAGTTAAAGAGGTACTCTAACAAAAAACACCCTGGACTGTGATGCAGGAATTTCTTTTCAGGCCTCTGGTAACGAAAGGGTTGATACTCTCTTATATCATATTGTTGAGGAATATTGGTCAAACTTGTTTTTACACTTGCATGGTATTAACTTGTAAAATGTCAACAATGATTAAAAATACAGCTACACGCAAGAAGATTGATTGTTAGCTTCAGAGTAGGTCAATTAATTTGTGAATACAATTTCAAAATGTTATTTTATTCAACACAGTCGCACCCATTTCTAAGAGTTCTTAACAGCTACAATGAAATAACATTATTCTCATTCGATGTTCAACTTGAAAATTTACGATGAAATTTAATTACAACGTAACTACAATCAAATAACTGTATAAAACGAAGTATAAAATAAAAATGCTCTTATTCAAGTAATGTCAAATGGAAATGAAATATTTGCCTGGATACATGTCTCTTTTCCGACGTTCTCTTAAGTCATAAATCCAAGCGAGAGCGCAACGTGGACGTTTTTTTCTCCTAGCCGGTTCGCAAGTCGCCTAATGACTCGCTCTCAGTAGTCATTGTTCATTGTTCGACGAAGTACTTACGCATTGCGATGACCTACGCAACTTCCCTTTCGGCTGTTTTATTTCACCTTGCTGACTTTTACTTGCCAGAGATGCCGAAAGGTGATCCCGCTCATTGCGAAGGCGTATAGTGCGGGGATCGTAAATTGCCGAACAATCCAATTAACGGGCCTACCTCGATCTCAGGTATTTCTGACTATCCATCTCCCATTGCGTTAAGGCAATCAAATACGCAGGGCCTATTGTGCGGCAAAGTCACCAAGAAGAAGCATCGAAACAAAAGGAGATGAAATAATAGAAAGTGACGACTGAAACGCATTGCCGTAGACGTTTACTCAAATAGTACACGTTTCTTTAAATAAAAAATGTCCTGATAAACCGAGCAATGTTTTCAAAATTATGGTGTTCTATTATAAAAAAAAGTAAATTAATCTTGAAATATCCACTGTTTTATCTACAAGTGTGATATGCAGCAGTTGGTATTCCCCGTTCAATCAAACAATTGTTACTGAAGCATTCTTTTATTAACGTTAATCCCTCGTGAAGTATTCAACTGCTTCTAATAAACGAAATATACTGCATAAACATAATTTTTACTTAAGTTTCAAATGTAGTCTGTGTACATGCACATGTTACTTCTGTGTATTGGGACCGCTATGGTGGAGGAGGGGCCCCAATCCCCTTGCTTCTATGGCGTTCAGTTCACAGGATCTCGACAACTTCCCATCTCCGCACTATACGTTCCTTTTAGGTATTTATTTGACTCTCCAAATCATCATAGCGATATCGGCTGCATAGCTACGATTTATTGCCGTAACGTTTTATGAATTTCGTTACTGTGGGCCTCTCTGTCTCTCACCGCAAAATTCTTTGTCACATTTGTTGTAAATGGGAAAATGAAGAAGTGAATCGTCGAAGGAATTCAGTTAGTCTAACAGCCGGGAACGAAGATTGAAATACAATTTCGTAGATTCACTGTGTTCAGGACCCAGTAATTCGCAGTCTGACTTTCGCCTGTTACACGGCTAGTCTATGATGAACTTTCAATGAGAGAAAATGCCTAGCCGCAACCTCATTTTGCAGGGTGCCGTTGAAATTTAGTTGTTTGTGGCAACCATCGATTAACGCACTGTTTTTTTGTCCTCGCTTATTTTATGAAGATCCTATTTTGGAAACAAGTCAATTTTTAACACGCCTTTTACTTTTTTTTTCTCTTCCATCGTCGTTAAATATTTTGCAATATGAGAACGAGCTAGTTGCAACACTCGTTGCAACATAAAGTGCAAAAAGATACGTCTGATGTGACTGAATTTCGTGGAGCAATTATTTAAGTGCTGCAGAACGAAACGTTGAGAAATCATCGAAAATTTTAGTACGATGCCTGAGAATATGAAATATATCGTTTCGCACCACTCTTAACGAATACATTCATCAAGCACGACGTTGCAAAATTATATCGCTTTTTCAAAGTGCCGTCTTCTTATATGTTAGAAATGCAATTAAATTAAACGTCGTAAAAGTCTTATCTGACTATAAAAACAAATTTTTAATGGCAAATTTGTTAGGGTTTCAACTAACTGCGAAAGTTCAGTCGCTTTTAAAATTAAGTCCAAGTCATATATCCATTTATGCTACCTCCAAAAATCAATAAGCTTTATTTAATTATGGGAGAAATAAAATATGTATATGAACCTTTATCTCACGTTACTACGTTGAACTTTGCGGTTGCCGCTATATTCCTTTGGAGAAAGATGAAACAACAACCTTGTAAGGTAATGAACGTAATTTAAAGTCGATCTTGTACATATCCCAGGAGATAGGCGTAGGACGTTTACCATCTTCCGAAGTTCGTTATCTTGGGATGAATATCTTGATTCCGGGTATGTGGTAAGTTTCAACAGCGTGACGAAAACTTGCGAAACTTTTGATATAATATAGTATGCGTAATACAATTTTGAATCCAATTATTCGATATTTTTACGGTTTTGCTAAGTTCTTCAAGTTTCTCAATGGTAGGTCTACCAACGTGGTGAAAATAACGTATTTTGAATTTATTATAAATATTCCTGAAATTTCTAACACTGTTTCTTTTTAAATTTCCAATTATTATATAGACTATAAGCGATTAACTGGATTGAGCTTTGCCCCTCCTACATTTCTATTCTTGTAACGCATTTAATTAGTATTTTTAAATGTATTAAATTAATCGGAGGTACATTTAGTATGAAAATAAATCATGATGCAGTTCGTAAAATCTAAAGTGCACCTGGCATATAAACGGAGAAATGGTGATTGAAAAAGTTTTTTTAATTACCATCTGAATTTCTAGATACCTGCGTTTAACGAGGGTATTTGAACTGTTTAACATTCTCGTAATAATATCATTAATTAAACAATATCCCGTATAAGAGCGTAGCTGATCAATTTTTCAGAGAAATCTCAACTATTCGCTATTTCAAGCTTACTAAATTCACAGTGGAATGCGAGTAAAACAGCTCATTTTCAGCGCTTCCGCCGATATCGTAACAGTATGAAACATTCAAAAACGCATCCACGGAAGGAAGAAATATCTCAAAGTTGAATTTCCGAGAGAATGCAGAGCATTTATCGCTTAAAGAAAAATTAAACGGGCATAACATTGAATTGAATGAACTTCAGAATAATCGTCACTTTTTTCGAAATCTTCTTGCGCACTCAGTGATTGCTGTAATTTTTATGTTATTTTTTTGTATAATATAAATATATTATATAACTAATATACAACTACGCAAATCAATTTTCTGCGAAGCGGATAAAAGAGTCAATTGGGTATTTTTCAGTACAAACTTTCGACATAGCGGTGAACCGCAGTGTTTCTGGTAAAATTGAGGCAGTATTAATATTAACCAAATAGTATCAGAATATTAATGTTTTTATCGGTTGTAAACATTATCAATATAATTTCTTTTTGTAATATCGTCTATTTATATACGATCCGCGCTGTATACAGTCGAAAAGTAGAGTGGCATAATTGGGATTCGTTTATCTCTCATAAAAATGACCGGTACTTGTTATGCATCATTACTTGTTTGTATGTTTTCTACACGGTAATTATCGTTCTGTATAGTTCGTGTTGACGGTATTTTAAATCGCGTTAGAAAAATACACGTTTTTGTCACTTCTCATTACTTGTTGCTGGTGTGAATGCACGAAAATGTAAATTAATGTAAATCGATTACTTGCGTGCATTCAATTATTCCTCATTCATGTATTATTAGCCACAACTAACCATTCAGGCTTTACTCAATATTTCAAAGGCAATTTCGACAGTTTCCGATGTCATCGAAGTAAAATTACAAAAAGGACTCTATTTAACGAGACATGTAACGACAATTTTCTCACTTATTTTATCAGAAATTTTATCCTTTGAATATTCGAGAAAGAGAAACGTTAGTATACTTAATCATAAGATATTAATAATGTTTTCATCCCTCCAAGATCGACCTTAGTTTCTTTGTCAAATGCCCAATACAAAAAATTGCAATATTAGCATTTTCAGTGAAATATAATTTAATGACAAGATACACTGCAAATCATCCGTGCCGGATTGGCAGTCAATGTGTTAAAATTAGTATGTGACAGTTAAAAGTGAAGAAATGGTGATGCAAAACCATTCACCCTTACGGTCGTTATAAAAATTATCGCTATATTGCAGTTATTTATTATTCAATCACTCTTGTACATTTCGTTGTTACTCATTTATATTTATAACTTATACGTATAACTTCTTCCAAAGAAACTGTGGCAGTTTCCGTCATAAATATCCTAAGTGTTCCTTAACCAATGGCTCTAAGAACACGGGCGCTCTAACATTCTCAGGATTACGTGATTACGATGCAAGATTGACGAAAGCCGGATAAGGATTTCCACTTTCAACTGGGAACGCTCGGGGATAAAAACTTTCACGAATTTCGACCTGCTTTATTTCCTAGATTTCCTCGTTTCTGGTCTCTTCCCGAAAAAAAGGAAACATTAATCTTCTATAGCCAGAATGATTTTACGAGTAAAAGCTCCAACTTGGCGCTTGTAACAAAAGAAAGATTGGATTCGAGTTAAACTTGGTACTGGAAAATATAAAATAAAGACTTTGAAACCCCATTGTGAAGTGAATAATTGCTGCTGCCAGCCTTTCTCATTGAAATCTGCTTTTAACCATTTTTTCATGGTTTTCCATTGATGTGACGTCGTCACTTTGTATTTTTAAATTCTATAATATTAATATTACATTAAATTATACGATATATCAAGAATCACTGAACAATTTTTACTTTACCAATTTAATTCTAAAGTCACAAAAGAAGTGGTAGGATAAGGGGTTAAAAAATTGTTTTGTATGAAAATAATAACATCGTCAAACTAAAATTTACATGATGCTGAATAATCCCGACGATATCAGTAATAGTATGAGTTTAATTGAGAGATTAAAAACACACGTAACACATCGAATTAATGTAAAAATACACAGCGGCATTTTCAAATTGAAATCAGAACAGTACGTGCTTCTCGTATAGAAGTTCGTTTGACCAAGCCGGTATTTTCTTCTATTTACAGCTGCGCCGTGGTTGCAGCTACCATCTGCTAGGATATAAAATATGCTGGATGGAAAACTCGTTACATACCTTTTAAAAGAACTGTACGCCTCACTTACGTTTCTTCGGGCGGAGATTTGAAAAAAGTTCTTAATGTAGACATTACTTTTATGTTAATACTCCATCCGGTGCAAACTCTTCAGTTATAAAGTGCCACGGACGAAATATTACCGCGTATCCTTAAACCCGTAAGGAACAACGGAAAAAACAACAGGAATTTTAGGATCAAGGTGTTTCATAACTATGTAAGAAACGCATTCTATCACTATCGTAAATCATCTCTGCGGAAACTAACGGTTAGTGTCTAACAGCATAGAAGAAACGAATTAGGCTATCCGCATTTCCCACTCGTGATCCTGCTCACATGCAATCACTTTTTAACAAAGTGAAACGATAATACTCGCATCGGTTATTATTAAAATACTTTCTCTCGTACTAACCTAGATATGAGCCGTTTATTTTGAAAGTGGCATAAGTCACTTTGCTTTTCAATCGAAAAATTTAAAGGTTTGCGTTTTAACATGCTATTGATGCCAACCGGATGTTCGAGAAGACTTGCTTGTATTTCTTATTTCAGGATACTCATTTTCTTGAGTATAAATAACTTCATATAGATATTGAAGAATCCCGATTATTCATTATGGCAAAATGACTAATTATTATCACATTAGAAATGAGAATACACAGCTACGTGCTGCTCGATTGTGACTGTTCATATCTGACCTGTTAATCGTGAATAAACGGACTTTCGATGAGTCGATAATTTGAAGACACACGTGCAAGAGATAAAATAAAAATTACTCGATATATTTTTATGCGCAACAAAATTTTAAGCGCTTTAAAATGTATATGCCGTCCATTGATAAAAGGTAGACACTGGCGGAATATTGTATGAGCCGTGTTTCAGAAGCTACTCGTAAAAGTACTAGCAATAGCGAAGTACTTTTATTGCATTTCAATTAAAATATACCCAATAATACGATTATTTTCGTTGAATCTTGTACTCCTCGTTGCAGCATCCCTTCGGTTAATATAATATTCGCATTTATCGGAGAAAGAATAATTATTCACGTTATTGGATTTCATATTGTTACGAATTGTTCGAATTGTTTTAAAAAATAATCCTCTCGAAAGGAGCTGAAGTTTTAGCAGATTTCATCGTTGATAAAAATCCTTATTTTTCAAATGCTAATATTTCAAGAGCATATATTTCATAAAAATACATTTTTATGAATTTGCATTTTCATACCTCTTCCGAGAATTTCTCTTTTACGTTTAAATACATTAATAAAATTTATTGGAAATTTATTTCTAACGCGTTATATCTCGGGTATTCGTATCGATCGATTATGCCGATCAGTCATGTACCAATTTTTCAGTGCAACGGATTTCTGCATAGTGGGAGCACTATATTGACATTGCCGATCCTGATAATATTAGGATTATTTTCGATTAACTCACTCAACCTGTTTCGCGTAACGACAGAGATGGTGGGGACAATGCATGCGAATATGGATTAAAAAGTAGTAATTATAAATTCTGAATGAGTTATTGGCGGTAATAATTAAAAGGAATATTACCTATTATAATTAGAGATTAATTATTGGTAATAATTATCATGAATAATCTCTGCGTTCAATCGATTCGCATTCGCATTGATACCGGCGAATCATCGAGAATATGTTTATTGCGAGAATAAGCTCGAAATGAATAATGTTCTGGACTTGTTTTTGACATCTAATTGCAAATTATACATTGATTTCACGGAAGAAGCGGCACCAAAACATCCGCGACAGCATAATCTTTTCACACTTTCAATGTCAATATGTAACTAAAGTATAATTAACTACTACGATTTTGTATTGTCATTAACGTGAAATTATGAAAAATGAAATATTTCATAATCGTTTTTCTTACAATATCTGGAACAACGTGCTACTTTTGTCGACGAAGAATTGAACAAGGCACAACATTTTCTTTTGTCACAGTATATATCATAGTTAGGCAGAAACTTCCTAAAATAAATATTTACCGATAGTTTCTTCTACATCACACACTTTCAAGTAACACTAACAACATAGAAATAATTTTACGGTACAATGTATCATCAATTTCTGCAACTGACTTTTAGAAAATCTCAACATATTTTTTCAACCCGGGAAGGGGTTACCCGTTCTCCAACAAAAACGAGTATATTCGTCGCACAGCAAACTTGAAAAGAAATCACCGTGATATCTTGTGATACTCTCAACTATTTCCTTAGGAGAAGAAAAAAAATGCATACGTCTTACATTCTGTGCCATCACAGTTGTAAAATATGAAATAAAAAAATGAAACCAAAATATTTATAAATTTAAAGTATGACAGACAGCTACCAATGCTGAAAGAGGGGGTCCTACTTTGATATCACTTTGAAAACGTATTTTCAATTCCGACATGAAAACGTTACATTATTCAAGTGTCAAATTTGAGATCGCATATCTGTAAGAGTGTTGTGCAAACAAAATTATTATTAGTGGAAAGGAATGCTCCAATGTGTTATAAATCGAACACAATTGCTGGATTTTGAAAATCGTGAAAAAAAATTTTGGTTTCTGGCCAGGATTTCGACGAAATCGACCACTGTGCGGCGGTCACTCACGCCGTGGCCGAGGATTTTGGCTTTCTTGCGACCCGTGGTTTACGGCGGTGCATTTCAGGTCGGCGCGACCGGTACGCGAGCAAAAAGTTATTAAGCTATTAACCATTGTCATCTAGAAAACTTCGGCTTGTAATTGCTTTTCGAGGCTCTCTAATTTGACCCTCGACCGTTACAAGGCGGCTTAACGAATTACGAGAAATGGTAAGCCGTGTGTTGCTGCAACCTCGTAGCATTTGAGGTATCAGACTAATTTGTGGTGAACCTGCCTCAAGCTGTATGTCCTAGGTGAAACGGCCACAGCAATTAAAACCGAAGAACTATAAAAGTATCAAATAAAACGTAGGGCAAGGGGTTAATGAAGGTGTTACAAGTAGAACTTATATTTTTAACGTCGGCATTAAGAATGATCAACAACAGCATGCATTCCTGAACAATAATACTTCGTTCCGGATGAATACTTTATCCATTATTAATTACCTATTTTTACGTTCTTAGCTTTTCGAATAACAAAAAATCTGAATGATATTTTACGCTTAGGATTATATAAGTTATATATATATATATATATATATGACATTTAAAGGATTAATTCATGTGTTTAATTGTAGTTCATGTACAGAACAAAACACGGTAAAAAACGTTTCTTTTTCGTGAGAATAAATTTATAACGCGTATCCCGTCATGGCGCTTTGTCATTTAAAGCGCGGATTACACGTCTGCAATGAAAAAAGAGTAGAATCGATTCCATTATAAATTATAAGGAATTTTGGCCGCACCGGCAGCTCGTAATGTATTTTAGTATCTCACGTCGCTTTATGAATGAAATTTTTAAACGTGGATAAAATAGGATAAATATCGTGTCAAATGAGACTCATATCATTTTTCATGTTGCAACGGAAATTCATTGAAACTTACTGGAAATGCATTCTGAATAACAGTGTCTTGCATATACAATATTTGTCAAAGGCAAATTAAAACGCATAAGATCATAAACTCTATAAAAAGTCACGCTAATTAAAAGTGTTACTTAATTTATGTGAATACTTTTAGAAATAGTTACATAAAATATAGTTAAAAAAGGAATTGTGTGTGCCTACATTTGTGTAAAATATATGAATTAAGTTCATATAGAATTGAACTTCAGACCTAAAAAATGTCATATCTGCAATATATTGTTGTCAACTTCGTCCAACATTATATTTATTAAATTTCAACTTCATAACGTGTTAGTTCTGTTCAAAATTACGGATAAGGTCAATACAACACAATTTTTCGGAAACTTATAATTCGTCATTCCATTCTACATTAAGATAAACAACATTAATAAATATAATTTAAATCAATTGTAGTGTTAAGAATTTAGGAGTACATACTAAAGACACAATGCAATATAGTTTCACAAAGCTACTGTATTTCAAGCATGTTTGGAGAAAAGACTCTAAAAAATTGCCAAAGATGATGATAAATATTTTTTTACAGTTTCAATTATTTAAGACCTTAGAGCAACTATAAAATTAAAGACCTATTATATTAAAATGCCTTTTGAACTAACCTGTAGAAAGACAAAAAAATATAAGACCAAATTTTGTACGGTGGAACTTATTCCATACTTTTCCTGACCTGCTTTCATCCGTTCCAAGAGTTTCGTAGAATAAAACCAGACGATTTAACGCTAAAAGTATGATCTTTCATTTACGTCAGTTAGCTATAGTGGCAAGAAACAGCTAACATACATAGAAGCAACCAAACGCGCTTGCAAACCGCTGCGCTAATTATCAAATAAATAATTCTCCTTTTAACCCTTTGTAGATTACACAAAACTCGGTGTTGCGTTCTAGTAGATTGCGCCAGCGCTAGTCAGCCAACGGGAGCATTTCCCGGCTGTGTACACCTAAATACCTACTATTCAATTCTCTAAACTCTTCGGTAGATTACCATGACATTACATTAATATGCTACACGACACATTGTGCACACTGCATATAAATTATTATAAGATATTCGAAGTTGATGTGATGTAATAATTTATATCACCGTAATAGTGACATGGCATTTACCGAGATGAACGTAATCGTTTAGTATAACGAGAAAAGCTTCGTCATTAATATCATTTGTATAGCCTGTAAAATTTGATAATAAGCACTTTTTCTATATAATTTATATATTTGTTTCTGCCAATCTGTTGGGAATTTACGAGGAAAGTTTCAAGCAGCATAAAACTTTGTGTAGAAGTCATTTAAGTCAACGCATACTCGTGAATAATTTATGCACGATACAAATTTATATTTTTTTCACCCCCTGATTTATTCTTATGGAATGATATCAGTTGAAGCAAAAGAGTGCAAAATTGTCATTACAATAAATCACAGGTTGCCCCAAAAGTATCTATTAATCATCTATCACAAATTCATATTTACTCTTTTGTAAACAATGAATATATTACCTGAAAATTATTTTTAAGTAGTTTTATAGATTATGTCTTTCAGATAGCCAGCATTTTGTTCTTAGTTTAAAATAATTAATAGCAAAATAATTATTACATTTTAAAACCGGTCTAGTGACTTTTGGGTCGTCCTGTATTCTTTTTTAAATCAAGCATTTTGTAGATGTAATTAAATATGATTGTCTACGTAATTTTTTGCACGAAGAAGAAATCAATTTATTCTTTATGAAGCTATATATAGAAGGTGCATATCAAATAGGCCCTGGCAGTAAAAGGTAATACGAGAGTTAACACGCTTTGGAACATAATAATTACATATGAACCTTGGCAATTCGTAATTTCAGCACTGACAACACAATAATTATAATAGCATCAACGTTGATATTAATAAAAGGGAATCGAACTTGAAATCGTATCCAAAATCCGCAACTAGATAATTTCCTCATAAACAGCATATCGCTCAATATCACTGCGTGAAATTGGATGGTTTCAATGATTCTCAATGGAAGTAGAAACGTTTCCTGCTTACGGTCTTTAGAGTTTTCACTCCCCTCAGTAAATATACATTCTGCTATACGTTTCCAAAAATGGCCAGCACAATATGTCTCGATTATAACTTCCCCTCTTTGTCCTCGTGCATAACAGTCAACTAATATCATAAAAGCATACTGAATAATTTTTCTTTTACCATCAAGGTTTAATATTTAAGTTATTATAATTATAATAGACCCGTTTTTTAAGTTTCATTGTCCGTTTTCCAAAAGCAATTCCGTATGCAAGATAAAAAATAATTAGATACTTATTTTCGTTCGGCGAGAATTATAATTCTAACGTTGAAGTTCCTTATAAATTATCACATTTAAAACTACCAGATTGATATGCTTTGAAGTTGAAAAAATTGTAAATATCTGACTCTTTGTGATACACACAGAAGACTGAACATGATATTGTGCTCCTAGTGAATTGTGCAGAATGTGAATTGGTTGTTTAAGAAGGGATGCGATTAAGTGGTATGAGGGGGAAATACAAGTAGGAAATGCAAGGAGGAGACACAGAGTGCCATTCGGATAAGGACTATCGCACAGGTAAGACTACCTTCCTGATAGAACAGTTCCTCGGTGGTAGGATAATTTGTAAGGTGAATGGGTGCCATAAGCCATTGTTTACGGGTACAACAGAAACCAGTGTGGTTGCAATTAAGTAAATTAAAATTTGTAAAATAGCTGAGTCGTGGAACATCGATTTAGTAGTAAGGTAATGCATTAAGACCATGTAGTCAATGTTTGCATCTACCCTAGTGCTTGTAAGACAGAACGCACTTACTGATTCTTCAATAAAAATTACACTTTACTAGTTATATTTATATCATATTTGTGTCACATTCTTGTTATATTCATGCCATAGCTTTAATTTCAATTGGATACGATCTATCAAAGACTACATTGCATAGCCTACTATCACATACATTTTTTAATTCAACTACGTATACAACGTCTTCCTACTGCTTATCAGAAACAAATGTTAAGAAAGAAGCCATACCGATAATCACCCCGTACCAATAATCCATAGATATTGACTCGAATCGCTTCTACCTCTACACCGGCAATGCTAATTCCATTGAAGATATGATCTCTCCATTGCAAATAGGAACAAAAACCATCCTCCCCCACCTCTCGGGAGGAAAAGATGACACGTAAATTTGGTCCTTTTTCTCAGTCGGGCGTGAAACGCGAGGCAAGGATAGAGCTTGATTCATAACGCGAGTCACGACTCAGTTCCCTTACTTTGACTCCCCCGGCCCCGAACGTCTCTCCTTCAATTTCTCCACGGCTTTATTGTCATGCTCGATCTCGCGACAAGAGTGGCGCAAACCCGTCGTTAATACACACACGTTCTACGCCATACACTCTAAACACCTCCGCATGAAATGCGCAGCGAGCGTATACGATATGTACACCCATACAATCCGTGTATCTTCGTTTCCTCGTTCGTATATGACGTTGCTCGTGTGCCTTCGCATTCGTTCGTTGCTTTGCTCGTTAATGCGCGCATACATAATCCGATCCATAGTTCGAACTTACATTGCAATAATAAGGTATGCGTACGTACGTACATTTGTCACGCGCGGCCGGGTATTTTCGCTTGTTTGCATATTTTTTGTCTTCCTCGTTCCTTGTCTCTGTAATCCGTACACGTGTACCTGGCGCTCAGTTATCTATCGTATTCGTCGATAATGCATATACGTGACCCTTGTACAAATTCTTATTGCTTGACCTACGTGCAAGATTCAGGAACACTTTGATACCTATGCTCATGGGGGTAACCTGACATGCGGGCTTGCATACGGACATGGAAATCCGTTGGTATCTGATGTGGATGGGAGAATGCGTTTAGTTAAGTTGCGTACGTTGCATTTTCTATGCGTTTCGTTAATCAGCTCTTGCGCGCGTGCAGGTTTATACGGTTGGTATACACATTTATGGTTTATACGCGGATGCAACGTGGTATAGGTAGGTTTTGTGTAGCCGTGGATTTTCACGGCGAATGGAAGTTCTCGGATTATGCACCTATGCATTATTGTCATCGTTGATTTGCCCGTGCAACGTCGAAATAGAATTTATCGGAGTGGATTTCGAGCGAACGACGCATACCTCTTTTGCGTCTGGTTGAGATTTATAAGCGGGAAGTAGTAACGGGTGGTGAAATTGAAAAATAAAATCCGTATAATGTTAATCGTTATGCACGGGGGTCGTCGTATTGGACGACCTGCTCCTCCGTCATATTTTCGTATTTAATTACGATAATAATTGTGTGTACGCTGTTACCGCCGCGTATATGCTATATTCCATAACGTGAATGGATATGCAACTCATGGCGAACAGCGCGGTAATGCATTATTCTTGCGTGATATGCGCCTGTGCATTATCGTGCCATGTCACTGCACATACCACGCATCAAGTGACGAAAGAGTTTACATCGCTCGGAAGATGTCACAACTGGCAGTGGGGTGCCAAGCACACAGGAAATAGTAACGGAATCTAACGGTATATGGTGTATTCGGGAATTGATGGAAGCTTTGAAAAGTAACGACGTGTCGTATAAATGAAAACGGATTTTGAATTAAAAGTATTGGGAGGTTTTCATTGAAAATGGGATACTATGTATGTCTATTTAGAAGTATGAAGGAGAAAGTAAGAATGGAACAACAAAGGATAGAAGTAGATCGATGATCAAACGGGAAGTCGGAAATTTGAGCTGTTCGACGTAGTCGTGAAAAACGATGACGAAAGGTAAACGAGGTCAATTAATTTTGATGAATTTTTAATTTATGGTACTTCAAATGCTCCTGTTTACCTTCCTTCATGGTTTATAAATGTTTTGTTGGAATAACGATGTCAGATCTAATGTTTCATTAATGTTTTCAAATTTTCGATAAAATTATAAATGTATACCTGAGATAAGTTGCAACTTTGGAGTTCGATTTCTTCTCTGAAATGTACTGTTCGTTTCAACCTCTTTAGTTCCGATATATATTATTTGATAATGATAAAATTATATAAGCATAGTCCAAACGTTAATATCATAAATTCAACGATTGTTGCTTTATTAATGTACCGCTTTATCGTCGGAAAATACTGCAAGTATGTCAACAATATAGCAGACCAATTTACTAAATTAATGTCTACAAAGACTTTTGTATAAACTCACACATAGTACATATAACGCAGTATGTGCACATAACATATAGATACACGTATAATAGTATTAGACTACTGTGTCTAAAACATTTGAATTTCACTAAACCTCCAGGAAAATGCTGAGATTTTCTGACTATTTATGTAATCATTTTAAGTTTAATTACTAGCTTACTCCTTCGTAGGAGTAAACATTCCGAAATATGTTACACTTCTCTTATTTTACAGGAAAAAAAGTAGAAGCTAAAACTTCGTCCTTTAGTTAAAAATAACGGTATACATTTGAAATATTTCAACGCGTAATTGAATTACAAAATTTTATTGGCATCCCTTGGTGTTATAATTATTTCAGATTTTCTCATGGAAAACTTGTTAGCTTGATATAAAAGAGTATGGCAATTTTTGGCTTTTATTAGATTCTTCATACTCCGATGAAACAAAATTATGATTTTCATTTTTAATCCTTCATTGGACTCTCGATATGTAGTTGCAGACCACGGTTTTTTTTTTATCCGAAACTTTATTTCGAAAAGCAAAATTCTGCTGGCGCATTGGATATTCAATTGATTCAAGCCACAAAATACAGCTATAATTATAATATGTTATTAAACATATAACAAAATGTCTTGCGGCTAAAAAAGAGTAGACAAGCTAACGCCAGTGAAATGAAACGTGTTCAATTTATTTTAACGGTGTTTGAGTTCTTCGAAATAGTAAATTAATTAAAATTCACAAACGCAGAAGCGTACATGGGGCTTTGCTTTATCCAAAATTCCGACAAATGACGTATCACTTAACCCTTTGCCGTACAAGAACGAGGGTGATGCGGTAAATGGGATAGGATATTTTCAAGATTTGCAAAACCTATCAAATTGAATATATTCGTGAGACCCAATACGATAAATTTATTTTTGTAACATTAATATTACGTTAAATTATACGATATATCCAGACTCACTTATCAATTTTTATTTTGACATTTTAATTCTGAATTATTGTCGGGACAGTCGCAAAAAAAATTGTACAGCAAGGGGTTAAAAACACGTTAGCACTAAACGTACCAAAGTGGTTACCACAATAGTTCCTTAATTTTTTTGCAACTACCTCTTAACGTTGTCCATCGAATTACTTATTATTTTGATGTGTGTTCAATTTGACGATTTAATTTGACGAAATTCTCTGCCGTAGTTTATTCACTGATATCAAATAATTGTAATGACTGTAAGTCTTGAGGAATATTTCGATGTAAATATGATGAGTTACACTTGACATAACACGGCAAAAGAATTCAATTCTTTCACATACTGTCAAGGTGATAAATATGAGAGAATCTTATGAGGCGGAAATGAAATGACTGTCTTAACCCTTTCAACACTACTGGGATATTTTATATCCCAACCATTATCATATAATTTTCATGTTATCGTTGTACAATTTATTTCCATATATTATTTTGTTTATATGACAATATGGATAAAAATATCCCAGCATCCCAGCTGAAAATCTGAAAACTCCTGAAATAAAAAAATATATATTTCATTCTCAGTCGTATTTTTATTCCATTTCCTGTGTCACAAAATATACATTGCTAAAAATTAGTCATTTTCTGAAGAAATAAAATTCAGTGTTGAAAGGGTTAAAATGCTAGTGATCCTCATTTCGAAAGCAAAGAGATGTAATATTATTTACGATATGTCCCAATAAGATATTCACTAAAGGAAGTATTAAATAAAGGACGTAATTTGTTAGAAAGCGCAAAGGAAGTTACGCGTGCATTTGTGCGACTAAACGAAAGGTTTGCCCGTACGTGTGCCTTACATATCCTGCATCTGTTCCCGATAGGACGAGTATATATATTCCTATAAGGAGGTAATCTGCGCATTTGCACAGGATACGATCCGTTACTACCGATGCAAATGGACAATGTAAATCAGATAAGTAGGAGGATACGTATGGCTTTGATATATTCCGGCAACGCTTTCCCAGTACGTTTGGCGAATTATTTTGCTTCAAGATTGCATTATCGATCTGAAGATTATATAACGTTTGTGGTATTGTCATTATGCATTTACTATCGTGGTATGATTATATTATGTTTATATAAATTAACCAGAGATGACGTGTTGATGTAACATTCTGTGTGCATATAAAAGTATTTAAAAGACGAGAAGATCGTTATTGATGCCATAGTTTGATTGATTTCTTATGTAAATTCGTATTATATTATAAATTATATTCCGTTGTCAGAATATGTTAAACATTAAATATAGTTCTGTTTAGATGATGAATTGTTCCTTCAGAACTTTAAAGTAATTTGAAAGAATTCGGTGATTGGATGATAGTAGAAAAGAAGACACTGTGAAAAAATTAACTCGACATGTATTTCTTTATAGGTTTTACTTTAAAAAAATATAGTCAAAGCTAAATAAGGTAGATATTGAATCATAAAGTACAAATTCCGTCCGATGTGGATATTTAATTTCATAGTTCTTAATGAACTCACAATTTTAAGTACCTTTGGAATTAAGTCACATCATTTCCGCACTGCGAAACGAATAAATTACCTAACCCATAAGTCAAAATGGCAGACTTTTACTTCGTTCTAATAATTACACAGTTCGTTAGAGGTAACGTATTTTCTGTCTGGCTTGACATTCGTTCATAAAAGATTCTTTTTTAAAGGGTAAATGCATTCTAAAAGTTGCTCACTTTGTATGGCACAGTTTTGTTTCGAATAACAATACTCCGATCATCTTTTGTTCAACAATTTGCTATTCTGCCGAGTGATTTTGACACCTCAATAATTTTATAAAAGTAGTGAACATAGGGAATATCGACAGAAATAATTTTCAGAATTTTTCATGTTTCACTGCTGATGAGCATATCAAATCGTTCTTAAAGCTGTTTCTTTCTTCAATTTTACAATATACGTTTTTTAAAAATGTCAGAAGAAAATAAAATAAACTGCACAACATATTGTTAAACTCTAACAGCTAAAATGAAGGGCCCTATTTTTTTTACAAAAGTTCCACGTAATGAAGATTAATTGATAATCTTCCGTACCGCTTAATTCCTTTTCTTTTAACGCACTTACTTAATATATTTAAATATAAAAGATTTAACGCCGGCAGCTCTATTGTTAATAAGATGTTTGTTTCTCTCCCTGCAAATTTCACTCTTTATTTACATAGGAAGAATACGCAATTACTTTCTGTCCAAACCGGTAGACACGTAGCTCTAATGAATCAATTATATTCAATAATTTCAAAACTGAGGTAACAGGCAATTAATTGGGTAACGAAGAAAATTTCGTTGGCGTTGAATTTAAAACGAGAACGATTCTATTTTTTTTTTAAATATACACATTGCCGATACAGATAACCAGTGAAAGAACGACACCCACGTACTTTGTTACTCGATCCCCATGGTCGAAATCGCGCGATGCACGATGTACAAACAATTCCTGAAATTCTTATACATGCAAAAACGACGTAATTTTTATTAGTAACCTGTTATTACGAAGCGATCGGTCTAAAATTAAAAGAGTTAAAAAGAAAAAGGGTAATCATAAAAAGATCTCCGCTTTTACACGTTACACGGAGGTTTCCGTGCCATCACATTTTCCGCGCAACGATCAATAATTTGATCGCTGGCCTGACTTGTTATTACACGTAAAAGACCAAAACCGCCGACTCGCAGAAATTGTAATTAACGCTTGGCAATGGTAGCAAATGAACGCTATATTGTCGTCCGCACGAATCTACAGTCTATCGATGAATCGCGTTTCTATTCTATCGTTTCAGGCACAGCGACACGATATGAATTCCTTTCCTTTGTATCTTGTCCGCTTTTCGTGCCCCTCTTGTCTCTTACGTTGGTATCGTTTCTGGCGGAAAGTTCGCGACTCCAAAAAACAATAAGCGGACATATAAGAGTGCGTAGTATTGTACATACAGTGGAATACAGACATTGGTACACAAAACGGAAGGATACAGGGAGAAAGGAAAGAGTGGAGAAAAACGGGATGGAATCAGGTACATCTTTTATTTTTATCATCCGTTGGGTTCGACATCGATCGTATAACCGGGACAAAAGACAAAAATAAAAAAAAATGGCCGAAGGGTATGGCTAAGAAAAAAGAAGTATAAGACAGCAACGAAGGACAGAAGTAATATCGAACAGTTTTTCTTGAAAACAACCCCGAACATCGTTTCAATTACCGTTTGAACTTTCGGTCTTTCAGGAATCTGACCTTCCTTTTACTACGTATGGGTGTTCGCATGTGTTTGTATCAGACAAGGGATGATTCCTAAATAAAGATTCTAATTTCAATAAAATTCCATGAAAGAATATTTTGTAATGTGTGAGAAGAGTAGGAAGTCATATTAGGAGATTGATAAATTAAGAGTGCTCTTTAAAATGTGAATTGTTTGAATTATTTTATTCAATAACTTTCGGCTTTAAATGCTATAGCCACTTGACCTAGGACCCATTATTTTCAAGTGGGCTCAATAATTTAGAAAAAATTTGCCAGAGGTGACAGAAGCATAAAACATAAAACAAACGATGAATCTATCAGCTGCTCGAAGTCACAGGATAATTCAGAACTAAATGTATCGTCAATAAAAATGAATCGGTGAATATATATTTAGCAAGGATGAAATAGGTGTTGAATGAGCCAGAATAACGCTTAAGCTATTTTAATAGCATTAATCTGCCGGCTCTATAGGATAATTCTGTACTTATGGTATTTACGTAATATATTCGTATTTGAGATCCAAATCAAAGGTAATTCTTACGTCATGCATGACTAAAACTCGTTCATTAGCGATAACTTCTTAATTAACACGAAGAGAAAGAAAATAATAAAATCATAAACGTCGAAGTTCCCTTTTTTCGCTCTACATTCGCGATCTATTTTGTGCTCTGTTGGAATAAAAAGGATTTGTAGGGCTGCTTGGTCGATGCTGTTATTTATTGCTTATGGTTTTTGGTTGAAAAATTTCTATGTTTAACCTTAAGCACCAAGATATTATTTTGTAACGCGTAGATAAATTAAAGTTTCGTTCTTCTTTTCGTGTTAGGGCGTATACACCTAGAGATTACAGTGACTAAAAAAACCCAATGTGCATTGTTTTCAAAACGACTTGTTTACAGTTTTCTCATGCATCTTAATACGTTTCTTAGATGTGTATAAGTAATAGTCATCGGTAATTGTGATAGTAGTTTAAGTCAATTATTCTTCCCCCGAATTTCGAATTTTGTATGATAATATAACTCTCAACCTTTTTTACACGGTTCAATACTTTATGGTTCCCATACAGTAATTCGTTAGTTTAATTTTAATATAACTTTAATTTTTCTATTTTTATGCATACGGTTGTTATTTAAAATCTACGATCCTAAGCTTTCTTGTAAAATGAAATTTCAATATTCGCTATTATTCGACCTATATGAAAATTAATGTATTTTCAAAAATTTGATGAAGGTTGTCATGTTTTGCATTGAAAATCGATATCGGTTACGATTAACCTCAATAAAGGTATACACTAAATGCATCAATATATAAAAAATGATTAATGGGAAAAGAGAAATTATAATTTATTTTATGAATTGTTATTTTAACAATAATAACGGTAGACATATCGTATGAAAATGTATATGTACTTGACAAACAATTAGCAAATATTTACAAACTTTAGAAAATGTCTATTTAACTTTTACAACCTGCAACCTAACAGAGTCTTCAGAAATTTTCGAACGGAGAATCCCACATGATCTCCTCTTGAAAAATGTCAACTTTCTAAAATTTCCGAAACATTATCATCAACCTAACATTTTATATTCTCCAATCTTTTCCGGCGATTTTACTTAACTGTAGAGCTGCACATGAATGCTACGTAATGAACGCAGAAATATGTTAATTGAAAAAGGGCAAATTAAGTTCAATAAAAGAGGATAACATAAAACATCGACCCCATTTACACGCTGGACGGAGATTTCTCTCAATGTATGAATCCCGACCGGAACAAATCGTCGTTATTCCCGAAAGATCGTACCAAGTATTTATCTTCCGATCGAGGCGCATTCGAAATGCAAATTAGGTAGTGTTCCTCGAGTGCGGCTTTCAAGGTAGCTACCGGCAGGTCGTACTGGCGCACATCTTACGCTTTATCGAGTTTTCAGAGTCACGCGTTGCCACGAAGAGCTTGAAAATAAACGATCTTCTCCATGCCGAACGACGATTCGAAAGGCGTTCCACTTTGAGGCATTTGCTCGGACGATCTAGATCGAGAAATAATTCTCATTCAAGGATTGCTCTCAGCCTCGCTCTCTTTATGCCGTACCAGCCGTTGTTTAACCTCCGCGAAAAGCCTTCGACCCGGCAGTAGTTTCATATCGGTGACTAACCGAATGCTTTGTTTCTTTTGCATATTTTTTTTTGCTTTTAACCGCTATGATCATTTCCCCTGAGACCTGCTATTTTAGGGCAATCCCGAGTCACTGACAATGTGATATATTAACACGTTGAACGCCACCGAAATTTCGCTAGTTTCATCATTTTTACCAAAGTGAAACTTCTATGAAAATCACGTCTTTACGAAGCAGAAGCCTTAGCCCTTTATAGTCCTATGTCGAGCTATACTCGATATAGCTTTTCACTTCATTTTATTTTTTAACGATTTAGCACCGACTTTCCAATTTCATAATTATTTTGTAATATCACCTAAATATCCGTCAGTATTTATAGTCATTGTTATAATTAAAAAAGAAAATGAATAATTAATGACAGAAAATGTGATATTAATTTCAATTTAGCTCACTACAAAATTGAGGAAATAAATCGGACCGCAAAGGGTTAAAGACACGAATAGATATGTAGTCAGCAGGACTTTACCCCTTTAATGTCAATATTTAAATTTTGAATTTAATAGCAGCAGTCACATGTCACCCCTGGGACGTCAACGTGTTAAATTATAATTTAGGTAAAATTTTCCAAAGGTGAGAAAAAAGGATTTGAACTTACGACTACTGATTGCGATTCTGAGCCTTTATCTCGATGTTATTACAGCTTCGACAGCTACAGTCATTTCGCCTAGGACTCACACGTTTTATATGGGTTCCGGGTCACCGAGTCTTTATCTTCTTACACACCATAGCAGTCTCCAGTAAATGATCTTTTACATTGTTTCGACGTATCGTGAAGAATTAATATCGCACGAAGTTGTACTTGTACGCAGGAGCACAACTAACGTTATCGCTTTGCCTTTAAAGCGACGGTAGAAAATATTGGAGTCGCGTGTCATCGAGTATTTTAAATATAATACTCTACTAGTGTTGTGTAATCTGAGAATAATATGTGGTAACGATGAACTGAGCTGCGTGTTTAAACGGCACGTATTAACCGAAGAGTGATTACAAAATGTATTGCGCTCGTATGAAAACAACATTTGATTTCGTATTTCGCAAACAATGATATTTGAGCATCATTCGTCGCAAGCTTTCTGTGATGATTTCATTTACCTCTGAAGTAAAAATTGTTTAATTAAAAATTTCATTGTTCGGTTAACACTAAACCTACCATGGGCAGTCAAATGACCGATTTCTGATTTTTTCTAAAAACTGCCCAAATTGATTGGGCAGCCATTCAGTAAATATTTTAGGTCTATCGTATAAAACAAAAATTACTTAACTGATCATCTTTTTCACCTCTTCAAATCACTTTTGCAAAGTACTTATTTCGTATATTTCAATATAACAGATATAAAGCCGGTAGGTTTACTGTTAAAAGATATATGAAGATTGAAGGTACACGATTGAAAACGATTTTCCAAGAATATAGGTGAAGAATATAGATAAACCAGAGATTTGATATATTGCGGGATACATTTTTGAAAAGAGTATCATTCATTCGTGCATGCTCAATATAGAACCACTTCGACAGTGCAATTAAATAACTTTTATTTCACAATTGACATTTTGGTTTGCAACTTCGCATTACGCGCCCTCGACGTATCCTTTTACTTGCTTACATTTCATTTCTTTCATACTTCTTTCATAATTCAACATCACTTGCCCGCAGCTTTCCCTCATTTACATCCCTTTAACTGTATAAAGCGAAAGAAAAAGTTCTAACTGCAGCTCGTTCAATTAAACATTACCATTTCAAGTTTATCATAAAAGATACACATTCCCTTTATCCCGCGCCAACAGTACGCAACACTATCTCCCGCCGTTTGTCAAATTATTTTAATCACTCGCCAAGACCATTGAACTTCGTATAATTCAAACTAATTACACACGACTCGCGATAAATCCAATAAAAGGAACATCAGAAACACCAATTGCAATTACAGGCAGATGTAGAATTCATGGCTTAAACAGTTAATCCGAGCCTGTTCACAGATCTCAATCGATCTCTCTAATTAAATTCCAACAAACTGTCAGAGGATCGAGGATTCGCGATAATCCGCGAGTCGCGAGCTAACTATCGATCGACCCCGATCCGTAAGACTCGCTCGCACCAACGCGCCTCAACTCTCCTCGGATGAACTTAATTTCGTAGCTCGGGGAAGGTCTTCCCTCGACTTCCACTCGTTTAACCACCTCCTCCGGGGCCTCCCTTTGACTGTTTACGCAGTATAATTAACGCTACACCGCGAAGACGTTAAAGTGGATTCTCTGCGGCTGATTTAGCAGAGTAAACAAGATTGCAGCGAGTCTGTGAAAGACGTTTTAGGTGGACGAAGATGTAGACGATGACGACGGTGACGATGACGATGATAATGTCTATCGACTTTCTTATCGTCAGGTGGTAAGTTACGATGAACTTTTCGTCGATGCTTCATTGCTCGTTAGACGGCGGACATTGAGTTTTCAAACTGTTAGCTTTGAATACCGATTAACCCTTTGCGGTCCTATGTCGAGCTGTACTCGACATAGCTTTTCACGTCGTTTTAACCGTTTGAGTCCCAGAGGCTTTTAAAAGAACACGGTCGAAAAAACCAGAAGCAGCGCGATAGCGCTTGTGTCAAACAAGCACTGGGACTTTTCGACACAAAATCTGAAGAGCGCGATCGCGCTCCTTGGGACTCAAACGGTTAACTTCCAACGATTTAACATCGACTTTCCAGTTTCACAGTGATCTCGTAATATCACCTATATATCCGTCAGTACCTATAGTTATTGCTGTCATTAGAAGAATGAATAACCAACGATAGAAAATGTGAAATTAATTTCATTCAGCTCACTGTAAAATTGACAAAATAACTCGGACCGCAAAGGGTTAACGTTAGATCTATCGGGATGGCCGAAATGTGTCGTTGTGAATTTTTTGCGAGTATTTGTGAAAATTCTAGCGCTGCTTGCTTTTCAAGTTTTTATCGGTCTATCTTGTAGTCTGCGAGCGGTTAGATCGATCATGTTTTTTGTCTGCTTCGCTTCTTTTCTTTTCGTGTAGTTAATTGAGATTTTTAATTATATTATTGGATTAATCTTCGGGAGAGGCAGTGTTGAAGTACAGCTTCTTAGATGTAGAATGCTCCGCGTGGAATTGTAATTACCAATTGTTTGGAAAAACAGAATAATTTGTCGGGATTTGTTAAGTGACTGAAAACAGAGCGATTGAAATATAATTTTCCATTTGTTCTATTATTCTCAATTGCTTCGACAGTGCATTGTTACGAAGAAAATATTGCAATGCCATTTTTTAATGAGATCTGTATTTGAACAAATTTCGACGAGGTATCGCACACCTGCTATTTATCATGATAGAATAATATCAATTATTAATATTTGCCAAAACTGTTTTAACGCAAACGATAAATTGCCGGAAAAACAATTCATCCTCCATTCCATATTTCCCTACTTAAAATAACAAAAATTCAATCAACGATATTAATTACCAGCTTTTGTAGAAACTGATGGAAAAGGGGGATCAATGTTATTAGATAATTTCACTTGAAACGAATGAGCTTGATAGAATAACGCGTAATTTTACAAATGAAAAAGCAAATGATGTGTTTCAGCTATTTTTTCTTATTGAAAGCATAAGATACAAATTTATGGAAATATAATTTTTGATCAAATAGAATACACTTATCAAGATAACAACACCAGAGGAATTAATAATTCCTCTGGTGTTGTTATCTCCTTTTATTAATTGATACAACCTGAGCGCCCGTTCCTTTTTTGAAAGAATATCAAAGGGATGACTAGGATCTGTTTATCGGACAAGTTTAAACAACTTTTCCCTGCAGAAGATGTTTGAAGTGAAGAAGGGAGTAGATGGCAACGACGATAACGATGATGACGAAGTTAACGCATACCATCGTTCTTATCCTCCGTGGGATAACGTTACAGAGAATGCAGTATCGATACGACGTTCCCTCATTATAAACGGTCAAAATTGATTTTTCGCGGTTTACGCTGCTAGAAAGAAGCAAGGTGATCGTAATAATTGTTAGCGCGGAATTAATTGAAGGTTCACCTGCAGTAAATATAGACTTCAATAGAGAAAGTGGAGTATTAGGTGTCCGTATTAAGGTACGCGCTTTTACCTCGTGGTATTAACGTTTGTGAGAATTTGTTATATATTGCTCGTTGTGAAAATAGGTCTATGTACTTTCCGGTTCGTAATAAAAGATAATCGGAGTGCTGAGGGTAAAAACAATAGATTGCATCACTAATATTTCGCATTACTTTCCTTTCTTGAAGCGTAGCCCCGAGAGTCGAGATGTAAACCAAGTCATTCAGTTCTACCGAGAAATTAACATTCCTCATTCTCTTTTCCTCCATAACGATTTCCACCTTCCCGCGTAAACGCCTCGAAACTAAATCCTTAAAGACGGAGCACTTAACGGTAACAAAACGTCACCGGCCATCGCACACTATCCTTCGATTATATATCGATTAAATATCGAAGCATTAAAATCGATTTGAAGAACGACTCACCGACGAGCGATAAGAGAAACACTACGCACGCCAAGGCGAACAGTTTATCGAGGAACCTCATGGTCCTCTTCCTTCTTCCTTTTTTTTCCTCCTTCCTCTGCGTTTTCGCGCGTTCCACCTACTTCCTCCGGAAAATACTTCACCGCACCACTCAAAGTGAAAACTACGAGCTCGAAATCTTGCGAACTAGCCTCATCCTTGCACTGAGAGATATCCTGTCCCGATATCACGTCTGGCTCGGTGCCGGGTTAAACGGAAAACGTAACGAGGAACGACGGGGGAGAAGGATATTTATAAAACACTGTACGCCGAATTATGCTCGCCGATGGTTACCGGTCCTCGAGACGTGAAAGACTGAGGAAAGGCACGTTTGTTCGGTCGTTGGTTCGCTCGTGCTGAGCATCGGTCTCTGCCCACCTCTGTTTCTTCGCTCCCTGCCATTCCAATCTCTGCCACTCTCCGGGATAGGTAGGTCTGGCTTCCCTTCACGAAGGAATCCTCCCGTCGTCGACTCGAAAGCCGGCCGACCTTCTAGTTCATGGTAAAACGATGACACGCTGATGATATCTAGGGACTATTGATATTCAGGACTCGGTTCTCGAGATACTTTGCTTCGATATCGATGGTAGCTCGTGGCTGTGATTATTGACCGTTGAAGGTACGGGAGGCAAAGATTAAAGCGGAGATAACGACGACCGGGGTCGAAGGTAATCGAGAAATATTGCATTAGGGATTGGAGATAAAATTCGCGTTGTTCTTTTAATTAGGAATGAATTTAACACTAGATTTACGGGCGATAAATCGGTCACACTTAAATATATTAACACTAGATTTACGGAAGCAAGATTTACATTTCTAGTTAAATTTTCCCCGTCTTATTATATCTTCTTCTTAATCGTCTATTAATAGTGTGGTATTCAATTAATAATTTTTCATACTCCCCAAACATTATTTATTTGCTGAAACAGAAACGCTATTTGTTAAAACTATTGTGTTTAGTTTAACGTAATATAAGCATTTGCGTGCATATATATTCATTTTTTTTAATTAGTAGTTAATACAAATAATTGAAATTGCAATTAGAAGATGTAATTGTATAAACCAAATTACAGACGACATTAAAAACCGTGTTCATTCATTTGCCGAAATGATTGAAAAACATTGGTTCTCATCAATGAGTGAAAATTGTTTGTCATACATCCCCGCGGCCACAATTTATTTTTTTAACAGCTTCCGAATAAAATAACTGTTTATACATCACAATTATTGCTTTCAAAGTGCATCATTTATTCTGGATGCGCATAGAACGTTCAATTGAAAACATTGCATTTTCTCTATTATGAGCTACAAAATGTAATGTAAACATTCGAAATCATTGTGACAATTTTCAAATACTAAAAATTCCATTATCGCAATAATACTACTATTGTTGAAGCATTCAGTTGTATTCAAATGAGCAATACTCGAAACAGTTTTTACATATCAGAGCGATTGTAATAAATGTTTGAAGAAATTTTAACGTAATTTAACACTATGTTGTCAATGCCAATGTTTCTGAATTTTGAAGTTATGTGATATTAACGAAGTCCTTTAATCATTATAATTTAGTTATAAAAATACGCATATTTAATTATGCAGGAAAAGGATACTAGAAACGGCATAGGTTATTGATCGTACGTTAAATATATGGTAAAATTTAATTCATTATATTAGCTGACATAGCCGGAGACACTGTGGAACTCACTGTTATCTTTCCTGGAGTTATTTCCGAAATTGCCAGACATCCGTTCTCAATTTAAGTTTAAATCAACACCTCTATTTCTGTATGAATTTTCAACAAAGTTAGAGATATTAGAAAAATGACAAGTAATAAAATATACACTAGCAGGAATTGCTAAAAGTCTGCAGAATAGAAAATATTCATTTTTCTCGATAATTAATTTGCCTTAATTAAAACTCATTGATAATTATTAGAATGTCTCTTCCGTGCTCTGTATCTATTCAAACAATAAACTAGTTCTCATATTCTTCTGCTATTCTTCTTTAACATATATAAATGGCGAACTTTGTTTATTTTTTAATAATCCTTCTATTTGAAACTATATAGAATATAGAATATTATATTTTATTACTCAATTCGTGGAAATCTTACTACTAAGTGACTCACACTCATTGTTTGTATCTGTTACGGCATATTAGCTGTTTATTTTGAAAGTGGCATAAGTCATTTTACGGTAATAAAAAATGGTGATTTTTCAATGACTATGCAATGTTACTTATACTAAAAAAATATAAGTATCCAAAATAACAAATACAAGTTAATCTGCTCGAAAATTCGCAACAATATTTTTAAATACGTTAATGCAAACCCGTAAATATCAATATTTAAAAATAATGTGGCTTGTATCACTTTGAAAATAAACGGCTCACACATTTATTAAAGAATCAACACATATATTCACATATTGCTCCTTTCTCATTTTCTGTTATCATAAACACTTAGACATTCACTGATAAAGAAACGTGCAAACATCTTGTAAGAAAGTAGCGAAGTGAAACTTCATAATTTTTAATGGAACGTGGAGTGGGGGAGGTAAATTCGTGTACATCTCGAAAGGTCTTACTAATCAACGAAACTTTTGCTCAATTTATCAAATGTGTATTTTAACTTCGTGGAAGCTAAATTCCTTTCAGCCTTTAATCAAAGTTGCATATTTTCCGGTCAATAGTAATCAACTATTATACTAAATCAACTACATATTAATTCATATAATTATAGCGTTCCTTTCTTTTTTAAACGTAAGAATTGAAATTATAAAAACGAAACGTAATCTAACGAATCTAGAGAAAATCTTCGTGAAATGATGAAATATCAGGGATAATCGTGTCAATCCTTTTTGCCACATTTTTTCCATGCCTTTCCGATCTTAGAATATTTCCCGATTTTTAGTTCAACCCCATACTGTTCCCCCATCCGATGTATCCTCGATTCTGCGTGCCTATCCAATCTCCCCTGATGGCACGATGGGCTTCAGGGATATGACGTTTTATTGAATTCTTTGCTTCGCTCATGGCCCGATGACAGTGCTCTAGTTAAACCATACGTAGTACCAAATTCCGCGTATCGACATATTCGAAATGTCTGCTACTCGACTATAGTTTTTCGTCGTACAACCTTGTGGCCTGAAGGGAAAGAGAATTTCAAATTGATGCCTTTGACGAGATGTACTATTCTCCGTTGAAAAAGAGTTCAATTAAAACTCCAAGTGGAACGTACCGTTAATCGTAACGAAATAGTACAGATAATATCGTAAAATTGTGAATAATATTATGAGAAAATAATTTTATGATGATTTTAAATTGTGTTTTACAATTTTATTGAAAGATTGTTGCACTGGAGGCTAAATCCAAATTGACTCGGATCTCAAACAGGGCACTCTGCTTACTTTCGGTCAGTTATTGCTTTTCTTAAGTATTTCAAAGAGATTAAGGGATGTCATTCGAATAATATCTGCCTTTTAGGAATCCTAGACATGACACACAGTGATCCGCGCGAGATATTTGCCGCTCATTTTCTAATAAATCAATTTCTCGTATCGATTTTTTTTACTTTTATAACGATTCTTAAACGTTTATCGATTTCAGAAATGAGAAAATTAATGAAACTCGACGTAAATTGTAGTTACAACAAACGCTTAAAGTTAGAACTTTTTCTTAAGACCATCTTCTATCGAAAAAAGCACGTTGTCTTCTTCGTGACGTTCTGACGAAGCTATCTTATATTTTCTTAATTTGGGTCAGAGGGTCACTTATAACTTACATTTAAAAAAAAATACTATCTTCTACAATGAGAATTTACTATTGAAATATGACTGTTTCCTTTGAATTTATATAAAAACATCTGTAATGTTCTTTCTGTTTCAGAAACTCAAAAAAATTCGCCTATTTCCGTCAGAATTGCAAAACAGCGAGAGCGTCGAAGCAAGTATTACCCAACATTTTGCCCAGCTTCACGGTATTCTTCAGAATGTGGAGAAAAAACTCATTGATAAATTGTATGAACAAAGGACCGTCCTCGGTGAAGATCTTAGTAGGATTGAAGAATTGTTAAGAAAACAGGAGGATCAGTTACAGTCCGCCCTGGTGGTAAGACTTTAATCTAATATTCAGAAATGTAATTTAACCCTGCTGTTCTCTCGGGTCTATACGTCCCGAAATGATGATTATGTTTTAACAGATACTATGTTTTTTATATTCAATGCATTTAAAATTTACATGTGTTTGTTTGTATATTTTGCAATTTTTTAAAATATGAACTTTTGCTCATCGAGTCACCATGAGTCGAAGGAACACGAATATGAGATATAAATGAGGAGAACAGCAGGGGTGATAAGAAAACTATTAGATTTATTTTAACAACAATTTCATATTAATATTCTCTTTGTTCTGCCTGACTTTATCAACTAACATTTGTTTCAATTCCCATATTTACAGATATTAAAAAAAAATGTGAAATTACTAAGATTATTTCGTAAGAATACCTGATAGTATTTAAATTAAAGACTCCTTTCATTTATCCAATTACTAGGATTTTGAAATTATCTGAAAACTGCTCGAATATCCCCTGTTTTCCAATATCAAATTTTTTCATGTCTTTATTCTAATAAAGAACGGATTTATTATACTACTCGCACAAGTTTTTCCTTGAAATATAAACTTCCTAAGAGATGCACTTGTCAAGTGCACACTTGTTAAAGTACGCTCACAGTTCTTCCAAACAAAACTCTATTAACAGATGGAAAATAAAACATGAAGGATCTATGATTAACCGTCCACAGAGTGGGTGTACCGGAAAATCCAAATTAAAAGTCAAAATTAACTCTAATTGTAAGAGCAGTTAATGATGTAACAATATGCCTTATCATCTTTATCCGATTTTTCTAGTAAATTTTCATGAAAAATTTAATGATACGTTTCCGCATGTAATTAAATAAACAAAATTAATAATATTACACCATTATCCCTAGCGTCATTAATATTTCTAGCTTTCCAAGATTTACATTGAAAAACATTATTACAAATGTATGAATTTTTTCAAAGAGATTCTAAAACTGCACTTTATATCATCTCGGTAGAAGTAATGTATAGTAATAAATCCAGTAGAGATCCCAACGAAGTAATATTCTCTTATAAAAATTAATAAGGCATAACAGAATAATAATAAATTATTATCTACATGTGTGTTTCACACTCTCTAAGAATGGTTTTCAAACTACAAGATATTTCTACGAGCATGTTATATTGAATAATAAACACATTACGTTTTATTAACACTAGAACTACCAAGACAGACAAAATGACTGGTGCCAGAATTTATAAAAAGAAAATTACTTACCTTTTCACCGTATACCTATATTTCAAAGTACAGACACCCAAATCGTTCAAGTTTCTGCCACCCCTTGTACCTTTTGCTTCAACATATTTGTAAACGACAACACACGCCAGGCGCTCGAAGACACCAACCAATCGTGTGTCCAAAATGAAATTCATTCGATTAGATCGAATTTTCGCATATTGTTTCCACGGCCTCGGTGTGTAGGGGTAGGTTCCGAAAAGGTGGACGCAGCCGCTCGGGAATACAATGGAACACACATTTGATTCAAAACTCAGATCTTATAATTCCAAATGTATTACAATGATATATGGTCAATACAAATGGCCGTAACGTAGAAATACAATCGCTCGGCGACGCGAATATAATAATCAATATAAAACAATGAGAAAGGCATATGACTGTAAGGTGCTCGGACGTGGTCACATGAATATTGTTCGATCCACGATCGACAATAAACACGCCACTAACTAATCGAGTCCAAGTAACTGGATTTTCCAGTATTCAAATCCATCGACAGGATCACTCCCGCTAAGTGGAAAGATCATAATCGATGCTTAGCCTCGATAGTCCTTAAGCCGCTTACGTGTAGCCTAATAATCAAAATATATTAATAATCAACGTACGCGCCGAGCGATTGCCGCACGTCCGTTCTCTACGAGCGCCCGTGGTCAAGTGACTCTCCTTCGGAGCCGCCGCGCCAATGTTGACAATGGTCCACCTTGCTATTCGCCGTCTACGGTCGACGGCTCGCGTTGGCAACAATATTTATCTACCATTTTTAAATTTACCAAATGAGTCATCGGTACTTTTCATGTTAAAGAAGTCGTTAACGAAGGATTTCCTTGTTAACACTAGAACTACCGGCGTTAAATCTATCATATTTCAAAATATTAAATAAGTACTTTGAAAAAAGAGGAATCGAGAGGCGAAAAAGATGATCGATTCGGTGATTTATGTTCTTTGACATGGGCGTAGAATATTTCTTCTATGAGTTTTCTATAAACTTGGAGAATTTTTGGAAAAAAATTGTGTACCGGTCATTTTGACCGGTTGGTAGTTCTAGTGTTAAAGAATATTTGTAATAATACACGTTCAAAATGAGTCCTTCTCTATTTTGCCCCCAAAGACCCTCAACTGCTAAGTCACTGTACTAATAAAATGTTATGATTTATGCATCAAAACAATGCGCAGCTGGTTGTCACGGCTAAGATTCACAGTTTGGGTTACCAGAGAGGTGAAGATTACACCATGGGTAAAAACAAACCACGCAGTTTTCGCTTGGTCAGGTGCAAGCTCGACACGTCGTATTATGTTCGGTATATCAGTCTACTATTTACACTACACGGAAGTTTCGTGTCACACTGCCGTTTGTTTGTAATGTCGCTAATGTTTTTTCTTTTCGAAGCTACATCTCTTCGTTGCACCGTCGAGGCACAAAATGCTTCAAACTCCTCCTCAATTATATTCAATAGGTCTCCGTGCAATTAGAGAAATACTATTGGAATGTGAGTGAAAACGGGAAAATAGTTATTTTCTAAAGTATTTCCTGAATGGAAATCAAAGGAACAGTTTCGCTATATTTCACGACGTCGATGTCACCTTATCAACAGTGTTTGTCTCTATTCTATATTTTCTAATATATGGTAAAAAAATTAATGAAATTAATCATTCTCGTTTTCCAAGATTCATGGAAAAGAGGTTGATTGGATGGAAGGATCTTTCTATCATCTATCTGAACTTTGAATATCCGGAAACATAAGATCATTTTCCTTCTTATGTTAGTTTGATGAAGGGAAGACTTGAATTTTCACGTATTGGATTATGGATATTTTTTTAAAAAGATATTTTTTTAAAAGGGCTGTATCATGTTATCGTTCAATATTATTTTTTAAATAAGAATCAGACGCAAAGTGAACATCAGCAAAGCAACTGCTGAGAAACCTATCTGTATTTCTCTCAACATGCTGTACTCACACTTATTTCTTGTTAAACATGCGAACATATTCAGTGTTAATATCAAGTTCCGTTGGCAAAGTTATTTTTTCCACTTTTTTTTAATAAAACACGTGATAGTCCTTTGAGAGATTTAAAGGCACTCAGTCGTGCAACATTCCGGGGACGCGTTTCGGCAGTCATACGATTCGCAGCTGCAACAGAATATGTATAGAAAAATAGGAAAAATGAGAACTTCAATCAAATGAAACTCTTTAGACCAGATTTGCAAATAGATAAACGAAAACAGAAAAATTATATCTTCCTATAAAGACAAACGGACCGGAATACAAAAGCTTCATTTTAATGTAACTCATTTCCTGAAGTTTTCAGAAAATTTTCTCATTTTCTTAGTCTATGAGATTATGGAATCCACATTTCTTTTCTTTTAGTTGCTCAGCATTAATTTATTTTCAACTGATTTATTAAATACTTCCCTGGTCTAATTAAACCGAGTTAAAAGAGATTCCTCTATAAGGGTGGAATATTTAATTTTCAAATATATATTAAGCAATTAATACATTTAATGTTAAACGTGATTGGAAGTATCACGAAAGGAAAAAGTTTATTCATTATTTGTTAAAAGTTTATGCTTCTGTATCTAATTGGCCACGTTTTTTTTTATTGTTATACATCGAACATGCTTCTGACGATCATTTTTCAATAAGATAAGAAGTTATTCCGCTGTTAGAATCATTTTAAGACTTCAATTTCTTTCGAATCTTTCTGTTCCCGAATATCCATTGCAGTCAAAATTTTATAAAATATGGAAAAAAGTTAACAATCAGCTTCAGAAAGCAGCGCTTTAGGGTCACATAAAGTGACCTAAATGGTAATTAGGCTTCACGTGCGCACCAGATGGACAGCCAAGAGCTATGGCCACCTTTAACTCTAACTTTATGACTAATATCATAAAATTGGAAAAGTAACAAAATTTTCCTCTTTATTTAGAGACCACGGTCATTGCCCGGGTTTCTAGAAAACATACCGCGTGGAGTTCCCTTTTTGCAAAAGCACTGATTCGCTCTTAAGGAAACCCTTCGAAAGTCAGACAGCGCCAATGAAAAAATAGTTAAAGCAAAGCACAAAGGGCAAGGCCCAACATGTTCCGCCCTTCTTCCACTGTCAGATCCTCTAATGATGAACGGTAGGAGAAAAATTTGCGAGGCGACGAGACAAGAAACTGTCTTTCAACATTCAAGTATTCTACTCTGAACAGTTAATTACATTTTCTCACGTATCAGTCGAGCTTTGTAAATCGTCCTTATTCTCATTGGCAGTTGAAGTTTGAAGTCTTAAAGTTTCGTTTTGTTTAACAAGTTTATTTAATCCACCGACAATTTTGGAGTTTATATTCGGAATCATCAACAGGTATTATTGTTATTAGGACATCTGCTTCCAGAATGTCCACTTTTTAAGGACTACGAAGTCAGTGACATTTGAGTTGACGCTAGTTTTTCCACTTTTAATTAAATATTGATTGGTATTCAGCAAACTGATTTTACGACTTGCTGTTAAACCGTTTCTCGTACTTTGAGACACGCTGATATCGTGCACAATTTAAGCTGTGCAATCTGTTGGACATGGAATGCTGTAGAGGGAAAAAAGGAAGTTTAGGAAATATATAATTAAGTAAGACATCGTATGTTTTTAGTTTTTTCTTAATGCCAGGAAGACGCAACAAAGAAACAGCACTTTCTTTTGTACTGTGTCAGGCGCACAGTTTATCTCGGTACTTGAGCTGCATCCAGTGTGTGATGCATCAAAGGCTAGACACACACTGATTAAGCAGAACTTCTTTATCAAATATTCTTTTAGTCGAAACAAAGACGCTTTTTTCGGTGAATTCTTAGGAGATAATTATAACTTAGTACGTTGCGACTGTTGAAATTAACTTTTTAAAGACGGTTTCGAAGAACTCTCGTATTTCTTTTAATTACTGTTATAGTCAGTATTCTACAGGCAGTATTGATATTTTGTTTATTCGTCAACAGGTATTAACAGTTTTACAAAAAAAAAATACAAAAGAAACGATTCATTGCTTCTTTATTATTTAAAAGTTATTTATTTATTAATAGTAAATTGACGCGATATCGGCATAGTCAGTAAAATGTACATGCCATAGAATTTATGCAAATCATTAACAAATTACTAAGTGACATTAATTTATTTTGCATTTTCACGTTTTCAACAGATGATCACTTCGATCCTGGACAACCTTGGCCGAGTGGATATACGAGAAGTGATTAGTAATTTACAAGAGCTGGCAGACATTCCTTGCCATTTGGTGCAAGATCCTGTGCCAGAACACGAGAAAATTTCGTAAGTGGTATTCCTTTGAAACAGAAGAAAATATAAAATTGGAATTCTCCGTGATTAAAGAGAAACGTGAAAATTATGAAAAACGAAAGCTGGACGAAAAAAAGATTTTTTTTTACCGTCAAGTTCTACAATTGATTTCCATAGTTACGATTATTTTTTTGTAATTCTGTAAATTAACACTTTATCTATGGAAGCCGTCAAGCTGGTTAATATTAGATAGAACGCGGAAAACAGCCTTTACCTAATAATACAAAAAATTACAAATTCTCATTTCGTTGAACCGGTGATTTGACGGTGCACGGAACGGTTAGTGTTAATTTTGGTATAACATTTTATATTGTCAATACTTGAAGCTAACAGTTAAGTTTACAAACGTACGGGGAATGGAAAAGATAAATATATATGTGAATATCCGTACTTTCGTATAAATGCGTTGTCTGCCATTAGAAGCGATTGAGTAAAATTCTAATTAATATCATCCGTACGCGTTCATCACGGGCGGTTTTTGTTTTAAACTCGCTCGCTGGCTGTCTTGAAATGCGCGAAATGCAATTTTTCGATACAGTAAAATCTAAAGCTTTTGATAAATCAAAATCTCCCGTATGCATCGAACAATTTATTTTCCTCGACACCGACGATGGTGTAGAGTCGGACAAATCCTGTGTCATTTATATTCGTAAGCAGCTTACAGATGTCCGAACGGAAAAAAGAGTGCCGTGTAAGAGTAATTAATTAAAACGGAACATACGGCCGCGTTATAAAACGGCTTTGAAATATTTTAAAACTGACGGAAACGCGTGTCGCTTTCGTTTCCCTCGCATTTTAGATAATTAAAACAAATTGTATTATTAACGGCCGGCGCATTTATTATCACGGAAAAACTAAACGTATGGTCGCGTAGAATCGTATAAATTCACGAAGTGCAAGAAACTCATCAATTTCCTGTAATACAATTCATCTATAGAGCAGGTGTCATTTACTTTACAGATTTAACATCGACAAAACGATCATTGCTGCTTTGGAGAACCATTGTACCATAGAAATACCTTCGATATCAGGCTTCAGTCTACAACGAACGGGCTTGTTGCCAGACGATTACGAAATAGAACCGTTGACTCGAGACACTAGTGTGATGGGTAAAATAAATTTTCTCATTGTCGATCTTCGAATGGAGCGTAGAATTTACATAGAAATTAAAACTAGTACGATAAGGATTCTTCCTTATTGTTGGACCAAGAATGAGAGAAGTTCAAAGGCAATCGACCGATTGAGACCTCTAACGTTCTGATTTCTGTTTACGCAGGGTTACTACCGAATCTGTCGATATCGAAGACATCAACTTCGTCGCAGCTATCTCTTCCTCGTAGAAAGACTCCTAACACTGTCCTCTCTAAGGGTAAAGCACTTACTTTTTCTAACTGCCCATTATTAATAATATCCGCATCATTTGATAAATATAGATAATAAATTGTAATAATTCTACATTTTATCATACGTATCACTCTCTGTATTTGGAATTACAAATGATTTTTGACATTTTGCATTTGTAGCGATTTGAATTACAATCGCTTTTACAAATGCAATCTTAAATCCTTGACCACCTACATTAGAATTCAACCGAGCATATTCTCTCCATCTTATTCCGATATTGGAACTTCGTTAATCGAAAAAAAAGTTTCCTATAAATGCTAAATTGATTTCTTGCATATAGTTGGTTTAGTGCGGAATATACATGGTATTTTTTCACTCTGTTCCTTACGTTTACCGAAGATGGCTGTACATTATTAATAATTACCGATTTATTACTTGAACCGTAACTTGCATATCTTATTTTAAAAATCTTGATATTCACGGCTAATTTATGTAAAATATAAATTTTGGATTATAACATAAATTCATCTGGTTAAACGTTCATAATTATTATTTATTTCTGAAGTTTGAACTACGTTCAATCAATTATTTTATCGCTATCGTGACTACGATGTTTAATTATAACAAACTTTCTGTTTCATGAAATTTTCATGTTCGGTCGTTTAATTATAAATTTTCATTTATAATTATTTAGAGAAATGATGGCACGGTAAGTTTTTATATAAAAATTGTTTATATTTACAAATGTCAAGTCCCGCGTAGATTTATGTCCGCATTCGGAGGATCATATTAAAAATTAATGGGAGATTGCTCTTTACATTTTACCGTCAAAAGAACTGATTGCTTACACTGAATTTTAAATAGCCGCGACGCCTCGCTCATTTTCTTTTTGTATTTTCATTAATAATTCACGTAATCCTAAGCTTACTGCGCCCCCGTCAACATATTAAAGAATTCAGGAAAAGCTCTCAAAGTTCACTTTGACCGCTGAGTTTTAAAGAAATCGCAAGTCCAATTCGTAGGTTTTAATGTATAATACTTAAATTACATTTTAATGCGGCGTACACTCCACTGCAAATTCAATAAATTTTCTTCCTTTCATAAAGTGGCATCGCTTAAATAACAAATTAAAATTGTAGACAGAAGTTTTGCCCAAGTTTTAATATTAGAATGAAATTAATTTAGTAGCACTGAAAAACGTCATCAAAATCATTTGCATCGATTAGTTTTATGCTACTGTTATGGAAAAATTGTTTTCATAACGTTAGAAAACATTTGGTATTGAAGTTTATTATTATACCAGTGAGATTTAAATAGTATATTTTATCATATTGAGCTATTAAATTTTATGATTTTTGGAATTTCAAGTTTTTTTTTTAACATTCAACAGTATATAAATTTAATTTAGTTAGTTTAACGTAATTATAAAACAAAAAAACTTGTTATGACTAAGAATTAGATATCTACGAACGTTCTTTCGCGTTATGTCTATTTAACAATATTTATTGGTACTAATTGTTTTCAGTAGATTTTTTGCGACGGAACTTTCTTGATTACCTGGTGTGCAGAAACAAAATAGCCAGAATTTGACATTTTCAAATACACCACATTATTACAATACGTAATTACATAGACAATTATTAAATAAAGGGATATTATCGCATGCTTAGATATTCCACATGTTTTTAAAAATGCATATTTATTTTGGAAAAGCATCGTTTTACCCTCCAATTTTCTTTAAGTTGAAAATTTGGAAATACTTAAGAGTAGACTTTTTCATTATGAATTTTAGAGTGACGACAATCAGTGCAAAACGTTGTTTGTTTGTTTTAAATTAGCGCTACACCCAATACTTTAAAAAAATCTTGTGAAATGTGTTTAACTTCTTCAGCCTTTCGCACCGTCTTTTTTAACATCTACAAAAATTATTTTAGAGGCCGTCCTTCTTTCTAATGACTATCAGTGTCATGTTAATAATTATCTTTTGTTCGATTTTCAGGGTCGTCGGAGATGATTCGCATTACGCATATCATCGATCCATCTTGCTTTTACGTCCAGCAAATATACCATCAAAGTAAAATAGCGGAAATGACTGAAGGATTAACATCCGTAGCCAACACTATGGATACTACACCAACTGACGTGATATTAAGTATGATTTCATAATTCCTTGAAATACTTCTTCTTTAATATATTAAAATTACAGGAATCATGATTATGAAACATTGCAGACAAGTAGTTTATTTGTAACATAAAGGGTAAAAACTATTGAGAATTCTCAAAATTAATATACAAATAATGTATAGACATACACTATTTCAAACTAGTCATCGTGATAATGCTGTAAATAGTATCTTTCATTGCATAGCCCGGACATTTTACCCGGGTACATACAAGTCTTTAATTAAGTACATTAAAGTATTTACCAGTAATGCAACGTTGTACTTGTTATAATCGCCTTTTGAGTTTCACCTTTGATTTTATATATGTGCGCATACTGCAATTCAACAGATTTACCGTTTTAATAAAATTTTAACTCGCTAATTTTTCCAAAAATGCTATTTACAATACGTTTGTGAGCCAATAATTATTGACTTATATATTATAAGATTATAATTTAATTACCTACTTTTACCATTTCTTTCGTTTGCAGACAAATTATATATTGTCCAAGACGCGAAAGACAAAATGTGGTATCGTGGACGAGTTACTGAAAGAGTAACAGAATCAAATGACGAAAGATACGGCATATTCTTCGTTGATTTCGGAATGACAGACAATAACGTATCCATTACGAGAATGAGAAATATTCCACCGCAGTTTTCAACATTGCCAGTGATGGCAATTAGATGCGCACTGTCTGATGTTGTTCCAAATAATGGAATATGGTGCCCCAAAGCCATTGAAGCTTTCAGGAAGCTAGTAGCCGAGTATGTAGTGTTTTCATTTACGATTAACTCTTAAATATGTCATTTACTAAATGTAATGTAAGTCAGTATAACGCGTCAGAAGGTAAGACTTGTCTGCGACCTTTTAAAAATACACTGACTGTAATTATTAACTTACACAGTGGATCTACCAAAGTGGTGAAAATGATTGTTCCGTCACTTTTCTGAAGAGTACCTGAAATTTTGAGCGCTGTTTCTTTTTTTAACATTTTCGCATCGGGAAACAAGAATATTCGTTTTTAAAAAGAAAGCTTTGTCATCGGAAAACAGGGGTTCTCGTTCTGCGACAAGTTTTGCTAATAAATTCTTAGACAATGAGATTATATTTGATAATGGTAGATTATTATATTTGATTGTGAGTATGTTTTCATTATATATGAGTGTTTTTCCAACAATCAGTTACATCACAGTAGTTGATTGGCGCAGTTGTAGTATACATATGTTGAAATATTATTATATTATTAAAATGCGACCTTTCATAGAAGAGATCTAGCCAGGGGTGCCCGAGGCAAATGTGTTAATTTGAAGCGTCTATCTTGCAAAGTGTAAACGATTAAATCGGTCAGTGTTCTCCTCTCCCCGATTTGTTTTGTTTTTGCGTTTTTGTTTAGAACGTGAAAATATTGGATTAAACTTTGGTAGTTCTGGTGTTCGTTAATTCAGTATTTACGTGAGAACCATGGACTTTATTCTTTTCAGGTTTTAGTTACCTGACCATTTGTTTTTCAGATCGCTAGTTATAATATTTTGGATGCTTTTGTAATCTATTCTTATACGATGACCGTGTCCTCCTTTAAATAGCCGTTACGGCAACTGGTTTTTAGAAAATGAATCAAATGCTTGTTTATTTCTTCATATTTCAGTGGCTCATAATAGAAATTGATCTCAAGAATTTCAGTCCCGTTGTACATATACTTCTATTGGAATATTACAATTATAACTCTGAAAATTAGTAGAAGTGATAAATGCTAATATTGTTAATTATTTTGAATTCCTTCTCTGAGGAAAAATAAACGCTTTGGTAGAAATAATAAATAAATATATAACATGTTTTAAACAATGAAATGCTTCAAAGCATACACTTGGTACGTTACACATGCAAAGTATATTCTCGAAGCAGTTCATTTAATTTCATAAAATTTACTTCGTTCAAACAATATATACTTAAAGCATCCAATTACACGTGATATCTACAGGGTGACTCATAAGTTTCTAGATAATTTCTTTGCGATTAGCTGTTAAAATCAGTTAAACACTTATATTTGACCTTGTAATTGAAAAAGATGAAGAAACTATTTTGAATAAAAATAAATGTTTGCTTATAAATGTAATTACAAATATGTGAGTTTCACTGATTTTTAAGCTCCTTGCTAATTTCTAATTACAACGTCTGAAATATAATGAAAACAATATCATTTCTTATCACTTAAAGAGAACAAGTCGTTGATAAATAATTGAATTATTGTTCTAGAGATGCTATAGTCTCCATGGAAGTTGTTACGATTTGTGGTGATGTATACTACGTAGATCTTTGTGTTATTTCGTCCAAAAATTCAGCCCTAGCATCTGTGATAGATTCTCTGACTTACATGAAGTACGCAAGTCGCCTCACACCCAATCGATTAATGGTAATTTATTCTTTATGCTGCTTCTATAATTACACAAGTTTGTTCCGATTTGTAGAAATCAGAAATTATGCTATCTCTGATGAATGTATTTACAGAGAACAAATCCTGATTCCACGCGCAAATACTTCCGGGAGCAACTCGACATGGAGAGCTACACCGATGTTGAAGTTCTGTTTGTTGAATCTGTCGATTCTATTTACGTCCAAAAAGTAATTATATCATACTGTAATTAAATAGCATAAAAACAACACTTCGAAAGCATTGTAATTGGGATATTATTTTCGTAAATGTTTATTTGTTCTTCATTAACTGTAGAATATAAGCAGACATACGGTATTCATATTTGTAACCAGTTTAATTAATTAAACAGTAATTTTGAATAAACATTATACGATAAACTTTTAATCTGTGTAGTAAGTTTATTAAAATTTTAATATAAATCAATATCTTGTTTTGTTCTAGCGTGAAAATTTGGGAATATTGGAAATAAAATTTCTTTATTATTAAAATTCATATTATCATCAGTAAAATTAGTAAATATCTATCTATACTCCGAAAACCCAGATATATGTGTATATTTCGATTAATATCTATAATATGAATCAATATACTTTAAATATTCACAGGCGCAAGTAAATAGGGCAAACATTCGCAAAATGGTACACGAAATGACTGAAGAGTACGAAGCGAATATGGCTTCCACAGGTTTCATTCACGTACCTGTAAAAGGTAATTATAATTGTTCATTAACACGTTTGCTACCATCGCCACATATATGCGATGTGTATTCTCTATCAGTTTATGATAACGCAATGCAAAAAATTCGTAAACCAACAAACGTATTAAAATGAATTGTAAAAATAGTGAAAATCTGAAAATTACTTTTTTCTTTCTTTAGATCTACCATGTGCAGCTCCAGGAGCAGATGGATTATGGCAACGGGCTGTAGTTTGTGATGTTCCTAATGACAATGTTGTTAAGGTTTTTTATGTTGATTTAGGATACACATTAGTATTACAAAACAATTCTATCAGAACCCTCTCTTTCAAGTATATGAATTACAGGACTCAGGTAAGCCTTCCAGTATACAATCTAATACACAATGTATTGTGTAATAATAGCATATACGGATTGCATTGATATTGACACTATTATTTCTATAAAATATCCTCAACTTATCTCTATGTGACAATTCCCTAGAATTTTTTACACTGCGAATAATATTTCATTACTTGAAAGTGTATGTAATATGTATTGTATGCAATATTCGCAGTGTAAATAATTCTAAGATTTATTAATGAGATATATAACAACATAATATTATAAATTCAAAGATAACAATGAATAAATAGTTAGATAATGAATAATAAGTAAGACTGATATTAAATAACACAAATAATACCGGTCTCTTATTTTTCTAGTACGCATTATAAAAAAAAATCATCACATTTCATTAAAGAATCCACAGTTCGGTTCAATATTTATTCAAGCATAATTTTAGTTTATGGCATTAGGCATAGATGACGTGATTCAGCATCATCCGTAATCAACAGTTGAAATACGAAAGTCGCATATTCGCGTCTCTCGTCGACAGTGTCGTAACGGCCTGAAATCAATGTGATCCGATAACCCAAAATATTTATACATTACTTCTTTGTACACGAAATATAACACTCATTTCATATTTATTAGGCCATCAAAGTCTCATTAAAGGATATAAAACCTCAGCCTGAAGATAATGCCCACTGGAGCACTGAGTCTATTGAATACCTGAAGAATCTTTTGATGAATGCAGAACAATGTAAAGTTATAGCTTTTGAGAAACTTGGAAGCGCGTACCGTGTTTCCATGTTTATTAATGACATGATAAACGTCGCTACCATGCTGCTCGACGAATATACTCTAATAAGTACAAAATCAAGGTAAATATTAAAAGGTAACGATGCAATTTTGAAAGAAACATAAGTATAGCATCGACTTCCGAAATTTATGTTTCAATTTATATTTAAATCCATTTATTACATATTATTTCAAAATACTATAATATAATATAGAATATTATGAATGATTTATAATATTATAGCATTTATATAGGATTTATATTAACAAATTATCGCAAATAAACAAATTATAACAAGGTATTAATATCTTTCCTGCAGATTGGCGTCGAAAGTCACGTCGCACGGCACACGACGCGCCGCGTCGAGTATTAATACGTTTTGCATAAAAACTAAATTTTTTGATACAATATAAACTCTGCCCTGTTTCTGGGTACATTATTTGTTTTCCGTAAAAGATTAAAAATATTAAAAATAAAAATAGAAAAGTATTTGTATGCTTTTTCAAACTACATTAATTTTCACTTGCTAGATACGAGTTAGCATTTAGGGGGTATGTTGAGGCAACAAAGACTACATATTATTGAGAAATAAATATATTCTCTGGTAGTATAATAATATATTATTAAGGAGAAACCTTTAGTCTAAAGAAAAAATACTTGAGTTTTCAACGAAGTCGATTGATTTTCTAAATAGGGATCTCTAATAAACACTGGTCTATAAACTCTATATATCTCTTATTTCTTAGTTCGAGATTATGTATAGTTTTGTTAAGAATTTTTTGAGGAAAATATTATAAATTATGTTGTACATTTCACGAATTCATAATATTACAGTCTGCGCATCGAATGCAATTATATCTACATAGGTATAAAAATAATTTAAGACATTATTAGTAGCAATAAACGGCGACTGATCTTCAAATAAAACCCTATATTAATGTTTTTCTACCATAACTATAATCTGATAGCTAAATAACAAATCATTATTATTTGCTTTTATTTTTCAGTGATTTTCAGGATGCCAGTACAAACAGGAAGAATAAAAAGAGAAAGTACAAGAACAAAAGAAATATTATTACAAAAGAACTAGGTACTAATAACGTATCATCATCGAGTACGAAAGAAATGAATACATCAAAAGAACTTGAAGATCCATTCAAAATATGTGTTTTAATACATCAAGTAGAATCTCCAGATCATATTTACGTCTCGGATTCGTCATGCCAGCAATCCAACATGGAAATGATAGCAGCAATGAATAATTTCTACAGTAAATATCGTTCCTCAAAAAAAATAAAATGGCAAAAAGATGCAATTTGTGCAGTTTACTCTGAAAAAGATAAGAGTTATTTTCGTGCTAAAATTTTGGAAGTGAAACCCACTGATGAAGTACTCGTCTTCCTTTTTGACGTGGGGATTACAGAAACTATTTCATTGAAACATGTACAATCATTGTCCCCACAATTTCTACACATACCAGCGTATCTTTTTAAAATAAAATTGGCCGGTATATTACCATGTGGAGGTACGAACACATGGCCTTCGTTTTCTTGCGGAGAACTGCAAGAAATTATTAACGAAAATTTGAATTCGAAATTTTACATATCGAAACTCGTAAGCATTTTACATTTTTCTTTAATTATAGTGTAACATATCATGTAACTCTCTGTACTGATTTTTTTTTATTTTTCTGAATTTTTAATATATATTATTTCATAACGTATCGCATACATAAATTTACTTTACATCCTATTTCATCGTAGGGAAGTAATTATCTCTCGCACTATCACCATTTTTAAATAAATTTTGTTACACAGAAGTAATATGACCTGCAAAGCAATAGTGATAATCTTATATTATTGAAATTAAACAGAGTTTTAATTTACTTGCTTAGCTAAATGCAATTATCGAAACTATAATTTTTCCATTTTAGACATAAAAAATGATGACACATATATATAATTACGTTTTTCTTCGCTATCTTAAGATGTAATTGCACGAATGGAATTACGTTAGCCATAGTACATAATTTTCAAGAGGATTTACATAATAAGATATTTTGCAAAGAATTAAAACACTTGTGTATAATTTACAAAATATCATGTGTAAAGTATTCATTTGTTTTTGTAAGCAATTATTTTGTAATGGATTATTCAACAGGAGGATGATACAGAGGCTGAAAGTTTAGGTATACCAGTTGAACTTTGGGTTAAACAAACAAAAATGGATGGACCGTTAATACCAACACGAATAAATATTAGTTCAGTCAACAGAATGTTGGTTGGAAAAGGAGCTGCTTTGCCCATACAGGAGTACGTTTCACATCCATTTCTTATGTAATATTCCATGCTTTCTTTTCACTTGATGTTATGCTTTTTATATTTAACAGCTACGCGAAGAAACGGGATCACATTTTGGCCATAGAGCTAAAACGACTATTAGCAAAAAGACAGGAAGTGTTTTCAAAACAGGAGAAGGATGTTAAATGGTTCAGTATTAATGAATCCGATTATTGTCCCTTTGTTGGACAAAATGTCGGTAGTAATAGCTCGAAAGTATTACCGCAACAATCGGATACAAGTTCGGACAGTGAAGATTATTTAGGAGATGTATTTCCTAATATTCAAATACCTCCAAAATTATCAGCATGGGTAGCAGCAACTCCGTTAAAAGAAAATCAATTTACTGCTATACCAACATCTTTGGATTATGATGGATTTCTGTATTTACATCCTAAAAAAGAAAGTACGTAACATTTTGCATTGATTCATCGATAGAGACGTGTTTAATATTATGTTTAATTTTAAACATATAATCAAAATTTATCGACACGTCTTATACTCTTTATGTATATCGTATTAAAATATCTTGCATTTTCATTCCATATTTTTAGACAGTAAAATGCTGCGATCAATAGAATCAAAATTGGAAGAATTTTATAAAAATACATCGATCGAAGAGTGCGACATGGAGTGGGCCCCAGGAGACTTATGTGTTGCTCAATACCACGCCAATAAAAAGTGGTACAGAGCAAAAGTACTAAAAGTTCAAGGATACAATATGTGCGAAGTACATATTCCAGTCGTCAATTATATAATTTATTTTCATTTTACACTATTTGTTTACGCATTATATGTAATCGTAGGTGGAGTTTGTAGATTATGGTAATATTGAAGAATGTGAGATAGGCACATTAAAGAAGAAAGTTATTTTGGGACATATACCAATACAATGTACAAAATGCCAAATCTATGGGTTGAATTCGGTAACAATATAGAATACATTTATTCATATATCATGTTTAATTTTTATATACTAAGCGATTAAATTCATTTATATATGTATATATATATATTTTAATAGGGAAATGCGAATAAAAAGTGCACCACACAAGAGTTAGACATAATACATAGTCTTCTTATTGAAAAGGAATGTGAAGTGACGGTACTAGATAAAACTAATACACATTATGTGGTAAGTAAACATGAAAGTAAAAATACAAACTATGTAAAACAAAACTAAGCAATGGTATTACTTTATTTTGTTAGAAATTAATGTCATCAATTTTATACTGGTATTTTTCTACATGCATTTCTATATGCAGGTTTCGATAACATTGTTACCAAACAAATTATGTAAAAGAAAATGCGACTTAATTACATTTCTCATTGATGAATACGAAATGAATATTGTACCATACGACGACAGTAAAGAATTTGAAGTGGTGATATCAAGCACGGATACTGCAGATGTGGTTATTGAAGGCACAGAATCTGCTTCCACGGATGGCTCAACATTGGAAGATGCAGTTATCAGCGGTCATTCCATATTGTGTCAAAAACGAAGTATGGATAAAGATGCCGATAATGATTCTAAGGAGATAATTGATCTTACAAACATGTCTTGGAATAAATTGAAGGGCAATATTGTTTCATCAACTCCGCACGTCTTTTCGGAAGAAGATCTATTCGCAAATTATAAAGTACTAAATATTCCGCGTGGTGTAGAATTTATTGAAGTAGAGTTATGTTGTGGTATTAGCCCAACTAAATTCTATGCACAATTGCAGGAAAATACACACTCAACGGTATAAAATTTAAATTCGATGTTCAGTGGGATTACAAATTTTATAGTTAATTTATATATTTGTAATATTTTGTATTTTAGGTTCTAAATAATTATTACAAGGACTATGAACTTCTAATGAAAGAATTGCAAGAAAACGCTTGTAAACAACCCATAATTAACAGTCTGACGATCAGTGAGTATTACTGTTGTAAAATTGTATAAGCTTTTATTAACCTGTTAAATTGTTTTCATCTGCTAAAGTACACAAAAGATAATATGAATTTTCAAAGTACCTATAAGAACTTGATGAGACGTCTGTTATTCGTATTTTATATATACAGTACAAATATATCTTACTTGCAGATACACCATGTTGCGCAAAATTCAGTGATGGTATTTGGTACAGATGTCTTATAGTAGACACCGAAGAAAACGAAGATGGTGATAATGTTAAAATTCGATTACTCTATGTTGACTTTGGTAACGATGAATACATAACAGTGAATTCCAAGGAGTAAGTTTTCTTATATTATAAAATGTTTTGAGTTCTATCTTACACTATCTTTATTTGAAGCAATAACGGACTTGTAATCTTACTTTATTGAACATATGAATTTTTCAATTTTCAATTATTCACCTGAAGCTTTTTTATCAAAAGATATCATTGCTGAGAGTAAATATTCAACTTTAATCACAAAGCTATAAATGCACCTTTAAACAGACAAAAGCATATTAAGTAAAAACGCTAGGTGATTCAGTTAACACTAACCGTCGTACCATGCATAGTCAAATGATCGGTACAATGGAATGAAAATATGGAATTTTTAATATTGTCAAGTAAAGGCTGTTTCCTATATTAAATTGACAGTCTCCTGCAATTCTTCCGGAAAAATATTATCATTATTTCCTAACCGATCAAAAGATCTGCTATGGTAAGAACAGATATACGTAAAGTGCTGATACGGTTAGTGTTAAATCTTGTTATTATCGAAATAATTATATTTTGCTTATAATCTCGTAATCCTTTATTACATCAAATAAATTAACACATTCTTTAAATGTCTAAAATTAATATACCTAAGATGTCCTTTTATTTGTATCAAAGGTACGAATTATATTCGCTAAAAACTGAATGGTTTAAATTACCGGTTATGGCAGTTAAATGTCAATTATGGAAGATAGAAGTGGCTCCTGATGCCGATTATAACACTTTGATAGCGGAATTAAAAGAAATGTACAATATGCCAGTAATAGCTACAATTGAAGTAAGTAATTACATTATTATTAGCGTTAATGTTAAACATTAAATGAAAACTGCATTCATTCGTTATTATAGGAATTCGACGAAGAATTTATAAGCGTCAAATTATATAAAGATTTGGACGAAAAGGAAGTTATGTATAATTCGTTAATTGAGGCAGATTTATTCCGGATGAAATAAAAGAGACTGAAGGTATATGTTATTGATAAAGGATAACAGATTTTACGAAAGTAATATAAAGCGACGATCCGTAAACGTGAAAATATTATTTTATCATTAAAAAAGTAACGATCTCTTTGTGTTTATTTTTATCACATAAAACTTACAAATACTAAAACTTTTATTTCCTGATAATTACAAATCCAAAGAAGTGGTTAACTATACATTTATTTTTTATTTGTCATATCATCGACTGTAAAATTACATATAAGAGTTTTATAATGCTCAGACATCATTAAATATTATTTGAATATTACACATTAACGTTGTGTACTTTTAGCAATTTGTTCCTTAAGTACTAAGATACTCTGTCTTTGCTCAGGTGGAAGCATAGCGATCTGTTCATCCGATAATTGTAATACTTGCATAATTAAAGCCGCCTATAATAGATCATTGATTATTTCTTTACTAATAGATATGTGATTATTATAATCTTATGGTAATATAAATGTAACAATTAATATATTTTTATATAAATATCTGTTGAAACATGACACTGAATTTACCTTTTCTTGATCAGATGCTCCACTAGGTATATTTCCTGCTGGTGACATACCTGCCATTAGTCTAGAAGTTGCAGACGTAGTAGATGTAGTAAGTGCAGTAGTAGATCCTGCTGGATTAGTTACTACTGCACTTGAAGATTGTACGACAGGTGCAGCCACGGGTCTTGGTGCTACGGGCGGTGCAACTGGCACTGGAGCTAAACAATATATAAATGCAAAAGGACAAGCTTGTTCTATAGCGTTACATCACATTTGCGCTATATTCTCATATAATGTGATCGAAAAACACACAGTCAAATTTAAAATAAAATTGCAAGTTTGTTTACTTTTGTATTCGAAAATCATAGAAAATTTGAAAGTCAACAGTAAGACCGAAACATAACACAGATACGTCCCGCGTTATACGGGGGCCTACTGTAATTATTTTTCGCCTTTTTGCTGCATAACATTTTTAAGGATAACTGCATTAGTACAATGCTTTCAGTAATCAATATACTGTTGTAAAGTACTCGATGTCTGCAAAACGGATCCTACCTATTGTTTTCGTTCTACTTTATATTCATTAAAACGACGGAGATTTGAAAACTTCGGAAGCTAATGATTTATCAGCCCGGGAAAAACTGTACTCACGCAAATTACTACAATTCTTTAACAATCAACAACAAGAAATTGATTTCAACGTACAAAATTAACAAAAAAATCATAAGTTACGATTTATCTCTCTCAGTTTCATATCACATAATATGGAGATAAATGTATTTAATTATTTTATTTAAATTCGACTTACGATTAGCTTTTGTAATTCGGGGATCAATAGGCATCCTAGGATCTCGAGGATCTCTTGGATCTCTTCCGAACCTGTCTGATCTTGGATCGCGACAAAAACTGCAAAGAATAGGCATATTAAAACAATAATAAGAATTTTAAATGGTATTATCGCAAACTATCTAATATAATTATGAAACCTCTCAACTCCTTCAACGGGAAGAGCGCTGTAAAATAGGAGAAATGTTTTAATTACAATAATTGCTACAAGACATTTCTGTATAAGTAATACTAACTTATCTGTGATATTGAAACTACCAAGGCTTCTGGGATCCGTGTTAGCAGATACAACAACTGGAGGCACACTAACAGGTGTTGGTTGTGCCTGTTGTGGACCACGTAAATCTTGGTCCATTCTAGCTAAACGTGGGTCCATTTGTCTATCTAATGTACGTAAATCAACATCTTGTCCTAAATAATAAAGCACCATTAATAACCACTGGTAAATAAACTGTCGAAAAGTTATTAACCACTTCAGTACGGCGCTCGCCGTCCGCGTAGCCTTACTCACAGCCGCAAACAAGTGTAGCACAATATATCTGTGGAAGTTTGATTTACATTACATGCAGCAATAGCAAATAAAAAAGTAGCGTTAACTTAATAAATATACTACAACTGTACAGCAGATAAAGTAAAAAATGTGTGATTTTCGGCTGAAATCTCGACGTTCAGCTATGAGCATTCATCTGATGACCGTCATCTAAAGTCAACGTCCGGCTGTGCGTATCATGTAATGGCTGTCGACTATAACTGACGATAGTACCGAAGTGGTTAAAATTCAATTTCAAATTTATGTCATTCCCACCAGCAAAAATAGGTGCCGGCTGATTAGTTACTGGTGTTGGTCGAGGAGGGGCCCAGGGTTCTTCAATTCTTGGTACAATAGGGTGAGCAGCTGGTTTATCAGAAGGTGTTAACACACCTGGGATTGGATTTGCTTTATGTAACATATTAACTGCTGTATGTGGATCCACTATTCTCATGACAACCTGTGCTTGCAATAAAGCATACGCAAGTTGTGGATTTTGTAGTAACATCTGACGTGCCTCATTTGGGTTATTTTGTACGCAAAGCTTCATTTGTTTCATGAGTTCAAACATTTGCTCTGGTGGAAGAGAGGCTACAGCTTTACTAATAGCTTCTGGAGCTTTATCGGCTTGAACAGCCTCGCCATAAGGATTTTCAGTATTCTGTCCTTGTAGGAGGCTTTGCATTTCCATTCGACTTTTTTCAGTACAAGCATTATCAACACGTAGTGTTCTTCCTCCAATTTCGTATCCATTCAAATTTCTCATAGCACTCAGCGCAGTTTCTTGATCTTTGTACTCGCAGAAGCCATATCCTTTGGGCTTGCCCGTTTCTCGGTCAAATACCAATCTGTGAAATGTAATTTATTACAATATTTAATTATAATCACATTAACTCCTTGCTCTATAATTTCTTTGATATTCATATATTTCATAAATGAGCATTAAATCGCTGAAAACATTTATCACCGGTTTCAGTATTATTATATATTTTAAAATGAAATTAAAAATACTAGAATAATTTGATGCTGTCATATCTCGCCAATTAGTTCAAATTGACAGCTTTTAGAAATCGCAGGTTATTTTATTTTAATATAAAAATAACGAGCGCAAATAAATCGGTAAAAAAAATTATTTTTATTTATTTAAAATAGAAATGAAAACTTACTTGAACGAAAGTACTGGACCAACTTCGCTGAAAATATCTTTCAAATTTTCTTCTGTTGCTTCATATGGGATATTCCCGACTGTTCAAAAATTTGTGCATGTACTTTCAGGTTATACAGCGTAACTGTTAAAGGAAAAATACTCTGTAAATAAATAAAATCACTTACCAAATACACTTCGCATTGACTTATCCATTAGGGATTGATCGGAAATAGTTGAATTACTCATTTTTACGGATTATTAGCTTTTGTTTGTTATTTGAAATTCGAATATTCGCTCTTATGTCAGATGGAAAGAAAACAAGCGGAATAGAAGTCAGGGGGTGGAAACTCCCATGTTAAAAAATTTGGACTAATTCTGCTACAAAGGCTACAAATGTGCTGCCGTCTAGACAGGAACCCGTGAACGAGAATTAAAACGGCTCGAAGTTTTTCGATTAGAGTTTCACCCCCCTGAGTTAGGGGTCCAAGCAGGTCTAAGCTTGGATTAAAATAAATTAAAAAATTGTCATTAGTTATTTTGTTAATTATATTATTTCATTATGATTTCAGCTACCTCAAAACTAAATGCAGTGAAAGTTATAAGGACTGAGGATCCAGAAATGCAGTAATAAGGACGCTCCAGAGTAAGAGAAAAAAACGGTGTGCGCAATATGCAGGATTTTCAAACGATGTATATATACTGTTTTCTATACCTGTATGATTAAAAAAAGCTTTTATTACACGTAATTTTGCATTTATTTCCTTATTATAACTAGTAAATCTTCTCCTGATACTTAAACTCGATTTCGGAAAAAATTCCTAAAAGTCTCTCGAAAACGGAAATTACTTTGCCGAAAATATAGGCGCGTATATATAAATGATATAAATAAGTCATAAACTATGCGAATACTAAATCTCTTCTTACGTTTGCATAGTTTATGGTTGAAGAGGGTCGGTGTACAGTCAGAAGAAAACACAATTTTAATACCTGTTAATGCCCATGTCTTGCTTGAAGGTAAAAGATATGTTAGGTGGAATTATATAGATTTTTAAGTTATATATTTAATATGTCAAGCACAATGTCCACAAAGGAAGAATCATTCGAGAGGAAGAAAGTGAAAAAAAAAATAAGGTGAGTTTAGTTGCTTGTGTACATACGTATGTATGTATGTATAGTTTAATATTAATAAGAAATATAATAATTTTTAAAGAATCTACAATACAATCCATGAATAAATGCATTTATGTTTAAGCAAGGCACAGATGCAGCTAATGATTATTAGGAAGAAGCAGTGCGATGCTAAAGCCCTTGAAATTGTGGAACACCTTTTGGAACCAAATGTTGATCCACAGTGGCTTCTTTGTAATGTAAATTAAAGTTATTTGCACCTGTATTAATACTTGTAATATGTACTTTAATACATTTGATATGCTTATTTATATACTTTTTTAGTTAAGATACATCAACAAGAGTCATATGGAGGATGTAATAGAAGAAAGGGCAATAATCAAGTTATGTGGTTACGTGCTATGTAATAAAACATTGACAGTTGTTATCACTCAACAGTATCACATATCAACAAAGAAAAATAAAGTCTATGATGTTACTAGACGCAAGAATTTTTGTAGTTCATGTTGCTATGGTGCATGTAACTATCTTTTAGAACAGATGCTTACAAGTCCTCTATGGCTAAGAGAAAAAGAAGAAGTTCCAACATTTAAATTTTTGTCAGATGGATTAGAAAGAAGTACACCTGGAGATGAAATACATGTTAGAGATACAGATTTAATATCAAACCCTGAGAATAAATCTAGTGATGCAAAATCTGACATGGTACCTGAAGATGTCAAAAGTGCAACACTCCATAAGTCGTCAGAATCTGATATTTGTGAAAATGCCATCAAAATTTCTGGTACAGTGAATGAAACAAAAAAGGAAGTAAATGATAACATTGAAACTTTAGATATTGAAGTTTCATCTGCAAAGAGCAATGATACAAATGATCAGAAAGATAGATTTTCAGATTCAAAAGACATAAATAATAGTAGTGGACAGGATACAAAAGATAATATATTGTACAGAACTGATACCTCAGAAAGCAATGATTTAACGAAAAATGATGATGTACAAAATACTAAAGAATTGGTTGATGCCATCTGCCAACATAAAAATGCAAGACAAACTGAGGAAGTTGGTACAGAATTGGAAAAAGTTAATGTTAATGGTTTATACAAAACTTTACCATTAAAATGTAATATAAATGCTATGAAACATGAATCTGAAGTTACTTTCAAAACTAACACATGCTGTACAGAAAGTACAACAAAAAATAAATGTAATAAATCTAAAAAAGAAAAGCATAATGTTGAGGGTAAATCAAAACAAAAGCCAAATGAATTTTTCACAATTGCTATGCACATTGAAAATAATGTAAGGGAATGGATTACCGAGGATACTCTGTGTTTATTATCGGGTGAAGAAAATACTAAAAGTCGGTTATTGGATAATGTAACGCAACACGATAAGTACGTTCAATTATGCAAGAAATTAAATAAATTGCAATTAGAGGACGAAAGGGACGATCGTACAGATTTAACTAAAAATACATTGAAACCTTTGCCTCACTTGTCTGTCCTTCAAGAGGAGGGAAAGAAAATGGAAATAAAGGTAAATGTATTTGATATGTTTATTTAAGGATCATTAAAAACTATTAATTAAAATGATTTTTATATTTAGGTGCGGGCATTTTATAAAGGCAGTATGGTTATAGAATCGCCCAAAAACATGACAGACAAGACTGAAGAAGATGATAAATCGATTTCCCTAATACCTTTAACAGATGCACATGCACCTAACGCTCTTCGACGTCGAATTTTCTTAGATAAATTAAATAGGATGTAATGTATAATTTTCTAAAATTTCTAAACATCGTCATATTGCACTCTTTCAACCATTAACAATTTCTTTAATAGATTACCAGACCTGATAAGAGCTTTGGCAACCAGTAGGCAGTCCCAATATATTCACAACAGCGAGAGGAGTGCTTTAATAAAAGCATTAGTCAGTACTTTCTCATTGTCAGCGACAAATATTATTTTTAAAACTGCGGAGTGGACACTTGCGGGTCTCATAATTATCAAGATGTATGTATGATTAATTACAAAAATATGAGTATTAGTTATTAACGTTTTCATCTTCTTCTAGGTTGAGTATAATAGATCCACAGCTGAAAGCTTTACTAGCAACTAAACAAGCATCGATGTATATTTCAATGATCTTGATGTCGTATAAATTAGATTCTAATTATTTGGACAGATTAGTGATAGAACTGACAGATAATACAAAAATATTTCGTGCAGACTGAATGACGTATTTTTTACAAATAAATCTTATGACGATAATGATAGCGAAATTTCCACATTATGTCCATCAGTTTTAAATGTGTGCATATTTTCATACAATTTAATCAACAGTATTTCTTTTTTTTTTATTAAATCGGTAATGCAAGTATTAAGCAAACCAAGTGTTTTCAAGTGTGCTGAAAAGTTTGTATGAAATACGTGCAGGAACAAACAAAATAAATGAAAACATATATAGACGAAACTTTGTAAATTGTCATTAAAGTTATTTTTCTTGGTATTCCGTAAATTTCAAAGTGTAAATTATAAAGATTATACTAATCTTGACACTTATCGATTAATAAGAACATAAAATTTTATTATATTTGTATATAAAAAGGGAATTGTAGGAAGACTACTTAAAAATGTAATAAATGGATCATAATTTGTGTGATCTGATATTCCAAACACCGTATTCTATAGTTTTTATAATGAACATGAAGCCGGAGTAGGTACACCGGTAAGAGGAGAAGGTGGGCAATCTAGCCCTAGTGTATCTATTTGTGCTGTTGTTGGAAATTGATCTTCTGTAGAACGATTGCCGATTTTGTCACGTAAAGCTTCATAAAGATTGTGTACTGCTTCGTTATGCTAAAATAGTGACAGTTAAGGATAAGGCAAGGCAGATAAATACTTCGATAATCCAACAGGTTTGGAACAATTACATTATGTAGGTTTGAATAAAGCAACGTTACCTGACTAGTCGGTTGGAGGGCTTTCATTAATGTGTGTAGACGTGTCGGTGGCAATTTCGGGTAAATATACCAAAGTAATTTTAATAAATGCCGTGTTACGTTATCTCTACCTAATCCTGCCAAAAAGAATTCGTCGAATATGACAGTACAAAAGGATTCGTTTGAAAATTCATCTGCCATGTTCAATATTAGTAAAGACACCTGAAAATTAATAATTATAGCATAAAATAAATTAATCAAAATGGAAGTAAATATTTTAGATTACAATTATAATGAATTATTTCAAATTACGAAGTATTACCAAGGTGTGCAAGAAGGGATCTTCAAATGCTCGTTGTGCTTGGCAATTTGGTAAGGTGGCCAAGACTCTCATTAAGCCCCTAGCATCACCCCTTCCTCTTCCTGCTCCTCCACCACCGCCACCGATATGTAGCGCATAATACATAGATAAAACAGCAGCGACTCCCGAAAGTTGAGCATATGCTTGACAAGCATCAGGAGGGGGACCAGAATGTTCTATTATAGCAATTGCACTCTCCCTTTCATCAGGTGGAAGTTTACAATTTAATTGCCTTATTTGATCGTCTACCTGGCAGATAAATTATTTATTACATAATCCTTGATTTTTTTTTATAAAGTATACATATAAATGAATTTACCATTAAAGACATAAGAGCTGGCAAGAATTTCGTAACAACTTGACTGTCAAGTTTTGGTTCTTTGAAATCTTGCGAGTCGATCATTTGCCATGCAGATAATCCTAATGCAAGCATTCTCAGCAGTAATACAAGAACAGCATTCTCTCTAGGTAGTGCTTCACCATTGATCAGATGAAGTGCAATTTTAATTGCACTACTAGCAAGAAAGTTTACTGCATACGGGTCACACAATGTCATGCTTAAATCTCCTAACACTTGTTCCTGTCCCCTCTAAAGAAAACTGTTGATTATTTCACTTTCCTATTTTACGACAAACGTGTATTATATAATATAAATATATATAATTTTAGTTACCTTGATACTGTCCAAAAAACCTTGCAATTCTCTGGACCTTTTAATATCAACATTTTTTTCTCTTATACAAGCATCTAAGCACCATGTGAATTTATGACATGGATCTACAGAAATAATATCCTGTACCTATAATATGTAACATTTAATTAAAGTTAAATGTGTGCAATGATTGTAAATTGTGTTTTTTATAGGTTTGAGTTTACCTCCAAATCATGTAAGGCCATTAATAATTCTGCTCTTAAAGTACAATAATGTATGTTTTTTGTACGTAAAAATAACGTCCTTAAAAATTGCAATACCATGTCATACAACTTTACACTGTGTCCAATCATATGTGCTAATTTTTGTACAACTTCTCCTTGTCTTCTTACCTATATACATATACATTTTATATATAAATTATTATGCAAAATTTGTCTTTTAAAAAATATGGCCGCATACCTTTGGAGAAGGCATAAAAAATAAACTATTTAAATTTCTATGATCAAAGAGAATTTGTTCTTTCTCGATGATATATCTACTAAATAACGGTGAAACTTCATCTCCAAACAAACTTTGATTATCCTTCCAGATTTGTCTCTTTACTTCTGTGTCTGCATCATTGTACAACTCTTTTTCCCTCACAAGTACACGTAAATATTTATCTTCTATGTGTGGCGTATTTCTCAAAATACACATAACTACGGGTCTTAGGGCTGCAACCCTCACTGCTGAAAAGCTTTTAGACAATAACTCTTTTAATCTTTTGTCTCCAGTGGTACTTTTGTCTGCCCTTTCTGCACCAATTTCATTGATTCTTTTTATAAGTTTCTCTCGCAACTCTTCAAGAACTGATGCATGGAAGTCCAATCTTCTTACACCATGAAGATCAAGTAATGGTAACATAGGACGTAAAGACGGTAATAAAATGCCATTTTCCAATTGAAATTCTTCAATTGCTTTTAATGGATCTGTGCAACTTGTCAATGCATCTCTCAAGTAAACTTGCCCAGGTATACCAAGAATCTCTAACCCATTTCCAGGTTCACAGTTACCTTTTACAGTATTCATAATTGGACTGCTTAAATATCTTCTTCCATGAATAAAATATAAAATTCACATCAAGTTTTCGTGCTGTTCTCTTTAAAATCTGCTCGACCATGTAAACATCACACACTCTGGCTTGAATCACTTGAATATGTTTGCTATCTATGATTCCCTCTCTTTTTCTTTACTGATGCACGCTACATGCAACTGTATATAGTTTTATGCTGTCTGAAATTGTCGCCGGATTATTACAAAGTTTATCTATGAATGTGACTAACGCAATCATCAGACACTATAAATTTACGTACATTGATAAATTTCTTCATGTTTTATTTTTATTAATGCTAAAAAAATTGCATATTTATCACACATTATTTGTGTTATACAATGCATATTTCCGAATAAATTGCTTCATGCTTAGTTCATATACCGTTTATTGCATAAAATAAATACGTGTGGATTGATGTAAACTGTATGCAATTCTGTTTCTTACTCTCTTGTCACATTTTACTACATATATTTATATACATATATATTTATATGAACTTTAGTGTGCGTCTATATGTATGTGTACATAAGTGAAATCTATAGATAATATAATGTCAGCAGCAGATGAATATATGCGATATGTGTATGAGGATTCCAATCATATAGAAACTATTTAGATTACAGTTATTATAAATATATTAACAATGAAAATAGTGAATAACATCTGAAACTTAAATGACTTGAAAATTTATAGAGTGTATTATTTGGCCAAAACAAAAAAATAGAATTAAATTGAAGTGCAGTTTGGTGTTAAAATATAGTATTGTAGGTTACTTTTTTTCAATTACTATGGCACAATCAACAGCTAGTGGAACGTCTTCCCGGCGATATATGAGAGAGCACGACGTTAGTGTATCTTCCTCGTCACGTTATGCGGATAATGAATGGGAAACTAAAGAGGTGATTAGTAATTTACAGTATAATATTATTGGAAGATTAAATTTTTTTTTCAATATTTTTTTCTAGTACAACAATACATATATTTACTATTGGAAAATATGTTATTGGATATCTTTCTATTTTATACTGAAAGAAAAATGGTAATAGGTATTTTTTTGATTGTATCGCAATTTTAAAGCAATATATGTGTATGTGTTCTTTTAAATACCATCGTTACAAATATTTAATTTGATTACCTAGGCTTTACGGCAGAGGGAACTGGAAGAAGCACGAGCACGAGCGGCACAAATGGAGAAAACGATGAAATGGTGGTCCGATTGTACTGCCAATTGGCGAGAAAAGTGGAGCAAAGTTCGAAATGAAAGAAATATGGCAAGGGAAGAAGCTAAAGTTCTCAGAGCAAAGTTAGAGATCGCAGTAAAGGATGCTAATGGTTATAAACACGAATGTCAAGAATTAGAACTACAAAATGAGCAGTTGAAAAAGGAAATGGAAAAAATTCATATGATACTATTGAAACATGCTGGGCAATTTGACCAACAGATTTTTACAGTTTTAGAGTCAGATCCACAGTTAAGAAGTACATTAGGTATAGATGAACTGTTAAAGTTTTATAATAATGTAGAAAGGAGCGAAAGTGTAAATTCACAGAAAGATTCTCTTTCTTGTAAAGCACTACTCCAGGAACCAAGTATAAGTTTGGGTAATCACACTGTTATACCAGACAGAGATATTGAGGAATATGTATTACAAGGTGCAGTGCCAAAGCATGCCGTAGAATTGTACAAAGAAAGTTCCATTAGTTCGTTGGATAAGGATATTACAAGAATAGTCACAGAATCTAATGTTATAGAAGATAAAATAGAGAAACGTCAACCTTCATTAGAAATCCATAACGATGATGTTTTGACACAAAAAATGTCAATACTTCAACACAAACTAGATGAAGCAGCAAAAGCTATTTCTGCAGAAAGAGAGTAAGTATATGAAATTGCATTTCATATATGTTCTACAACCCCTACATTTTAATTGATTTTAATCTTCTTTTTTCCAGAGAAAAGAACTCTTTGCATCGTGGTATGGAAAAGTTGAAAGCAGAAGTGATGCAATTAAGAGAACAGTGTGATGAATTACAGGAAAGTAGAGCTGAAGCTATGAGAGAATTATTAGAATTAAAAGATCGTTTCCAACTTGAGCTTAGTGATGCACAAGCTGATATGATCGATGAAGCTTCAAATAGAGAGGGAATGAATCGTCGTTTATGTGAACTTAGGACTGAAGTGAGTGCTATAAGTTTGAAAAACCTATTCACCAATAATACAATTTTATTACAATCATATACATTTTTTTATTGTGAACCTTTAGTTAGAAAAACTTCAAGCTGAGAATGCAGCAGAATGGGGTAAACGAGAACGTTTAGAAACTGAAAAAATTTCGTTAGAACGGGAGAATAAGCAACTTCGCAATGAATTACACGATCTCCAAGAAAGGATAGAATCTCGACGATCACGTCCAGTTTCCACATCAGACACTGACACGAGGCAACTTCAACAAGAACTTTTAGTACGAAATATGGTTTGTATTTTCAATCAATAATCTTATTTCGTTTTTGTATCTTGCAATTTAAGTGAATCTCGTAGGAAACACTCTCTTGTATATTATACTTTTTTCTTAATTTATTGGTAATAGGTAGTGCTTGAATTAAAAAATTATCAAACAATGCTAAAAAAATCTCTGGAAGAGAAAACAACAGAATTGTCTCATGCAATGAGAAGATCAGAGCAATATGAAGGAGAAGTAAAAAGAGTGAGAACGAGAGTGGAAGAATTAAAGAAAGAATTATCTGCAGCTCAAGATGAAGTAGATGCTGCGACTAATAGTGTTCGTAAATTGCAACGAGCTAATGAAGATCTCCTAGAACAATTGGAATCTGCTAATGTACAATTAGAACATTTTCGGAATAGGTACATAAATATCACTAAATCATACATATCACTTTTATTATGTATCAGAGTATGTAATGTTAATCGAGATTTGATTTGTACTCAGTACCGATTCCTGCATAGCTGAAATAGGGACGAGAGATATCATTGATGAAAAGTTACACAATACAAACGATGATGAATTAACAGATGGTATGTCATAATGTATTACTATTCATTGTATTAATGGTATTGCATTACTATTCAAATTTTATTGGTATTGTTTCAGAATATGAATCTCAGCAAGCCTAGTATTCACTCCCTTCAATTATCATTTTATATTTGGTCAAAGGCAAAAACCTGAACATAAGGTCTAAAATCAAATATTAAATTAATGATCTGCGGCATTAGATATATGTTTTTTCGGAATAATCATGCGATTTGATTGAGTAGCATTCTTGTAAGTACGTATAAACAAAGATCAGCAAAATAGGGATAAATAATTTACTATGTCATTGAACATGGGTACCGAAAAGTCTCTATTCTTTTCAGTATTATATTATTGTCGAAAACCTCTGAGATATTTTTTCAGGTTTTTATTATTTACTACTTTTTCTTGTATATAATCATCCCTTTAAAAATTCTGTATTCATATCATTTATTTTTGAACATATTTTGTTGTGAGGATTCGGGTTTGTAAAAAGCTCACATTCCAAAATATATATATTTTTTTTTAATCTTATTGCATGTATATAAATATTGTATATAACTCAAATCGTATATGTAATTATAAATTTTACCACTGCTCGAAAGGCTGGTAAAATTGTGTAAGGAGGTACACTTTGTGCCACAAACGATACCTGATATTTATAGTTGAATTTTTCGTATTGCCGTTAAATTTTTTCTGAAAAGTAATTTCAGGCGATAATTTACTCTGATTGAATATATATCTGCATTGTGTAATAATTGTAATTTTAAGTTACGTCCTCGATCACGCCTTTAAATTGCATTTATCTGTAGTACGTTCGAAAAAATATTTAAGATATTTATCTCTTAATGTATTTCGTAATCGAAGAAAGATAGAACAAGAAATTCGTCTCTTCTTTAAATGTAACATGCGTTTTATTGAGAAACTGATAAATACTAGTAATTGATGTAGCAATATTGATAATGATGTACAGTCAGTAAGTAAAATTACCTCAATAAAGATGACATAGTATATGTATATGGAAGTAAAAAATAATATTATTAATGCATGTAAAGTACACGAGACAGATTATAAATACTCAATTATTATGTGTTTTTATCTAAATTTACGAGTTATGTTATATTTTTTGGATTTTATCTTTAAGTATTTTATGTAAACAATTTTTCCCGTAGAAGATTAGTTATTTAACGATGAAATTTGTTAACAGAATAATTTAAAGTGATTATAGGAGTTATATTTTCAGTGTTATTAAAACATCAAGTAATCTTTGAATTAAGTGGGAGAGAAAGTTCGTTTAAATGTAACATCTGTCAATTTCTCATAGACATTTAACACTTTATAGGTGTACCATCAGGATATGTTGGAATTTTGGGTTTGCAAATTTTTGTCCTGCCATTGGATCCATATACAATGTTACATGAAAATGTAAAGTATCCACATGTAGAGCTTTTAGTATAATAGCGATGCTCGTACTTCTTTGCAGAATTTTTACTTCCATCCAATTTACCAGCGACGCTGTTTGTTATAGTATAATAACTTGGTTTCATTGGTATGTTTGTACGTCTAGAGTGATCTGCGACAGTTTGCTGATTTCGACTACCAGAAAAATTGTTACTTTGATTTTTATCGTCAGATGCAATATGTTGCTTCGTTAATCTCTCGTGATTGGTTTGGAGTGATCTGGTTTCCGTTATAGGTGATTTATTTGCGCGATTAACATTCGATTCCGTCGGTATTAATGAAACGGTTTGGGACTGAGATTTTCCATCGCCACGCGCTACCGTTTTACTACCAGCAACAGACGTTACTTTTCCACGAAATCCAGGTGGTATGGTGTATCCTTCCACTGATTGTCCTGGCTGTAGCATATCACCGCCTCGAGCTGTGTTGGAATCCTGATTGACACGAATATCATACTGATTACCAGTTGAAATTTGTGTTATCTGTGACTGATGATCTTTATCATTATCATATTCTTTGCTATGAGAGGTGGAAACTTTAGAGTTCCTTGAAGATACCGTTAGAGTAGAGTCGTAGTCTTCATCAGTGTACTCCTCATCATAATCACCATTTACATCATATACAGTATCGTCTACTGACGACTTTTCAACAGACTGATTCTTTACAATAGCCGAATCATCGGAACTATCCCTTGTGGCATTGGTAACGATAATTTTTCGAGAGGTCGAGCTTGTTTGTAAGCCTTGTTCATCCTGGACACGACCAAAGTCAGGCTCCTTCGAAGTATGCGTTGCGTCATTGACGCTGTCGTTTGTAGTTGTTGGTATATCATATGGCTTGAATGGTTTAAACAATTCACTTTCCGTGACGTTGAAATTGAATGGCCTTCTGGATGCCGCTGCACCAGATCCTGATCCAGCTTGTGCTGCACCGGTATAAGTTATTCCATATTGGAACGATCCTTCAAGTTGAGATTGAGATTGTCCTCTATGCGTTCCACTTTGAGCAGACGCTGTTCCACCGCCCCGGAACGGTCTGGATTGTCTTTCGACTTTTTCGTCTGTCTTTAAGTACGGTTGAAAACCAATTTGAGCCTGACTGGAGGTGCTACCTTCTCCGTTTGCTTGAGCATCTGCCATACCACCCTTTGAGCTCGCTTGTACTTGCGTATTTGTCCCGTGATTCCATCCACTGCTTTGAGCACCTGTTGAAGTAGCACCAGACTCAGAATTCAATTGAACTTGCGTTTGACTTTTTCCGTAACCACCTATTCCTTGTGCACTGCTCTTAGCACCTTCTTTACCACCGCTGATTTCTGTTTGAGCACCTTTGTTGGCATCGATGCTACCCGCTTGAGCCGAAAAAGACCCCGATCCACTATATGTACCTGTTACGTGAGACTGTGATGTACCCTGCCCAAATTTACCTTGAGCAGAAGCACTTGCTTGGGTACCTGAATCAATTTGTTTTACAATACTTGATGCTTGTGAGTCAGATCCATCTTCCATAGGTACTTGACCTCCAGGTTGTTGATAATACTGCGAACTTTCTTTAATACCTGCTGTCATGGTTCTATCTGGATACTGTGGTCCAAAAACGTTTCCACCTGGTACATTTTGTTGTGCAGTTGGATATTGTCCGATTCTTTGACCATCGGCACTCGCTGTTGGTGTTTGTCCTCCAGTTGTACCCGGTATTTGTCCTTGTTGCCACGTAGCGGCACCAGGATATTGTCCGGGTTGTAAAGGATAAACGGAAGTTAGTCTGGTATCACCTGGTGGATATTTTCCTGCAGTAGGATACTGCATTACACTGCCTCCAGGGTAAACACCTTGGCCGGCACCGTCTACTGCTCCAGGATAAGGAATTCTTAGTTGTCCAGGTCCCGGTTGAACACCGCCAGACCCTCGTTGACTTCCGGCTGGATATGTAATTTGTCCTGCAGATGGAAGAGTATCTTTTGGATAAGATACAAATGCACCACTACCTGTATCTGCTTTAATGCTTCCGGGAAAACCGGCGACTGGATGTCGTTCTCCGCCTCCACTTCCGGAAGAAACGGTTCCCGGATAAACTACATGACCTTCTCCTATGATAGGGCCTGATGGAATTCCTCCAGGATAAATTTGACGTGCACCACTAGTATCAGTCCCTGGTTGATAAATTGTGCCATCTGCACGTATTGGTCCTGGTACAATGCCACTAGGATAAGGTACATTAGTACCGGGCTGACTAGGTTGACCGCCGCCGGGATAAGCAACGTTATCCTGGGTTCCAGTGGTAGTAACTCCCGGCACTTGCCCAGTTACTGTTCCTGACGGCGTAAGAACAGGATACGCAATTTTTCCTCCTGTTGGGCCACTTGTGCCCGGTTGCGGATAGGCCTTGCTACCATCGTAATATATTCCGGGAGGATATCTACCAGGATATATTGCAGTATCTGCACTTGCTGTCGATCCTGTTACCACCCTTGCTGGACCGATTCCACCTTCTTTCGTGCCAGTAGAATAAGTACCATCACCCCTTGATATTATGTTCCCTGGATAAGTTCCGTCCATTCCTGGGACAATACCTGCAGGATAGCCTGGGATACCAGTTCCTCCTGTGATACTTGGTATGATAGCTCCAGGATAAAGACCACCACCTCCAGTCGTTCCAGTACCTCGTACTCCATCAGCGTAAGGTGCACCATTTCCCCGAATTACAGTGCCTGATGGAATTCCTCCAGGATAGGGTACACCACCTCCCGTTGTAATCATTCCTGGTATAACACCTCCAGGATATGTGGCACCTCCTCCCGTTGTGGTAGTACCTGGTGCAACACCTCCAGGATACATTGTACCACCTCCTGTTGGCACAGTACCCGGTACAACACCTCCAGGATATGTTGCGCCTCCTCCCGTTGTTGTAGTACCTGGTGCAACACCTCCAGGATACATTGCACCACCTCCTGTTGGGACAGTACCCGGTAAAACACCTCCAGGATATGTTGCGCCTCCTCCCGTGGTTGTGGTACCTGGTGCAACACCTCCAGGATACATTGCACCACCTCCTGTTGGGACAGTACCCGGTAAAACACCTCCGGGATATGTCGCGCCTCCTCCCGTGGTTGTAGTACCTGGTGCAACACCTCCAGGATACATTGCACCACCTCCTGTTGGGACATTACCCGGTGGAACACTTCCTGGATATGTTGAGCCTCCTCCCGTTGTTGTAGTACCTGGTGCAACACCTCCAGGATACATTGCATCACCTCCTCTTGGGACACTACCCGGTGCAACACCTCCAGGATATGTTGCGCCACCTCCCGTTGTAGTAATACTTGGTGCAACCCCTCCGGGATACATGGCACCGCCTCCTCCTGGGATAGTACCCGGTACAACACCTCCAGGATACATTGCACCCCCTCCTGCAGGAACAGTACCCGGTACAACACCTCCAGGATACCTTACACCACCTCCCGTTGTAACGGTACCCGGTGCAACACCTCCAGGATACGTTGTGCCACCTCCCGTTGCGACAGTACCCGGTAAAATACCTCCGGGATAAGTACCACCGGCTCCTGTAAAAGTTCCAGGTATGTCACTCCCAGGATACGTCATTCCCCACCTCGGTATTCCAGAATCGATTATGTAAGGCGCCGGACCTCCTGCCGGCATACCTGGTACAACACTTCCTGCTGTTATACTTCCTGGAGAACCACCGGGATAAGTTATACCACCTGTTACGGTACCTGGTAAACCGCTACCAGGATATCTTACACCCTCTCCCGTTGCCGTGGCACCTATTATAATATGATGACGATAAAGCCACGTTTTTACTATAATTTTCGAAAAAATCATAATAATATATCACCTCCTGGTTCTTTTACCCCTGAAACAGTGCCAGGATAAGTTCCGATAGTCCCCGGGTAGGAGCCAACTTCGCCTCTTGATGGCCCTGGTAACGTACCAGGGTAGGCCTCACCACCTGGTTTAGTTTCTGTTATTCTACCACTCGTGGGTGCAATCCCACCTGGATGAACCCTGCCAGGAGGAACTTTAACTCCGCCCGATGTATCAACTCCAGGATAAAGCATATGTCCAGTAGGTATTCGTGTACCCGTATCCCCAGTAGGCTGGAATTTGGTGTACCTATCTGGAATGTCCTCACCCCTAGGAAATCCAGGATATCCTGGACACCCTTCGCATCCATTTCCGCCTGACGACATACTTTGCGCTTGACCCATGCCGTTGCTACCACCTAAAGGTATTTTTTTAGATTATCATCTATTGAAAGTTTTAAATGTTTCAATCTTAACACCGCTAATTTAATTATTTCTACCGAAATGAACCTTCTATTAAAATCGTATCTCTATAGAATAGGAAGATTATAATTAAAAATAGTTATATACTCGGCGGTACTTCACGTTTCTAACGGTAACATTTCAATATTGAATATATTAGGAAATCCCTGAATATGGCAATTTAAAAGTCATAAGAAATTTCCTCGTATTCAACGGCGCCGGTCACCGGTGAGCCTCATGACATTCAACGTGTTAAAGATGAGCCAAAGTAATTGGTAAAATTACTCCTCTTGATACTTACTAACTAATGCACGAGAAGATTGTTCAGTAGCTTCCGCTTCGGCTTTGCCTTCTTTTTGATTGTCGCTACCGATATTTAAATACTGAGACTGCGTCTGTCCTCGAAATCGTCCTCGAGGCTGTTGCACTTGTCTCCGAGAACGAACTCGAATTGTGTCTTCATTAAGTTTTTCTCGTTCTTCGAGCATAATCTGTCTTTTAGCTCGACTAATTAGCGGTGTTAAGACCACATCTACTATTGTTTTCGTTACGATATCATTTTCATCTTGCGGAATTTCATTCAAGAAAGGATCTGTCATTTCTTCCAACAAAGGTTTAGTATCTTGTAGCAAGAAAATGTTACGACCCTGACAGAAATCAAAAACTCTCCCACCTGCGATTTTCCACGCCTACAGTCGGGTGGAAAGTGAAACAGTTACTATTTTTATGAAAGAAATATCGTTAATGGTAAAAGGCCAGTAAAAACGTTCGACATGTTAGCTAATAATATCTAAAACTCAGCATTCGAAACTTCCAAAAAGTAGAAAAACATTTTCTTCTTCTGAAGTGCAAAGATAATGACCACAATAAACGTCTCTTACCTTTACTTTAGTTAAAGTTCTAGCAGAAGAGTACAGAACCTTTGAATGCCTTGGTCTACGCAAATTCTCTTTCACATTTTCCTCATTATTGTAATAATCCCCCGTTAATCTTTCGAGGTAACAATTGTTCTCTGCTTTGTCCTTGTATGCTACAAAATTCTGAAAAAAATGATCATTGGTAGAATTCGATTTAATTAAACATAAAATAACTTGTTACCGTTTCGTAATCAGTAAATGACCATTTCTTTTCTTCCACATTTTTATTCAGATTCCCTGTTTCGTCCTCGTTGTAAACGGAGCGGTCAAAACGCGTTTTCTCCTAAAAGAAAAAAACGAACGATATTTATTTATCCAGTTGAGAATCTGCTTCTTATATTAGCGATATGAAATTTTTCTCCCGTGAAAGTAGAATACCATACACTCTGATAATACAAAACGAAATAGAAAGAGGGTGAAAAAAAAGACAAAACAGAGTAATTGGGAATAGGTCGAGCTATTTTCTATCAACTTATCTCATGAACTCTGATCTCCAAATCTCTCTTCAGGGCGTCACTAGTAGCACGTATTAGTATTTGATTTCTCTTAATCATTCCAACCGATTGTACGAATTATGAAAAGAAGTAATAACTTATCGCTGCTCTAATGTTTATATTATGAATATTTGCCAAACTACATGACAAAGGCAATTAAACATATTCTATCTTTTCTCATTCAAAATTAAAAATCAACTTAACAAACTATATTCCCTTCATTTCATAATTTAGTCTCTTTAGAAAAAAATTAAAGTAAAGGCTAAAACGCTGTTGTAAAATGAGACACTTTGCACCGTGAAATAAAAAAGTACGTAGTGTTTCTTGCAAAAAGTAGTGAAGTACGACAAGGATACCGATGAAAACTTACGTGGTACCTCGAGAGTACCGTGCCCGAGAAGAAGATCAGGATGATGAGGATCGGCCGCATGGTTCGAGCCTACCTCGGGATCTTTTCTGTGACTGTTAACTTCTATTTAACGATAGTCCTAGTAGGTTTACCATTCGACTCCCACCCAACGAACTCCTTCCTTTCCTTCTTCCCTTTCTTTGGTCTCCTCGTGCACGATCGCGCAAAGAGAGATTCAAGAAGCGCAGGGATTTGGATTAAACTGTAGGAAGGAGGGGGGGACAGCTTGATAGGAGAAATTCTCAGAAGCGTGGATATGTAAATCGTGATGTAAGTGCGTCCATACCGCTGTAAGGGTTACGTTATCTTGTGTCTTCTTCGTGTGTCCGGATCTTGTTACCGAGTTGTGTCTACGAAAGCATTTGGAGCAACTGTAATAAAAGTAAGTCGGAACCAGGCAGACGACGTAAAAAGCAGTTTTTACTCAGATTGTACATACGTCGAAGTGGATCGTGTAAGAGATTGAGAAGAGACACGTGAGAAATACCTGAGAAGTCTGATGAATATTAGGAATATAGACGACGATAGAGGTATTTCATTTTTTTTACAAATTACATTAATCGATGGAACGTTGCACGTATCATCTTCTACTCTTTAGATGTGTTTAGAAACTCTTTTTTTTTCTAAATTGGAAGTAATCATTGAGGAATGGGTAATCAATTGTCGAAGTAAAGTGAGTACGTCAGAGAAAGCTTTCTCTCTTTGATGTCGCAGCTAGTATTCCATGATGTGTAGTATCATTCTAATCGCAAATGATACCGCATAAAGTCAGCTTACGTGATCATCGGCTGACTAAGAAACTTTTCCCCTTCGTTGCCCTAATTATGAACTCCAATCCATTTGGTAAATACAGCAAGTCGCTGTCTGTTCTTGTTGAGAAGTCGCTCGAAATGATGGCATGGTTCATCGGTACCATGATCGGATCGATGAGTAAATGTAGAAGAGTCTTGAACGAAGTGCTTTATGCGAAAAGGAGTGTCGCAATTTCATCAGTTATCCGATTAAATTACACGATAATTTCGAAAGAACGTATCGGGAGTTCGTAAATTCTTGTCACTTGCAATGAAAGTACAGACTTGTAATCTACTTTCGCAAATTAATTGATCGTTCGTTTGTTGAAGTTATATTTAACTTTGGATTTCTCGAGGCAGTTAAAATCATTTCATCAGGCATCTTTGAAAAATTTTTGAAGTTTCTGACACTGCTAGTCTTTCATTCTTTTATCTTGTTGAATGTAGACAATTGTATCATTCCATTTTCTTTTACTCGTCATTCCTTTTCTTTTCACATATTTAATTATTATGTTTAACACTACAGCTACCGGCATTATATCTTCTGTATTTAAATATAACAGACAAGTACTTTTGATAAAGAAAAATCGTGAGGTGAAAAAGATGGTCAGTTAAGCAATATTTGGTTTATAAGACAGACGTGAAATATTTGCTGTATGGCTCCGTTATAAGTTTGGGGAGTTTTTCGAAAAAATTGGGAGCCGCTTTGGTAGTTTTAGTGTTAAAATACTACTTAGATCCTTTACAATTAAACGATGCGATCGTTACCTATAAAAGAGGAAAGATATATATTTAACGGAAGACTTGCGTCTATTAGCAATATGTATATTTTTTTTTCGCTGCAATTGATCTTCACAATTGGTAGAAAAAGTGGTAAAATGTTTGTTTAGGCACTCCGGTGTACAAATGGCACATACAATACATATAACAATGGTACATTAATCTGCACTAATTAAAAGAACTAACTATCTCAATATCCTAAGTTCTAATACATACGATTTGGGAATGCTATTTACAAAGTGCGGTTACGCGACTTCAAAGAGGATTAAACAATCAGGATCTTCGATGTTCAATCGTCGCGTACAATTAATCGGTGACTAGGACACGCATACTTCAATTCGCCTTTGTCTCAGGTTCATACATACACATTTTCTAAGAGTTCTGAAAAAGATTAACAAACTACGCGAAATCATTAATTATAACCGCTGCCATTCAAATTTTTGGCGCAACCCTGTTCAATAAATTGATCTATCTTAACGTAGAGAAGAATAATTTACCTAAGACTCTTCCTCGATATCGCGTAAGATCACGAACGATATTTCAAAGAATCATCGATGAAAAGTACCTTATAGATGTATATGTACACGTACGTTAATTGCCATATTTTTAATAAGCAAATACTAATTCTACAGGCTGCGCTAGGAACAGCAAAGCGGATTCGACTAGTTTACACTCGGCTCGTTACCAAAGATTGGTAACAGAACGAAAACAAACAAAAAATATCCTTAATTATTTTATCGTATGGCCGCGAGAAGGCGATTAGTCTGCATACGGCATCGGCTTCGTTTACACAACTTCGAATCACAGACGAGACGCGTTCGTATTAAAAAACGCATTTACGATGTATTACAAAATATAGGACTACATTCTTAGATATACATATATATTTTTTCGGTATGTTGTACGGCTTTTTGTTAATGAGAAGATCTTCGTTACCGTGATTGAAAATCCGTGAGTAATTGGTATTTCAATTTGACAATTAACTCGCGTAATTGAAATATACGCGTTAATTGATTCTGGCAGTTAGACGAGGAGTTTTTTTGTACAAATTATCTCTGTATGTTTGTTGTAAACATTTCTGAAAAGCTCTTTACAAAATATAGTGAAAGTGTGCATGAGTTTGATTTGTAACGTGAACTTTCAATTCTTTTTTTTCTTTTATACTTTTAAGTGTCTTTTTCTCTGTGGAAACACTAGTGGTCAGATTGAAGATAGTACGACACTTAACGCTGACGCTAATATCTATGATTCGATCGGCGTTCGTTAACGATTCGAGACTAGGTATATGTTATCTTTACACACTGAAGAAGTTGATAGCTGCCTGGAAGAGCCTGGAGAACTTCGACTCGATCAACAACTAATACTAAGGTAAGTACACATAGGCGCTGCATTTCACTCCGAATTAATAAATAACTTTCGTTGCTTCATACGACACAATAATGCCTCAAAAGAAGTCTGACTACGTACGAACAGTGTTTTAAGGCACGACACTAGGAATTGAAAATTAACGAGTTTATCTTTATTACGACTATGTGCTAGATGGTCCCTAATTAGGAAGGTGCTTGGAATAATAGTTGTCATGCAATCTCCGACGATAATGCCTACTTTTGGTCTCGTCTGACTCGTTTCAGAATGAACTCCGTCGTCCCTGAATAATAGTTATACGATTTACTTCGCGCATTGAAGACTTCATTGATACAATGCCACATCAGCTAAGGAAAGAAAGTTTCTCCAAAAATGTAGAGTAACATTTCTTCATGATATCGACAGGAATGATGCTTGATCCAAGGTGGAAGTTTCTTTCAAGATGAATCACAAGAGACATCTAAGTAACTCGAATTAATCCACCTTCGGCGATTACTTGGCCGGTGTTACTCAATGTTTTACATTCCATATCAACGATTGCTAATTCCTTTAATATATTGCGAGACAATTCTCATTATTTTGATCGTATACTCTGTCGTTCCGCTTATCCTCGACGATTAATATCTTCGATACAAATTCCTACGCGATCGCCAAGTTCAAGGTCATCGTGGTTGGCCTAGAAAATGCCGAGGATCTTGACGGATCGGAAAAATCGAAGCTACTCGATGAATTTTGATTATCGTTGTTGAAACGACCTAGATGTTCCGGATTCGGTGATATAACGGAAGTTCTAATGACCATTCTAGGCATATATTCGGGATCCTTCGTTAGGCTATCGGGTGTCTTCCTTTCCCGATCTTCGTTCGGTGTTTTTTCTCTGCAAGAGCGCTTCGATGGGGACGATGTCGTCGTAGACGTGTCCGACATTCTCGTGTGCCTGATTATCGCGGAGAATGCCGAAGATGCGTTTCTCTGATCGCGATTAATTCCAAGACGAGGAACTATTACGCTAGTAGGTGATGCCGTGATGCACGGCGTCGTTTGCAGTCTGTTCAACGAAGACGGCAACGACGACCCGGTGCTTTTCGTCGTCGATGGCGTCGTTTTTTGATCTCCCTCCGTCTTCTCCGTGGATGAACGATGATGGGCGCGCATACACGACGATTCCTCGTGTTTGTAGAGATACGATTTCAATGCAAATGCTTTACCGCAACGACTACAAACGTGCGGTTTCGTGTTGGAGTGGGTTTGTATGTGTGCCCGTAAATTTGATTTATCGGCGAACGCTTTGTTGCAAATCGTGCACTTGAACGGCTTCTCACCTGTGAACAGTGAAATTATTTCGTTTTTATTTAGGTTGATTAACTTTCAAAGTGTTTTCAGTGAAATTATATTATATTAGAAAGTGTATTATTTTCTTTTAAGATATTAAATTTTAAACTTCTGAATACCGATATACATATTAGGTCTACCGGAAAGCTCTGTCCGTTTTTTAATTAAAATACAGTAGTGCATTTATACTAATATGTACACCACATATATAATAATTATTAATAAATGTATTGAAAATGTGTTATTTTCCTTTAATTCAAAATCGGAGAAGCCGTAACGATAGACCTAATATGTATATCGGCATTTAGGAATTAAAGACTTAATACCTTTATTGATAAAAAATTTGCAGGTAAGTTAAGATACCTTTTCCAATTAAAGAATAGATTTAGACTTAATAACTAATGTTTGCCAAAAATTCGGGAAATCACCGGTAAACGAATACGAAAAAATGTCGCGCCAATCAAGAATTCAAGATTTCAACCCCGTTGCGTTACGTTCAACAACTCTTTCATCCCTCACCGAAATCAACTCACCTGTGTGCGTTCGTATGTGCCCCTGAAGAAGCCACGGTCTGGAGAAACACTTGCCGCAATAGTGGCACTTGCACCCCTGATTGTGAGTTCTCACGTGCATGCTAAACGCAGGCATGCTGACATATACTTTGTCACAATGGGGACACCTTCGAGCCTTTTTGTCACCGAGCGATCTATGGGTTTGTCGATGTCTCGCCAAATTGGAGGAGGTCGAATACTTCTTGCCGCAATCTGGACACTCATGGTCCTCGTTATCGTCCGACTTCTCCCCTACGTTCAAGGCTGTCTTTCGATTTTGCGCGGTCGCCGAAGAGATCGTCGTCGATGGTTCGTGGTCGATTTTAACCGGTAACGAACGATGTGTCTCACGACGAGATTCCTCGATCGTGTGAAGAGAATGAGGCGATGAAAGACGTATCCCTAAGCCGACGTTCCTCTCGGATCGTTTCTCCAGTATCTCACGTTCCGTCTCGATCCTCTCGAAGAACAACCTCGTCCTTTCACCCAGTGTCTGCTCGTTCTCGAGGACGCCAGGATGATGGTCCTGAAACTGCGTCTCCTGTTGCTTCGATCGAGACGGCATTATCCGGTCGCACTTGTCCGACAGCTGAGACGCGCATCTAGGCGAGGCTGGCCGTTGATAGAGCATGTTGCTGGGGTGGATCAGAGTACCAGCGGCAGCGGCCAAACTCACTTCCGCCAATTTCGTGAGATTGTAAAGCTCCTCGGGACACTCGGACGAGGTCTCGCTGCCGCATTCGCTCGCGCCATCGGATGTTGGATGACTTCCGCTGTAATCGGCCAGTCTTACCCCTCTTTCGGGACTGAAGCCTGTAAAGATTGCGGGTGTTAGTTGAGCGATGGACTTCATTTAAATGGTTTCAAATCATTGCTGCGCTTTGTGTGTGAAGTGGATGTCTGTCAGAGTGGCTCGATTGTAAGAAGATTTGTGAGCATAATGAGAGTGGGGTGGAAGAGGGAAGTTGATGGGTTTCAACCCACCTGAAATTGTGAGTTCTAGGCAAAATGACTAAAGCAGTTGAAGCGGAAAAATCGAAGAGGAGGAAGAAAAGAAAAATAGAGATGGAGAATCATTAGAAGAGGATGTTTCTAACTTAAATCTTGCGGTGTTGTGAGTTATGGTCTGTGGGCATAGAGTTGCTACGCAACTAAAGATTGGAGTTTCTAAGTAATGGGTCCAAATGCAAATTGCTACCGCTTTTGAAATTTTTAAGTATGTAGATTACGTGGAAAGGTTTTTTCAGAGAAGACAGAGGATATATGAATTTATAACTATTCTGTAGTCTACCATTACCCCGTAGCGAGCTTCGGGGTGGATATGCGGAACCGTATACCATTTTGGCGAAGCTTTAAATGACTTAAAAACATCTGCCGAGATTCTACTAAATTCTTGTAATCGAACTCGAAGCTATTCTAATTGATACCTGAGAATTGTTATATCTCACTGTTTTGCAGTATGAGTAAACTTTTAAGCTAAATAGATCCGGAAGAAAACTTTTTCTCGAAGACTCTTGGGTTAACATTTATCAATATTCACACCGAAAAACTTTTCAACCTTTTGTCTTGTGAAACTTAATTATTTTCCGCGGAATTACTAGAAACAGATTTTATATTTGACAAAAACGTGAAAAAATCAAGTTGGAGAAAATTCCGCCCGACACTAATACAACATTAAGCAAAAAAATTATTGATTCGATTTGAAAGTATTCTGTATCAACAAAATACTGAAAAAAATCTTATTACAAAGAATATTAGTTTTCTTTGTATATCAGAATTCAAAGTTCCTCGAATAAGTACGTCGTCTAATCTTCAACTTTCAACCCCATACGATGGTCCTCGATTAGCGTCCGCTGAAACACGAGCAAGTTCGGGAAGAAATCTATATTTATGATTCTTGACTCTAAATCGAAATTCCTCGTAAAGTCTGAAGCACCTTCGCGAGTACACCGCCTGCTCCGTTTTTGGGGAGAACGGAAATAGAGTAGTGGCTATCTCTTCCTCTCCCTTCCTCCTGTCTTTCTCTCTCACTCTTATTTTACGTATTTCTGTACACGTGCATACGTACATACAAGTTACGTTTGTATAAAAGCTTCGGAGGGGTTGACGGCATCGCGACGGTATGCGTCCTGTGAGCTTCGTGACGCATCTAGCGTCTCCTATTCTTAAATCCGCACGATGTATCACCTTAATCACGAAGCAACGACCACTAGATACTCTTGGCCTGAGCTCAGTCGAGAGCTTTGATTGACGAGCACGACGTAAGCGGCGCGGAAATTTTGCCCATCAGTTAAACAATCGCATTTACGTTCTCCAAGTATTTTAAGACGACAAAACGAACCTACATCATGACATCCCGCCTCTGAATGTTATCACAAGATTCTTCAACCACGCGGTACCAATCTAATCGAACCTTAACAAGGTTACTTCTACGATTTCTTTTTTTAAAGAATTAACATCGGAAACAAGCAGCTACCTTCGCCTTAAATTAGCCAGTTCAAGCACTGTCTTTTAAGATATTCAAAATTGAAAACCCTACCAGGGAAAGAAGCTCAAACATTTCACAACGCAAACACGAAATACAACGTACCTCTACCAGATCCATCGAACTCCTCCCCGACTCCGTTGTATCGGCGATGAGTGATCAGGAATGCCCTCGGCATCTTCTTCCGCGTCTCTTTATCCCTTTCTTCAATACGCACAAGTCATACCTCTACCTCGTATCAAATCTCACCCAACTAACACACACGATCACAACGAGCCACGGAACGGTGTAATTTTGATGACTCCGGTGTCAAGTGTTCGATGTAACGAAAAAGAAATTGGTGGAAAAAATATAAGAAAAAGAACGTCGCGCCGGTCGTTTTACAATAATCTCGAATCTCGCGACGTACCCTCTACCTGTTGGAGGCAACAGGGGTGCGTCCGCCTCGAGGTATTCGGGCGTAATAGTTGCTCCGGCTAAGATTCGGGGCTACATATAGGAGCGCAGCCTCCCTCGTCCTCCACCACCGCCTCTTCGTCATCCTCGTCGTCTTCTTCTTCGTCTGCTTCTTCTTCTTCTTCTTCTTCTTCAGCTGCTGCGCGGCTAGCTGCACGCGCTCGGAAGGGTGCCTGGCTGGCTCGTGTGGCGGCTGCTTCTGTGTTCCATGGTGGAGAAGTGTGCGACCACCGTGTGTCCACGTACGTGTCTCCTTCAGCGAATGCGTGTACACGCGTGACAAGCGTGTGCATGCTTAAAGGAGTGCGTAGCAAGGGTTGCCGAGTGGAGAGACTTGTCGGATCAAAGCTAATGATCGGTCACTATCATTTCCAACGTGTACTCTGAGTACAAGTTGTATGACTTGTAAGTGTTTCCGGGGTAGATTTCTTTTCCTTACGTTGGATTTCATGAAAAATGTCTTTGTTTTGAAAGAGAATTGCCGTTGTGAGAGCTAGGGCGTCATAATGAGGGACAATTTGGAGGGTGGTGGTATCTTATTGCTTTGTCGAGTTGATTTCCGCTTTTATTTTTACACTTTTTAAAAAATTTCTTTGTTTCGGAGTAGAGGGTTAGATATCAATGGGGATGCGAGATAGTAAAGAATATAGTAATGTTTGAGATTGTAACAGGGAATGGGACTGTGTTTGTTGGTTGCAAGGTTAAAACGAAGATTCGTTTCGAGTTTTTCTCGGTGGTGTTATTCATCTTTCTCTGAGTTTTGCAAGAATCTTTTGCCAGTGACGTACGTCCTGGCACGTGGACCGATATAGGTCCAAAGTAGCCGATGTTTATCAGTTTATCTTCGATAAAATGTCGCTATGGCCAATAGTGTACTTCCGGTCGCCGTTCACTCGAACTCTCGATGTAGAATGCACAATATTAATTGCTTTGGTAAAAGTTAGTAAAGTGTACACAACTGTTTACAAAAATCAATGAACTTTTTTCTACAAATTTAACCCCTGTTTGCGACACTATTGTAAAATCAGCTTGAAACGTCGTAGAATAATTATCGAATGAGACTCAAGATGCGATGAAAGGATCAACGGATATCACAAGGAGGAAAATAACGTTAACAAAGCCCATTGCCGCAGTGATATTTAACTGCAGTAGCGAATGAAAGGACAGACATTCTATTTTCGTACAAAGCCACCATTGGTCGGCAGATTTTGTGGGATCGACGGCACGCGTCCGATATTCATTAACTGCAACTGGTCCAGGAAGGGGAGAAAAGGAAGACCGAGAAATCTGTCGTTTTGTTTTCGGCACTTTTAGCCCGAACGAAGAAAAAAAACCAGCGCAAAGAGGGTAGACACGATTTATCAGAACGAGGACTTTTTGCTCGCGAGCCGAGTGAGACTTCCTCGACGACTAGTCATCATTGGGGATGCAAATGTTTCGGGAAGCACAAGACAATTCTAAGAATCTTCCTCGAGTCTTTGTTTCACGATACACGTAATTTCTCCCACACATTGAAATCATTACAACAAGTGACATACTGAAAAATATATTAAAGCCTGTGTACAAATTGTTACGATAAACCGTCTAAAAGTTATTTAATATCTACATCATCTGGCACGCGCAGCTATCGCAACCAGTCTGCCAGTTCGTGAAAAACCTCCCAAAAGTCTGCGTCATCAAGAGACTCTCGTATCATTGAAAAGTTAATTGTTCTTCACAAAGCCGTGTCGTCCGGTGTCTCGATAGAGAGTAAGAATAACCAAACCCAAGTTCTCCTCCGAAACTTTATTAATAGTATGCCGTTATTATTACGCCGAAACATTTTAATATAGTCACACTCTATCAATTACGTATTGCCCATGAATCCCTAACATTAATACCATCCCCGGGTTAACTGCGTCGTTTATCCGTAATTCTTATTAATCACAATCTCATCTCACGTGCACCACGTGCATTCTTCATGCCAACTAACAGTATATGCAAAGAAATGCTCGCGGCTCTGGCCTCCACGTAATTTCTCTTCGCGATGGCGAACATGCACGCGACCCGAAAGCAATGGGGTGGAGTTAAGAAAACTATGGTTTTCTCCGATGCGTGTAAACGGCGCTCGTGCAAACAGCAAGAGACTATGCAGGCAGCAGGCTTTTTGGTCGGCGATTGAATGAATGCCACGCGAGTTAGTCAGCGTCGCGGTGCTAAATTCGGCGGACGCCTGGCGTCGATCCAGAAGAACCACCCAGCGCACCAACCTGCTTCTATCCTGTAGCCACCAAACCGCGAGAGCGGCGCCGTTTTCGTATTTGCTTGCCACCTTCCCTTCTCGATCGTAGACGCGTTCCACGGCTTCTCTCTTGTGCTTTGCAAAAATAGCTACGGTGCTCGTACTATGTCTACCACTTTTAGGGGTGGGAGGAGGGGCTTTTGGAAAGAATCCGTCGGTGTTCTGGTATCGGGGTGGTAACGGGTCTTCATCGATGATACGGATATGTTTTGTTTGGCAATTGTCAGAAATAATTGTATAAACGTAGAATTTCATGTTGGAACTATTTATAGGGCTTGTAGTGGGACCTTGAAAAAAAAATATGTATCAGTAGAGTTGAATAAAAGAAGTCTGGTTCATTGAAGATATATCGTGGTTGCCGATAGACTAAGATTATTGGGTAATTGTGAGATACAATTTTGTATTATTCGTCAAAACGGCAAACTACCGTTTGCGGGTTTGCGGAATAAACTCGAGAAATGGTAATAAAGAATTTCATTCAACGTAGAATAAAAACGAGACCTACGCACATCGGTGTGAAAAGCGTAAAAAAATTCAAGATAAGAGCACATGATGCAAGACTGTACTACGTTGCTTCTGATTCGCCTCACGAATCATTCCCGTGAAATGATGGAATACAGAGGAAGATTGAATGTTTCTCTACACCCGTAAACAGAGAGTCTCGATACGTTCGAGGAAAGTTATCGTTTCGTTTCGTCGATGAAACGAATCGCGGAATCCATGAGAATGATTGTTTTTGAACCGATTCGAAGAACAGGTGTCTTGAGACCACTATCGCAATCGTCGTATCGACGTGGGTTCTAAAAATATAGTCACGAGTCTCGAGCACATCTCGACTGACGCAATTCCGAGACTCGCCAAGCTTTTCTCGCCGACGAGATGTCATAGTATTTATGATTTTAAGCGTTATCGGCTGCGGGCCATTACTGTATGCAATTTACCTCGTGGTTCCTGCTTTAATGCCTGGCGAATGGCGCGCATCCTACAGGTGCCCGAGAGCCGCGATTCCTACGGAGCATCTCGCGTAAAGCACGTATTTTCGGCGCAGTTGGAGAAGCTCCAGGTGCGGAGGAGGAAATGAGAGTGAACCGTCATGAGGGAGAACACGAGAACTGGATAGACAGACGTGGATCACGGATACTCGCCTTTTATTCGCAGAGAAGCAGAAAAAAGAAATCGTCTCGTCTATCATCGTCTTTGGGTTGAAGGAAGGAGACTTGGGAGTATCGTTGCATACTTGTATGCACCATGTAGAATGATGCGAAATATAGAAATATTGATTGTACATGTTATCTGTTTAGAGCTTCAGGATGAGAAGGAACGTAGGAGTATATTTGTTAGACAATGAGATGAATGTTGGGCTAGATAGTTAATTAATTATGTAGTGGTCATCTAGATGAACCTAAATAGAGATGTATTAAGATATTACTTAACCGTAGTTACCGTATTGGAAAAGAGAAATCAATTAAACGAAGTTATTAAATTCACGGTTTATAACACAAAATTCAACGTCGCAGTTGTGCGACTTCACTGACGTCAATCCCGACTGCTATTGAAGCTGTTAGACACCGTTGGCACGTGTCGATGGTTCGAATTTTTAGAAATATAAACGATCGTCGTAATACCGGGTAAACGTTATTGATCACCGCGCGTTACATTTCGTGATAAAATGGGGAGTATTTACATCGACGTAAACCCGTGTAAACATCCCTAATGGCCGAGCAGACTCGTGCCAGGGATGAAGGTTACACGGGAAACGAAGAAACGGGACCTTTTTTGCCCGGTGAAGAAGGGGGAAGTGAAGTCATTAAGCATAATCTCGCTTCGTGCGATCGTTTGGTGAAAAATAGATGTTTCCGAGAGTACGTCGGGAGAGTATCGTCTCGAAAAGTATCCGGAAACGCCTGGTTCTTCTTATAAATCAGCGCCGGTACACTCCCCCTTTCCACGAGGATGTCAACTCTAGCGATGGAGTTTCTACTGGAAAAAAGGGAAAAGCACGCGATCGCTATTTAAAAGGTTCTCGTATAGGTGGGTGGCTTTTTAGCCGAGGTATATGCCGACGTAGGGAGAGGGAGAGGGCTTCGACTTCGACTTCGCTCGTCGGCCTCGGCATGGGGTTGCCGTGCTATTTTCAGACCGGTGGCTCGATGCAGCTGTCGTGTTCTTCGGGTAAACCACCTCTCTTCTATTCCACGGTCACCCGCGAGACACGACAAGGTAAGACCAAAAGCTTGGAATCCAGAATTCGAGACTGTCTGGAGGATGACGCACTTTCTGCGAACACTGGCTTTTGGTTATGATTAACGGAATTAACATTCGTTATAATAAAGTAGTGGGACAGACGGATATGATGACACTTGAGTCGTACTTGGTAAGAATTGGATTTAGGTTGAGTTTAGAAAGAATGAGACTTGATTTTAGTTTGAAGACTGAGCCTACACGTAACCCTAGATTTAAAAACATAAAAAATTAAATTGCACACTAGGGACAGACGGGGATGATGATATTTGAGTCGTACTTGGGAAGAATTGGATTTAGGTTGAGTTTAGAAAGAATTAGATTTGAGTTTAGTTTGAGCACTGAGCCTACACGTAACCCTAGATTTAAAAACTTAAAAAATTAAATTGCACACTAGGGACAGACGGGGATGATGATATTTGAGTCGTACTTGGGAAGAATTGGATTTAGGTTAAGTTTAGAAAGAATGAGACTTGATTTTAGTTTGAAGACTGCACATACACGTAACCCTAGATTTAAAAACTTGAATAACTAAATTGCACATCAGACGATGACGAATGAATGGAGACAAACACTGGATTCAGATAATTTAATTCCGGGTGGGGCAAGTAAAACACTTGGACGGAAAAATCATATCGCGTGGAGTCACGCTTCCGCGAATATGAAGACGATGGGAGGAGAATGAGAACATTTGGTTGATTGCCTCCAGCGAAAGCAGCGAGGGAAGACGAAGATGAAGAAGATGACAAGCTTCGAAGATCTTGGCGACAAGCCAGACGAGATTTTCAGCCGTCTACGTGTACTTCCAACTTTCATCTGCGTCCTCTTCTAGCTACCGTATACGTCCTCTAGGACCTAGGGTGCAATGACACCGTGGTCTTAGATGACAATTTTCTATTTACAGTTCGTGAATCATTATGCAAGAGTATGCATTGTACGTGAGTAAATAGCGGATAGATTCGATCGGAGCCCTTTTAAACCCAAACCTTCAAACCGAGAACGTCAGTCAAAAGTTAACGACAAAAATGGTTCAAATAAAATAGTAATCCAACAAATATCAGTGCAACTTACAAAAACTGTGACAAGTGGATTACTACAAAAGTTACAAGAAATGTAGCAAATTCGCTACACCAGACAAAAAAGTAAAAGAGTATCAGTGGCAAAAAAGTTCCGGCGGAACGACCCTTAATTTAGTTCTGGCTGCAAGCAAGCACGATAGCTCAAAGTTAAGGATAAATTACTGAAATAAAGTAACAATTCAATAATTCACGTTAAAACGTGCAAAGACGACGTCAGGTGCATTATTACAAATGTTGCAAAAAATGTAGCAAGATTGCTATAGCAGACAAAAAATGAAAGAGTATCAGTGGCAAAAAAAGCTCCACCGGAACGACCCTTAATTTAGTTCTGGGTGCAAGAGGTTAACACGGGGTGGGGACATCCGTGGAAGTGCTTCCACGAGGGGAGACTACCGTCGCGTAGAGCACGTTGGCTCGTGTTTGGAGGAATGTCTTTAGGTATAAAGGGAGACAGTTCCTTCCGGAGACAGCGAGCAGCCGTCCATTTCACCCCTCTCGTCTCTCCGATTTGTCCCTTTCCTCCGCCTCGTTTTTCTTATAGCGCACCGTTACGGTGTTTTGCCACTTGTCCCTCGTTAAACATCAAAATAACATTTTTAATGCAAGCCTGCGATTTACGGGCTCATCCTTCAATTATTGACGCGTTCGATGCCTTAGGCGTCGCCGATGACCAGCGCTGTAAGATTCAATAAAAAGTCGCGGCTTTGAAATCGCAATAATCAGGAATTTCTTAATTCATTCATATATTACAAATGTTCATATTAAAATACTAATATAATCCGAGGAAAGTACTACAGAAAATACAAATATATTTATCTGCAATGTTCCTGCTCTACAAAGATCTGATATTAACCCCTTAGCCTACAACAACGTGTGAGACTCGTGACGCGGTAAATAGAATAGGAAACTTTGAAGTCGTCGAAAAACTTTATATTGAAAATATCAGTCAGTCACGAGAGGATGAAATTATTTCTATAATATTGATATTGTGTTGAGATATACGAAATATGAGAAATTAGAGAGAAATTCTGATTTCAGGGATTAATTCTGAGTTATTGCGAACGCAGTCAAAATAGAAATCGTAGAGCAAGGGGTTAACAGAAAAAGTTTCACTACGATATAAAAAAGTTATATCAAACCTTTAATCAGAAGTTTCACGAAAGGAAATATGAAACGCAAGAAGATTAAGTTGGATTAAACATTCTTCGCAAATTGAATATACATAGTCGATCAAAGGAAACGTGGTACCTCGGAGGATTAATTGCACGGCGATCAGGCCGCGGAACGGACTGCCTTCGCAGGTGGCAACCAGGCATGCAAATCTAAAGAGGGTCACGCACACGAGCACGTGCTCGCATTTTGCGAAATCTTTTGAAAAGCGAGGGCGATCAGCTGGCCGTATTCTCCTTCTCTCTTTCTCCCTCCATCCTTCTTATCTCCTCCAGAGAGAGAAGCACGAGAGAGAGAGGGAGAATAGAGAAGAATTAAAAAGGATAAAAATGTGCCACCCCCTTCGTCCGCACCCGCATCCTGTGGCATTACAGTGCTTTCGTAAAAACCGGCCCGTCGGTTTCCATTGAAAAGCGCGAGTCACGAGGGCTCATTCATGAATTTTACGACGAAATTCTACACTTGGCCGGACCGTCTGCGATCTTGATCGAGACGGTAGAAATCCAAGGGAGGGAGGAAGATCGCGTTATTCTTTTTCATCGAGCCTCTTGTCGCTGGGTTATATTCAGGCAATTGTTTTACAATGAGAATGGCCAAAACGGTTTGTAATACTCGTTCCTTCGACGATGCATTTGAATTCGATCGAGTACGCGTACGTACGTTCCTACATTCAGTGGGTAATCAGCTGATCCTTTAATTAAAGGAACTCGGAATAATCTAGAGGTTACTTAACACTAGTACTATCGGCTTTATATCTATTATACTTAAATGTACTAAATAAGTACTTTGGAAGAAGAGGAGTTAAGAGGTGAAAGAGATGATGGATTAAGTAATTATTCTTTTATAAGATAGACCTGGAATATTTATTGTACGGCACTCCAATCAAATTGGGGAATTTTTCGAAAAAATTAGAAACACGGCATTCTAACCGCCTTGGTAGTTTTTGTGTTAACATCAAGCGTAATCACGATTAAAGTTATGATAATTGGAATAGTTAAAGAAATCGGAGATAATTATGTCAACTATGAATTTCCTTTGAGAATTAATATTTCTAACTGACACTGATTGATGCACTGACATTAGTACGAATGATATCCACAAAGGTCAGCGATTCTTGAGCGACGGATATATAGTTAATGACCATGGGGATTATTACTCATCCGAAATCCGGAGAATGTTGATGACTTCCGTTTCAACAACAACCACCAACTAAAGCACCAGGATACGGGAAACCCGTGGAAGATCCGTTAATGTAAAGCGGATACCGTTCGATGATCATTCGAATGGATACATCTCCCGTTGCAGTAGGTGGTTCTCCATTGAGACTCGCTAAGGACCACGTGCCACCCTGATTCTCCGGCTGATTTTCTTTCTTCCATTGCCATCGTCCAGACGGTTTCAAGGAGAAGATGAAAAAGTAAGGGGGACGGAAGAAGAGGAAGTGGACTAGACGATGAGGGAGCTGAGGTCGTAGTCCTGAACACTTCAATGATGGATTCATAGAACTCTCCTCCCTTTACGTTCGAAAATTTAATTCATATATAGACACAAATGGAGAGGAGAAAAGAAAAAGAGAAAACAACCGATCATCTATACTTCGTATGTATACGTGTACGTATACGATACAATGGAAAGTTGTCAGGGAAAATTGACAATAGGACGTTGAAGGGGAAGATTCTGAAAGGATTGTATTCGTAGTAGACGACACATCGTGTCGATACGTCAGTAAGTATGCATACACGAAGAAGATATCTCGATGTCTTTAAAGGTCTGGTGGTTATTCCCCTACTCAGAAATCTGCCAGTGGAAAAACGGAAGGAGGGGTTAAAGGGCGGGTGGGTCGCAGACACCGAGTCACCAGCGGCAGCGGGCACGCGACCGACACGCGCCCTTCTTCCGTCTCTTTCCCTCCTTGCATCACCCTTCTTCGCAGCTTCTTTTTCCTCAGCTAGCTTCCCTTTACACGCACGCACATTACGTTTATCGGTGTGCGTCTCTGCGTAAGGCTTACGCATACGAATCTGCGTAGGAAGGCCTGAAAGGCTGGTTGCCCTACCATATGATTTAAGAAAGCGAGATTCGAAAATTAGTGGGTAGAAAACATATTAGTGTCGTCGCGTAAAGGGTCTCGCGTATGTCTTTTTTATCTAAGGAATTACGGGTTAGTGTTTTATTGCATTCGGAGAATTGGTTTCTTAATATTGGAAGTAACACTTAATATGATTGATTAAAATAGATTATCGCTCGAGGAACTTACATTTGGAAATTAATAACTTGGAATCTAGTTTCGATTAGGTATTATGGAAGAATGTTACAAAGAATGTAACTATTAAAGGTGCAATTATCTTCTTCTTAATACGTTGAACGACACCGGTATTTCGCGAGTTTCACCATTTTTACTGAAGTGAAACTTTTTCTGTTAAAATCGTATGTTTATAAAATAGAAACCTTAAAAACTCAAACAGATGCAGGGCTTTACTCTTTTAATGCCAATACTTAGATATTGAATATAATAGAAAATTTATTAATATTGCAATTTGAAAGTCATATGTTTCATTGAATTTAAGAACGCCGGTCACCGGTGACCCACATGGCATTCAACGTGTTAATGCATTTGATTAAATGGCTGCAGGAACTGGCATTAACACTAAAACTACCGACTTGGTCAGAATGACCGGTTTTCAATTTTTCCTAAAAACTCCCTAAACTGATAAGGAAGCCATACACCAAATATTCCATGTTCATCGTATAAAACAAAAGTCACTTAACACGTTGAATGCCATGGTGGTCACCGGTGACCGGCACTGTTGAATTCAATGTAATTTCATATGACTTTTAAATTGTAATATTTAAGAATTTGTTAATTCGGTCAATATTTAGGCGTTGGTTTCAAAATGGTAAAGTCCTGTTGTCTATATATCTATTTGTGTCTTTAAAGTTTCTGCTTTTTAAAGTGATTTTAATAGAAAAAGTTTCATTTCAGTAGAAATGAAGAAACTACCCAAATATCGGCGACATTCGACGCGTTAACTGATCGTCTTTCGCACGTCTTGATTCCTCCTTTTCCAAAGTACTTATTTAGTATATTTAACACTAACCGTACCATGCATGGTCAAACGATCGTTACAATGAAATGAAAATGTGTAATATCTTCTATTATTAAGTAAAACAGTTTGAAACATTATTTCCTGTATTGAATTGACAGTCTTCTATATTTCTTTCAGAAAGAAATCGTTATTTCATAACCGGTCAAAAAGATCTGCTACGGTAAGAATAGATATCCGCAAAGTGTCGGTACGGTTCGTGTTAAATATAATAGGCATAAAGTAGGCAATTCTAGCGTTAACACTAGAACTACCGGCGATAAATCTATGATATTTCGATATATTAAATAAGAACTTTGAAAAAAGAGGAATCCAAGAGGCAGAATAGATGATCGATTCGGTGATTTATGTTTTTTGATATGGACGTAAAATATTTATTCTATGACTTTCATATGAACTTGACGAATTTTTGGAAAAAATTGTGTGCCAGTCATTTTGACTGGTTTGGTCTTTCTAGTGTTAAAATTGATGCTTCATTTCTTGTAAAACAATTATAAAGTATAAATTTCAACTATGAAGAAGTAGATACGTGAAAGTTTCATTTACATCCTGTAGAAACATTTATCAGGATTATAATATTTTCTAAAACAGAGCCGAAGGATGAATGGCTCTAGAATGAAGCATTAATGCATTCGCTTTCCCCTTACGTCATAAGGAATGATCTGTAGTTTCAAGTATGATCTTACGTGTCTGCACACTGCACGCACACGTGGACGCCCATTCAGATTTCCCTCTTCTAGTGGCCCATTGAAGAATGCAGGCTCGAGTAAAATGGCGTTGGTCATTTTATCTAAATCCTATACTTTGTCGTGGGAATGTTTCACGAAATAACGCTACAAAAATTGCTACCGACGATTCGCGTCATTCAACAAGCTACTCGAAATTCTCTATGTCTTCAGCGCAATCGTAATAATGTAATCGACATGAAAGAGACGTTCGAATTTAGAACGTAACTTCAAGAATGTCTCTTCGTCACGTTGCACGAGTATTGCCTAAAATTGTCATCGCGAACGAATTCGTTAAAGAATGATTAAGGTCGACGAAGACGAAAATGCGATCTGTCGTCGTAACGAGGGAAATCGGACGTCTCTAAGTATAGCTCGTATTTGCATGCGGATCAGGGACGGATCGGATCAGGTTGCCAAGCTGCTACAACGTGCAAAGTCCTCGAAGGTTAGTAATATCGAATTTTTCATTTCATTTTATGAATCACGCGTGAATGGCATATATGAGAACATCTCGCGTACTTTATTGTACGATGGAAAATGAAAAGAAGCAAGTGCAACATTTTAAAACATGTTCGTGTGTTTCACAAAAAAAGGTGTCCCTCTCAACATCTCAAAGATTGCTATCGTTTGCTCCAACTAATCCAACGATGATTACGAACTTGGCAATGCTTCGTAAGGAGCGCCAATGTTGCACAACGAGATTCCTCTTCTTTTGATCCAGGAATACTAATTTCAGCATCGCACATCACCGATTCCTTATATCCCTTCTGACGAAAGTACAACGTGACAGGAAGTTCGAGTCATCCGGAGGAGGATCGATTTTCCGTGGCTCCTTGGTGATCAACGATCACGAAGGATCACCCACGGCTTGCCAACGAGGAAAACAAGAGAGCTTTGCCAACAGCGTTTAATGACACCTTTCTGTAACACCTTCCGTTCACTTTGTGACGCTAGCAAACGAGATCGCTTACATCCTATTTGTAAACATACACAAAAAGCCAGCGAACGGAGGTGGGAAGACGATATGTTGGACAATAAACGTTCGGAGATGAGTTTAGGAATACTCTTTCTCGTCATTTTTACTTTGTCCTTCGGGCGCTGTTACGTCGCGGAGGATCAACAGTCTTGTAATTTTAGACGGGTTCTATTTATTATTCTCCTTCTGTTCTTCGATTTTAGCTACTATTGTAATTTATACTAAGAGCTATGACTTTAAATGATTTCCAAAGGTGTGAATACACATACCAGGTGATAATACCTCCGACAAGTGATGATTTTAGCTCACTGCTATTATCTGACGCACTAAGCCATCGTAGCCCTTTTTGAATAATTCAACTCAAACGTTCTACGTTACTAAACGTAAATCTGAATAAATGAAACGTAACAACAAGACTTTTGCTCACGTTCTGGACAATCACCAGCGATTAGACATTTATAATTACAATGATATTGCATTTTGGCACGGAAAAGCGCCACTATAGATCATAACTCGGCTTAATCGTCGTCGTTTTGATCACTGCTCTGGCTACCTGTCGGCGAGAGCGTGGATCCATGGATCCGGTTGATGCCAATGATCGAAAAATAGAGTCGAGGCGCAACCTGTTCGAAATAGCCGGCTTGAAACCTGTAACATTGGCGCGTGTATTGTTAATGGCAGTGTGAAACATGTGGTTCGTTCAATCAGTGTGCAAACAACACTAAATAAATAATCTTTTTTTTTTAGAATTTTCTGTGTGGCCGCGGGCAGTCATATGATCAGAGTTTTAATTCTATGGGCTATGATGAAATTGTAATTAGCGTACCTTATAATTATATTGTAATCTAATTATAGAATATTATAATGCAGAATGTTTACGCTTTGAATTCTATAGGAGAGAGCACGGGTTTGAGCAAGGGTTGGAACATTTTAACACATTTTAGCACATTTTGTAAAGAGACCTGATAACTTTCAACTAAAGCAGTTTACCATTAAATTGATGATATCAACATTTTAACACGAAACGAACGATACGAAAATGGTGGGATCGTGCTACATTGCATTGCATTTTTTGGCCTGAAAATTTGTGGAGTTCAAACCCCTTTCGTTTCATTTTCTTCAACACAAGTGTGGCCGCATATTTTAAGGCAAAGGGTTGATGGAACTTTTCAACATAAAGGAGCACCTGCGAAGTGAAAAATGCATCATTTAAACGTGCTATGACGTTCTTTATATTTCTCTGCACTGATCAATGTTCGATAGAAAATTCTCAAATCGGTAACATGTTTGCTTCAATACCATCTTAAATGTTGAACATCGATCGATAAGAATTATATTAAAACAATAAACTTCACATGCAACGTCCACGTTACAGAAATACTCGTAAAAGTGAAAGATCAAAGAATGTCTTCCACCGACAAAACTTAATCCCCCTAATTGCGGAAGCTTTAATGACGTTTGCAACCGAGTGGTGGGTTTTTGCAATTCGCGGGGTGAAGGAGACCGTGCTCAAAGGTGTCTAAGCCTGAAGGGAAGGAAATCTAATTATAGAAGTCGTTGTACCGCGTGCTGAAAGTGGTGGAGGGTGTGAGTGCGGGTGCACGAATGAGAATCGGTTGCATTGGACGGCCATAAAATGCAGGCTGCATCCGCTCGACGCAGATGTACTTGGAACGAAGCTCCAGTACCACGTCGAGACCAAAAGGATCTCTCGTTTCGATATTCTGTGGCCTACCAGATATCCAGGACAATGAACCGGGATTATGCAGAGCCGAAACGAATTTCATGGATTTTTATTTGACGTATGATCGATCAAACAAGTGTCTGCATAACTTAATTTTGCTTGAAGTCGATCGATGGGCCCGTCTTACCTTCCTGTCCTTGTTACTTCCTGATGTACGTTTGATCATCGCTATTGCAACAATTTGCGATAATATTTATGGGTATTTATATGCATATGGATACGATTGGCTTTGAAAAAATGACTGTAAACATTGTGTATAAACTAGCATCTTTAAACAGCTATTGTGAAATATAAGAAAAATAGAAGTTGATAAAGGCAGATCTTAATGCATATGGATACGATTGGCTTTGAAAAAATGACTGTAAATATTATGTATAAACTAGCATATTTAAACAGCTAATGTGAAATATAAGAGAAACAGAAGTTGATAAAGGCAGATCTTGAAACGTTATCTTCTGCAAATATTTTCCTATATGACATGTATACTTTCGTTTAAATGATATACCTAAAATTGTAGATCGTAGATGAAGTGGTCAGTTAAGATCGAAATACAAAACAACAATAACAAAAATAAAAGCATCAGCGGTATTATTTGATCCGTACACCTACGATAAAGGAGTACTTGATAACGCGCACCGTTACGACTCTATTGGGGTATCGAGTAAAGTCCCCCTTCACAAGGACATCAGCTTACCTCGTTGTCTTATCATACGCGGCACAAGTTCGTTCATTACGTCGTTCATTCACGAGGAAGCCATGTGGTTAACTGGTAATTCATCCTGTGCTACTTCCTGCCTCTCACTGCGATAAAAAAGGACTATTGAGTAAGAGACTGCTACCGCAAGACACCCCCATGAGGAATGATATTAACCGGTGGTAGTAGTCGAGACGACTCTGATCGCAGATGCAATTAATTCTTCCACGACGTTACTAAATTTCTCTACAGAATACTTGACTTTTCTACACTACAACAAATTTATTCTTAGTTCTGTCAACGACGAACGGAGATGCTCGACCGAATGAACTGGCCATCGGCCAATAAAAGCTAAGAGCTAGATAACGAAGAAGTAAAAATTTCTCTATCGCTGTCGCCGTGAAACGTTCACTATTTATATCGTAGTTGCTACGACCCCAGCAATTCCTCGCAGGTGACACGACAGCCGTAAATTCTTTACCGCGAGAAAGAACAGCAGTGCTGAGCTATGCTAGCAACGAGGACAGAGTCTTGGATTCTTAAATAGTGGCTACGAATTCTCTTGTCGTCACCTTTAAAAAATTTCTCCCACGTGATGTACCCACGTAGGTGGTTTAAATCCCATCTAAAGCTTTAAGTCCTAAAATAGCGACAAACCAAGGATATACAAAACTATATTCCTACTGTACAGAGGTACCATCTTCGTCTCCGCACAGGTGACCCCAACTTTCACCTCTATCACCATCACCTGTACATAATTCACATTATTTAATTAACCATCTACTCTGATTATAAGAGATACCCTAAATTCTCTACATACTCGACATACCCTTTCTTCGTACACCCAAGTTGGAACCCTTTAACTCGGAACTTACAAGCGGCAAGTCCCGGTGAAACTGACCACCAGTCGAAGTAGAAAAATCGAAAGGAACGGTAACCCCTGGTACCGATCCGGCTGTGACATTTCACGCTCACGATCGACTCGTGCCGGCCAAGCCACGATTATTATTGTTTCCCTTTTTTTTCCCCCTCCACTGAAAGTAGCCGCGCGTGCACCCATGACGTGGCCATGTAAGGGCTAGGCGGGAGTGCTGGCCGCTAATTTTAGTACGTCTCCAGGGTTCCAGGAGACGACGGCGAATCGGCAGCTGGTGATTCGAGTCGTAGCCTTGCACGTGGGTTTGGTACTGTGCGTGTCTCACCGTTCACGCGCGACGGACATCCCCCTTCTTGTTTCTCCTCTCGAAGGAGGTCGACGTGTCCACTCGGCTTGCTCCAGATGTGTCTTGCATCTGATGTCACCCGATATTGGACATATTGCTGGATGTTTGAAAACTGAATGCATCTTTTCGTCGGCATTAGATCGGTATTGGTTTTCATTTTGTCGTTGAATTTAATTGTGATGGTTGTGTAGTTGATGATCTACGAAAGTCGTTGAAAGTTTAATGAAGTACTTGCACATGGAATAGCATATGTGTCATTGTACACTGATATGTTAAATGTTGTGTAATATTCTCGTTTGGGTTTTGGAAGAATTTTTAATTGTATTTGATAACTCTATCGATATTAGTCGCCAATATACCATCTACTTAGTATGTTCTTTGCAACTTCAAAGAGTCCATTACAGTCGCCGGTATTATCGCACGCGCATATTTAACCCCTTGCCCTACGATTTCTTTCGTGACCGCCTCCGCAATTATTCAGGATAAAATTGCTGAAATAAAAATTGGTCATAATATTTTTGTCGTGTCGCGTCTCATTGATACATTTAATTTGATAGAATTTGCAAAATTTCCTATGCAATTTACCGCGTCACGAGTATCACTCGTTATTGTAGGGCAAGGGGTTAAATTATCACTTATGCGACTCATTCACGGGAAATGAAGAATACCGATCTCAAACAGTACCGATGTTCGTTGTACATGGGATAATGTTATCTCGTACACACGAAGGAGTTTAAACGGCGAAGAGGAGGAAAAGGAAGAGGAAGGAACCCGTGTGTCTCTTTGAAAAGGAGCTAAAGGGGAAAAGGAAGGAGAGGTAAACGAGATCTGGCGGCGGCTGGTGCAGCGGATGTTTGAAGCTGCTGAAAGTGCGGTGGTGGTTCCTTTCGCGTTCTTTCTTCGTCTTTCCTGCTGCCTTTCCTTCATCAGTTAGCCACGATCGCGGTGAAACGCGGGCCGCGGAGGAAGCACCTCGGCGGATGTGATGTTTAGGACACGACCCGGACAAAAAATTTTTACCGTATAAATAGGCAACGGTGGTTGGTACCGTTGTATCTGGTTAAACTGATCGGGAGCGTCTTTGACCCATATATTTCGACTGGTTATTTGTCAAGAAGATACCCTCAGTTTTTGTCCCTATTTTGCCTGTCCTCTTAATTATATGCATACCCAAATTGATTAGCGACGGTACAAATTGTCCTCCTTTTCCCCTCGAGTATCCGTAAAAAAATGAACAAATTTGTCAGTAAAGAATTATAAGAGACTACAATTTCAACTTGCATGGTGTTTTGGAAATTTAAGAGGCGTTTCTGCTGTTTACCCGTGACCTTAATACTATGCAACTCTAGCGATTCTAATGGGGTCTCAAATGCACGTAATGTGATCGCTCTAAAGAACTGCACTTGTCGAGCTGCTTCTACTCAGATTTCGGAAGTCAAACCTTTTTCGGACTGCAACCTGCTGCGAGTAAAGAAAATACCGAGGAACGTTGCTGATTGCCTCGACTTTTCTATAGAACCAATTCTAATTTTTCTATTATATAACAACGCAATCGTATTCAAGCTAAACCCTGTAACACGATCGTCAATCTATATTCCATAAAAGATATAATATTTCAAGACTTCTTAAATTGTCAGAAAGATATACTTGGTTTCCAACTACTTCAAACTCGTTAAATAACAATGATCGCTGGATCATCGCTAAAATATAAAAATAATATGAAGCATTTCATAGTAACGTGTCCAATATCTAAGAAAATACAAAGACGGACAAAAAGTACAACATGTATGGTGGTCCACAGGACACGCAACGTGTTAACGTGTTATCTAATCAAATTTGAAGCCCAATTTGGTAAAAACCAAAGGGGTACACGACGCGTGCATTGAGTTGGATGTGCTCGACACGTGGTTGTCCATATACCAGACTCCTGCCGAGAAACGGAGACCTCCCAGTGGCGAACGACCACCATGTGCGCGAAACTTTAGTAAAATCTCTCTCTCCATTCTCCACGGCTTTTCAAATTGTCTTGTATTTGTCGTGTGGCACCACCAAAACCGAATGGTGTGAAAAAAAAGAACCGAGAAACAGTCCGAAAGACCAACGCACGGTTTACACCTCCTCGATGTACTCTTGGTAGGAATTTAAATAGATTCTTTCTAAAATGCACCTCGTGGCAACGTAACGGGTGTGCTCTTCGTGGGAGAGATCATCGGTCGAAGTCTCTATCTTTTTTTTCACGACATAGGTCATAGTCTGTAGACAGGAGAACGAAATATAGGATGGCAGTTAATTAATCGATCTTTCGAATATTTATTTTCATTTTCAATTTCCTTTTTTGGCTTATACTTTTCGGCTTTAACTACTATAATCATTTCGCCTGGGCCCTACTGTTTTAGGTGGATTTCAAAACCATCGAGGCAGCGATATATTCAATTGCAAGTAAGGAAAAAATTGCCAGAAGTGACGGGGGATTTGTACTCGGGTTCATTGATTGCGACCGAATAGAAGAAATATGACTTTTGTATTTTCATTTTAACTGCTATGATCATTTTGCCTGAGACCTACTATTTTATAGGATTTCCGAACTACCGAGGATGTGATAAGTTAAATAATTATTTAGGAAAAATTTGCTAGGCGTGACGGAACAGGATTTGAACTCCAGCTCGCTGATTGCGGAGTCTGAGGCTTTATTGTCCTACCCTCCATAGTCTGATTAACTAAGGTCATTTCGCCTAGGATCAATTGTATTAAGTGGGTTCTGACCCACCAAGTCTATGATATACATATTACATAGCAAAGATCTCCTAAAGCCCTCATTTTTTAATTTCTGATTGCAGCACAAGCACCGTAGGAAAAATTATTACAAAATTCCAAAGGTGTAATTAGTCCGCACAGTAGGACCACAAAAGGACTAACGTAACTTCTCTGCTCTTCGTGGGAGAGAACGGTCGAAGTCTATCTTTTTTTCACGACATAGGCGATAGTCTTGTAGGAAGAAGAACGAAACGTGGGAGGACATTTTATTAACCGATCTTCCGGATATTTATTTTTATTTTATTATTACAGTACAAGTACTTTAGAATTCTGCGATTATAATGTACAAAATTATTATCAAATACCGAAGATGGAATTAATCCGCATAGTAGGACCGCAAAGGAGTTCAAATTAGCGTAACATCGTATAATTGTGCGGGGAGATATAGTAGTAAGTTTTATTTTGAGTTTTTTTAATGTAATAGCTTTTGAGTATTGACGAATATTTTTCATTAAATCATCCATTATTGATTAATACTCGTAAATGTTATCGAAAGCGGGTCCGCAATGAGTGTAAACTTTACGCAGAGGGTTGTCACCTGCTCCCTTATCGAAGAAAATGAACCTGTTTTCCGGTAATTCGCAGATACATGCTTGATTTATAAAAATTAAACGATCTTTCGTCTACTACATTCAAACGGGCTTACAAAATGTAATAAAAAGAGGTACCTTTATGAAACATTTAAAATACGGTGTAGATAAAACCTGTCAAAAATTATCACATGCTATAGTTGTTAATTAAATCAAATTTACATGTTTAAATAAATAAACAATGATACGTTAAAAATCGAAAGATTCGAACATCATTGTTTTCATGTCGAAAACATCATAGATCCATTTGGGCCGAAAGATTGTATTCAAATGATGTCGAAATCGATGCCCCTCGAAAACATATGTAACCTGTTTATAAATGTTTAAGTAACTTGACGGAAGTTATTACGGTAAAACCCATAAAAAAACTCACGTCAACTGGAAAGTGCGCTGGCTGAACGCGACTTGCTGCGATATAAAAAAATACGCTGACGGTAACCATCGGTTCCGGATACGCTGGAATGGGAACACTCCATAGAACTTGATAAGTGTAAAATTCCGTATTATTTTCACGTTCAAGAGCGATGAAATCTATATGATGCATCCACTCTTTTAAAGGCTGCGAAATGATTTATAATATGGAATCTATAGCAATTAATGTTAATCAGAATTTATTTTGCAAAAGTAATACTGGTAGTGCATTCCATTTTGCCATTTCCCTTGTTATCGCTTCTAAACCTTTCTGTGGATTTATATTACCGCACGTGGGCCACTCATTTTCAAAATCTTCTAAACACATATCGTCTGTAATGTATGGCCCTACATCGGAACACATGTTCTCCTATTACAAAAACGATTCTATGAGAATTTACGTGAGCGGTCTGTTTAACTGCATGTGTGCTTTAAAGACAATAAGTGCAAAAGAAAGTATGGAATAATATATAGTATGTTTGACAATTGTGGGAAACGTTAAACAGGAAACGAAAATTGTGTAACATGAAAGCGTTAGAAAAAGACGGTACGATATATGTTACAGACCATATTATCAATAATATGCAATGTACTGATAATCACGTGATCGACGAATCTTTTGATAAAATCTGTCGGGTTCCGATAATATTCGTATTCATCCCCACCATCAGTCGGGATAGCATTGTACACCGAAAACTTCCTACCAAGAATCATCCCGAATAACACAAATCATAAAATGGGATTAAATGTTTAAAAGCTCCCCTTCATGAGCTTTGAACAATTTATTTCGGCGAATTTACATACGATTGCTACTCGCCATTGCTGATGTGTCAAAAACGAAACATGCAAATCGACGATCTCGATCGAGCGTAATTGCATTTGCTTGTCTACCATTTCGATCGTGATACACAGATTTCTACAATTGTATACAATATATCTAAACACACACGATAAAACGCACGTATAACAATTAAATTATATGAAGTCTTAAAGGTTAGACAGTTAATTGTCTATAATGCGACATTAAAATGTAATTTAAATTAGCAGTCGCTTTTAGAGTTATTAGGATGTTCGTCCTGGGTTCGAGCAGCTTTTGCAGATGCTTCCAGACCTGTAACAGCCGCTAAAACTTGAAACAGACTTTCCATTAGTCTACTAAATATCTCCGACATTTCATCGTCCTTTCGCGTAACAACGAAAATATCTGAAAAGTACAGACTTATCAGTAATTAATTCGTGTGGTGTATAGTTATATTCCATTATCAAAATGCTATAAACTTACCAGACCTATCCTGACCTAAATACTTGCAATACATGTTAACGGCAGTCGTTACATCGTCATCGTCATGAAAAGGATCTCCAGGCCATTGGGCTCTATGCAGTCTTACAGCTTCAAGTGCAGGACACCATCGTCCATTTCTAAGTAGTTCAGCGACTCTAGCAACTTCTTCCACGGCACCGGCACCAGGTAAAGGACTAGGACTAGGTGTTGGTGTTGGTGTACCTCTTTCGCTTTCTGTACTCTCCTCAAGTGCTCTGCTTAAAGCAGTTTTCATATTTGCAATTTCAGTAGATATATCTTGAAGTGGAATCTGTATATTCCTCGCAGCATTCATGAGAGCTCCTATCATCTTGTTTGATGCTTCAATTAGTAGTAAAAGTTGAAGATGAAGCTTGTAGAGCGCCCTGCCCAAATCAAGAAGCATCTCTTCAAGCCCAGCTTCCGTAGCATGACTGCTACCCAATACCTGAAGTTTTGCAGTCGCTTTCGCAGCTTCCAAACACTACAAAGTATTATGTTTTAACAACTTACATATTTTTATGATCAAGAAGAAACTTACTTCGGTAGCGTGATCTTTCTTGTCAAGAAACGTTTCAAGATGTTCTTGGATTTCTAACATTCCAAACCGTAAGGACTCGTTTAATCTCTGATTTGCAAAGATCGAAACTGAGAACCAAATTAAGGGTGGCTCGGCTTTAGTGCTAAGTAATTCAGCGTGACTAGATAAGTGACAGCCTAACTGATTGGATGCAGGACTGCCGCTACACAGCAAGGCACTTGCTTCTCGTGTAAGACCAACAGATTTACTGCTAACATCCTGTTAAAGATAATGAAAATAATATCACTAATAATCTTCCGAGGCTGATTTTCGATATCATAAATAGAATTAAAATACGTGGTATGCTTACCCTTAAGATTCTGCTCAATAACTGAAAGAAATCTAGGGTATTGTACAAAGATTGCGTGATAAGATTTTGAATCTGCTGTCGCCAAATTTCTTCTGCATCGTCTCGTACAACTTGTCTGAATGGCATTAATGCTGACAAATTTGGTGAGGCGTTGCAAGGTGTGACATCTCCCAAATCTCCCGCGCTTGAACCACTATTCGGGAACAAGACAAACATATAAATTAAGATAAATATTTGTAATGAATTTGCATGAGAAACTTACGATGTGTCAGACCTTGTCGAAGAGTCATGACGGGTACGACTGGGTATTAATGACAGAGAAGATGGTGGGAACATTCCGGGAATGTTATTCGCTTCTTGTCCCGTTCCCGAACCTCCTGGTACTTCGTCCAGTGGTGATTCTGAACCTGCTTCATCATCCGATGATTCTTCCGCAACGCCGCGCTAAATATTTAATCAATTATAATATCTCAAGATACACATTTAATCGACATATCAATGTTATTTACTAACCCGAGTAGTATGTTTACTAGAAGATGGTGTCTTTTCACTGAGACTTTCCTCGAACTGTCTCAAACTTGGTTCTCTTTCTTCTCCCTCGCTGAGAGGACGTCGACGGACTCCCCAATTGAAGTTATCCGTGCTCTCTCCCTGTAAAGTGATATTAAAAATGTAGAATAATTGTGTCTTCGGGGTTATTTATGTATTTCATGATTTGTTAATAGTTACCTCGACACTTTCGCTCTCATATTCGAGGAAATCAAAGTCTTTGAATACACCAAATTGTTCGTCATCTCGCCTAGAGCCTCCACTCAAATCATTATTAGCACCAGATACTTCCTCCGTTGAGGAAGCCATTGACGATTGTCTCTCCATCAAATCAGAACTTTGACTAAATATCACCTGTTTTACAAATGCGTTTTTTCATTAGTTGGATTTCACATCACGGATAGTACACATAATAAAAATAAGATACGGCTGAAATAAAAATTTAGAATTTCGTTTCACTATGTGATTATGCCGTGGGTTCTAGCGACTGTGCGTTAGTGTTCAATGACGAATTCCTTCACATATATCTTTTTTTCCATACAAACATACCAATAATTCGCGTAATTTCAACGATACATAGCATTTCGTGATGCTATCTCTCATACAGTGAACATGCTACATAAATATCTATGGCGTATCGGGAAAACCGTATGAAAACGAAGCTAAATCCGTTCCCGGAAATTTGTGCAAGTGAAAATGTTTATAAATATTTATACGAAGCATAATCAAGCGTGTACACTTTTCTTACGGCACCATAAATTAATATAGGCATATATTTTTATACTCTCGTGATAGCTAGTGCAGATTGCGTTAATGAAGCCTTTTACCTTGCTATATAATGTCATTGAACTAATGTGTTCATCCTAAAAAGGGGTATACAACCAGAGTCAGTTTTAATAAACGATGTAATTTTGATACGCGAACCGCAGGATAGGAATGTTTAAATTATAAGAATCTTTTTGAAAATGTAGAAAAGCTTGTTTGAAACTTACAGAAGGACTTTTTGGTAATCCAACTCGTTGTCCACATGTTGTTAATAAGTTTACCAAGCATTCTCTAACACGGCCCTATAAAAAACGGTTCCTGTTTCATATATCCATCATAGGTATTTTTAAATAAACTTTATAAATCTTATCAAACCTGGGACATCCAAGGTCGTTTCCAACCAGAGACGGCATTACTTTCAGCCGGTGAAAGTGACAACGAACATCGAGGAGAACCAAGTGATTTTTCCTCTACACCTTGACGTATCAACCAACGTCTACCAATCACTGGTGTTTGAGATAGATCAAATGTGAAATCCATAGTCCTTCCTATTTACAAAAACGATAGTAAATATAAAGCGTTCTAAAATATGAACATTAAGAGTACTTCATAACGAAGTGATTTAATAACATGTTTTAATAAATATCCTTTACCTTATCGCAAGAAAAGTATAAAAACTAAAAACATCAATGCAGTCGCAACACAATAAAGGGAACTTAATGGAAAGGAGGAAAATTTAATAAAATTAGATTGTTCTTTTTTTTCAAGGAAGTGTAGTGCAATTGTGACCGAAGCTAAATTGAAAAAATAACAACAACTGTATTCTGTGAATGTGTTACAACTTATCGTTATTATTATTTTTATCGCAACCTGAGCATCGTCAGATATGCAATCCATGCAGTGAACGTGTTCCGCATTGTAAGGGGAAAAAACAGAACTTAGATATTTTTAATAATAACATGCATGCAATATATACTTTTAAGAGTACTGATTTACCAGGTAGCTCTTTTTTGGTGAATATTTCTGTGTCTGTAAAGCTGGGATGTGGTGACGCTAATGAAGATTCCCAGGATGAACCGTGCATTGAAGTAGGTGGTGCTACTAAGGTCGACGATCTCGTGACCACAAGTTTCAAAATTTTAAGGGCTTCTTTCCAGTGGGGACCCTATTGTTATAATATTGTGACATGTCAAACTACATTTAAAAGTAATTTCCACATATATGCATATTTTTACGAATCAAACATCTAGTAGAAGAGACTTGTAATTTAAAAACATGCAGTGTAGCTCGTAAATAATTCAGAACAAAGGTATTTGTATAACATTCCTGATCCTGCTAACAACCATTATATATAATCTTAATTATAATAGATGAAAAAATTATTCTTACCTCAACATATTTTGAAATGACCCTGAGAAGCTCAGTGTTTATCGGTTGCGCAGCTTGTGAAGCTAAATCAACGTAATGTAGCATGCAATGTATAATACTAAGCACTGGTAATACAACACTTCCTGGACCTTTTTCAAGGACTTCGACAAGGAAAGCGAGCATATTAAAACTGAGATGAGCATATGTATCATATAGATACTTGACAACACATTTTGTCCACTGAAAGCTCTCTTTACTGAAAGTTCGTCGGCTGTACAGTGTCATGACAGTACCCAAGTTCTCTAGTTTCTTCCCTTTCTCAGCACTTACCTATATAATACAAAGTAACTTATAAAAACTTTAAAAAAAACATACGATCATAAATTTAGTGCACTGATAATTACTTGCGCAATATTCTCAGCACTTCTGATGCATAACTCGTTGGCATCCTCATAGTTTAAAAGCATATAAGGAAGCAGCGATACGACGTTCATTGGAAACGCCAGGCTCTGAGTAGGATCGACAACCGGTAAATCCAACAATGGAGTGAATTGAGAAAGTAATGTTACAACTGGTTCATATGTGTTTGGACTGGTACATCCCTTCAGTAACAATGCATGCACCCCAGGAAAAGAATTCCATCTTAATTGCTGCTGCAACTTCTCAACTTTATCACGGGCATCAGGTCGATCCAACGGTAATCTATGCAACACGCGACTGAGCAATCTTAATGCCAAAAGAAATTCATGCTCATAATCTGATTCAAGGAGAGAGACTGATAACCAAAATAACTGAGCCAATATCGTCATTTTGTCATCTTGAGTCGCAGAATCACCCAGTAACTTCAGTGATTGCGCTGATCTCGAACGAGAAAGATTAGAATTCGGATACTTGTTGCATCTGTTATCTAATTCTGAAAGAAGATATTAGTATTGAGCGGATTTAAAAATGTTACAATTCCATCACGATTTAAGTACTGCAAACCTTTTAGTTCGTTCGCTGTTGAGTTTCCACCGCTCGATTTTATCATGCAGTAACTAACTGAATAGCTGGTGCTCCTTGTGTGTCCAACTTGATTTAAATGAGGGAATATATTTGGACCAGTTGGGTATCCATTCCCTCCTCCAGGGCTACGTTTACCACCGATTAATCCTCCGGATGCTGGGTCTTTGTTATTAAGATTCGGCGTAGACTTAAAGATTTCTTTCATGAAATCTAGAGGTCGGAAATCAGATTCTAACGAATCGACGGCTGCTTCGAGGGTTAACAACAGTTCTGTTACGTAACCCTAGAAAAACACCATGCAAAGAAATTAAACTGTAATTTTTTGGGAATCCACATTTACCGGGATCCGAAAACCTAACTTCGTTAAAAAATCTGCAAATACCTGCATATCTTCTCCTTGTTCAGCAACAGTTTCTACTAATCTAGACAAAATATCAGATAACATCCGAGATGTAATAGGAACTCGTAATGCTCTAAATACTTGAAGAGATCTTCCCGCATAGTGCCTGGATGAACAGGATAGGCCCAATTGCAATGCAGTTTGGGCCCATCTTTGACTAACCAATGCATGAGGCAAAGAATCTCGAAAGACTCGCAATACATGTCGCAATAATACTGTAAGCTGTTCAGCACTGCGAACCCACCATACTTTGGCAGTCATATCTTCATAATTCCATAATGGCTGGTTTATCCTACGGATAAATGTCAATATGTAACAAATCATTGTGAGCACGATTATAAATGAAGATTGTTTCGAACATACCTCGACGCAAGGAAGTTGATCAAGGATTTAATAACATCTTGTATCGGCATATTCGGACCTGGTTGTGGTCCTACCCAATTATGCGCGTCTTCCGGTGTAACTATAACAGGTGGTACTGCATTCGTTGATCCTGCTCCTGATGACCAACTGTTACATACTGTTGAATCTATCATATCAACAATATAAATTATCTATTCGAACTGATAAAAACTGTAAACAAATTCGGGGATATCTTTATATCTTACCATATGTATGTGAATTTACATAATCTTTGCAATTTTCCACCGCCGAATGATTTACATGATTCATCGACATGGGAGGGGTAGATGTTGAGTTCGGAACGGGTGAATGAGTTGGTGTTCCATTTGCGGAAGGTGGAAATGGAGGCGGTGGAGGAGGTGACGGTGGAGGTGGTGGTGCAGAATTACACGCAGAGGATTCTGGAAGTGGAGGCGGCGGGGGAGGTGGCGGTGGAGGTGGAGGTGGTGGAGGAGGCGAACAAGACGGTGGTGGAGATGACAATGGAGGAGGAGTGGTAGGCGGTGGAGCTGGTGGAGGTCCATAGAGATAACTATCAAATTCTGGATCTACTTCGGTGAAATTATGCTCTAATACTGGCAGAGCTGGTGTAGAAAGACCTAGGCCTAACTGTTCGGTCTTCGATGCAAGTAAAACTCGAGCAACACCGAGATGATCTCGATGATCACCGAGAACTACCAGTAAATTTAGTAGAAGGCAACGGCAATGATCTCGGACTAGCGGTCTCGAGTGATCCAGGCCAAGGAAAACAATGTGTAACATTAAAGGAACATGAATAGCCCAGTCGAGTTGTATACCATCGACGACCACGTCAGTTAGCAGCATTACAGCAATGTTACACCTAGTTATACAATAAGATCAATAAAATTCCAAGTCATTCGTTGGATAATTAACTAGACTATCTATTGTTATAAGTACCTGTGAAATCCGCTGATAGGTTGCGAACTATCCGGCAAATATTCAGTCAATGGCGCGAAATATCCACCGTATTCGGGCATTGGTAAAGGATGTGGTTGAGGAATATCAAATTTCTCTCCGCATGTAATTTTTCCATTTATCACTGTCGGTCCATTACGTGCACCGTAACAGGATTCGTCGGTAGTTAACTAAAATTAGACGCCAAATATGAGTAAAAAAATGATCCAATTATTTCTACCCCGAGCGTACCTCCGCTTCTGTTGTAGGTGTTGATAAATCGTCCGGAAGAACTGGCGGACCGCTCGCAGTCCTCGTTTTTTCGGTCCTTGGGGTTTGAAATCCAGCGAGTGCTCGTAATGCGGTATCGGATTTCGAGCTAAGCATCAAGAGTTTGTAAATAAGACACGGTGACAACGAATAAACGATAAAGTGGTTTATGTAGAGCTTACCCGGTTTTGACAGGATCCTCTCCGGAGTGCCTTTTCGTATGTATAGTCCCTTTCTCAACACCCAAATCTCGAGGAGGATTTCCAGGATCAGCTGCGGGTGCGTCACTGTGTGACGAAGCTTTCCTCATGCTAGTTAAGCGATAAAAGGGTGGTGTTTCTGTTCGTTCAATTAAGCAATTTAAAGTTTCAACTGTTTGCAATTCAGTCATCATTTCATCGACCAAACGATCAGGACGGGCTCTTGCTAAATATAGGACAACTCGCTTTGCCTGAAATATATATTAGTATTTTCAGAAATTATAAAAAAAAGACGTAATAATATTAAAAAATTTGCCTACGTATGGAAGTAATTCCTGTGGAGCCATTCCGGAGACGATAATTAGATAGCGAATTATAATTTTCAAATTGTTAGGCCAGCAGCCGCACAAAGTAGCCCAAAGTTCTTCCGTTTCCTTTGGATGTTCATCCGAAAACTATATAGTAGAAATTTCTTGCATTATGAAACTTATATCATTTTTTTATTTATAACTTTGATATGAAACGTAAACTGCGCACGTTACCTTTGCTGTTATGTAGAATAAATTATTGAGTACCATCTCTGTCGCTTCCGCGCTACCCCAACCCTCCCTGCGCGCTCCACCCCTTGACATATCAGTCCCATAATACTGTAAAAAAAGGATTTTAAAATGATCGATGATAACACAAACTACTTTATTACAAAGTATTCCATGTCATTTACTTTTACATTTTATCTTAATATAATGCAACATTCGCGTACTATGAAGGGTAGTTTGCTTCAAGTCAACCCCTTATCCTAAAATATAAGTTACTACATCTGAATCATTATAAAATTTGTTTCAATATATTTCTAATAATTATTACTGCAATCAATATGATGTTAGAGTAATGTTAATGCAATAAAAATTAATATTGGAGGTGCCGGGTATCGATCCCGGTACTTCTCGCATGCGAAGCGAGCGCTCTACCATTTGAGCTACACCCCCTACATTTTATATGATTGACAGGATCAGTTCCTTAAACAAAAGGAAACATTAATAGTGATAAGAATATTCCGAGGAAATTATAGTCCTTGGATAATTCCTATCACATCTAATTTTCCTGCAATCACTTTTTCTATACCTTCATAATGGAAACCATGAAATGAATTCGAAGTTTCAACCCCTTCAATAACACAGCATATATTTAAGTTTAACGATTGCAGTAGACAAGCTTACATCCTTTAACAAAAAACGAGTCAAAGCTTTATCAAATATTACTATATTTTGTGGAAAATAAACTTAATCAATAATCAATCATCCCTTAAATTAGTTCCTTCGACAGTCAGGATCACAGGGGGCGTAGCTCAGATGGTAGAGCGCTCGCTTAGCATGCGAGAGGTACCGGGATCGATGCCCGGCGCCTCCAACAGTTCTTTTTTAATCCTTTCGCGAAAAGTAGATCAATTTGAAACTCCAAAAAGGCCTTTCAACTAAAACAGATCAACGGGGGCGTAGCTCAGATGGTAGAGCGCTCGCTTAGCATGCGAGAGGTACCGGGATCGATGCCCGGCGCCTCCAACATTATTTTTTTATTCCTTTGCAAAAAGTGGATCACATTAAGCGTTTTAAATGATTCTTACAGAAAACTAGTCTCTTCTTCTTTTAAATTTCCTTTATACTTTATTGTAGTACTACAGCTTCGCGTAAGTTTAAAGCGAAAGTGTTTATGATAGCACTATCTTTTGTATGATACGTTAGAAAAATTGTTCAGAGCTAAGGACGAGAGGATTTGACCCGTAATCTACTAATTAACCCTTTGTTGCCTGTTCTTTAAATATTAGAAGTAAATCTGAGGTTCTGGGGGATTTAAAGAAACACTTGTCCCTTTAAAAAAGAAACCGCAAAAATGTTTAGCTTTAGAGACGAACTTCTAAAATGAAGACGAGAGTATGTTTTAACGTTCCATCAGCCTCAATCGACAAGTGATATTTAAGTAATGGCAGTGGTGAAGTATTTTTATTAACAGCGCAAGATATGAGTTTGCGACAAAAATAGATCAATTTGTACGTTCAAAATTATCCTTAAAGTAAACTATTTCAGAGGGGGCGTAGCTCAGATGGTAGAGCGCTCGCTTAGCATGCGAGAGGTACCGGGATCGATGCCCGGCGCCTCCAAGATCACTTTTGGTCCTTTCACCAAAAGTAGATCACTTTGCAAATCCAAAAAGACCCTTTAACTAATTCAGATCACAGGGGGCGTAGCTCAGATGGTAGAGCGCTCGCTTAGCATGCGAGAGGTACCGGGATCGATGCCCGGCGCCTCCAAGATCATTTTTGGTCCTTTCACCAAAAGTAGATCACTTTGCAAATCCAAAAAGACCCTTTAACTAAATCAGATCACAGGGGGCGTAGCTCAGATGGTAGAGCGCTCGCTTAGCATGCGAGAGGTACCGGGATCGATGCCCGGCGCCTCCAAGATCATTTTTGGTCCTTTCACCAAAAGTAGATCACTTTGCAAATCCAAAAAGACCCTTTAACTAAATCAGATCACAGGGGGCGTAGCTCAGATGGTAGAGCGCTCGCTTAGCATGCGAGAGGTACCGGGATCGATGCCCGGCGCCTCCAAGATCATTTTTGGTCCTTTCACCAAAAGTAGATCACTTTGCAAATCCAAAAAGACCCTTTAACTAAATCAGATCACAGGGGGCGTAGCTCAGATGGTAGAGCGCTCGCTTAGCATGCGAGAGGTACCGGGATCGATGCCCGGCGCCTCCAAGATCATTTTTGATCCTTTCACCAAATGTGGGTCGTCTTGTATGTCCGAAATGATCCTTAAAGTAAATCAGATCACCGGGGGCGTAGCTCAGATGGTAGAGCGCTCGCTTAGCATGCGAGAGGTACCGGGATCGATACCCGGCGCCTCCAGTTTTTTTTATTTTTTTTAACATAAAAAAAAGATGATCATTCGCTTCTTCTCCTAGCACGGACTACCATAGTTAATAATTACAGTGCTGGGATATTTTACAATACGATATTGTCTTAACTTAATTTCGAACGATATTAGTGTTCATATTAAATTGGATTAATTCTTTATAGTTGGAAGTGTTCCAGAAAATTTTACCTGATAGTAACTCAATGGATTGGATGGTGGTGGTACATTGGGATCCACTAATTCCATGTTGTGCAGCCATGGTAATAAATACTGAAGCAGTAATTGTCGGACTTCTCTCCGGGCCGTCTGGAATCTGTGGGTAATTTCTGAAATCCATTTAGAATAAGGACTCTATAGGACACGTAATAACCGGTAATTAATATGCTGTTCCAATAACGCGGTAATAGGATTGTATTTATACAGTTTTCGGAAGTTTAACAGAACGGTAATCTGTTTGCTCATTTCATATTCTGCTGTTCGTTGATCTGGTCATTAATTTAATATATATTGACTTTTATTCATATTCCGTGATACGTAATGTACCTGATGATTATTAATATTACAATAAAACGGATTTTCCTCTGCGAAATTCTATCTAGCTTTCGACTTGATGAATATATAATACATTAATAATTAGATTTCATAGATATTAGGAAACAATTAAAAACATTTCTTTAATAATTCTTCCCTCCATTTTGCATATCGTTACGCTTTTTTCAGGAAGTTAACTAACTCTCGTGTTTTCTCAGGAAGCGCATGTTGGAACATCCAAGATAAACTGACCTAAGCGATATTAACGAGAGTTATAAATGGATGAATTATTCCTAGCTGACTCCCGGTAAAAGGTTTGTGCTTTCTAATGCACTCTTGTCTACGAAACTCGATAAACAGAGCTGCAGCTGTATGTCTATATATACTTCGCGACGTCATGCATGTTACATTTCTTCTTTGCAAAGCCATACAATTAGGAAAAATCGGACAAAATTTCTTTTTTGCAAAACGATCAACTACCATTTTACAGAGGGATCTACGGTAAATTCCAACACCTAATGTTGAACTCACCGCTAAACATAGGCATCGTAAGTTCCGGATGGAGCTGTGCAAGTTGGCGGGAAAGATACATTTGATTACGACAATAAGTCGTTGAAAGAAGTACGTCCAAGGTACCACCCCTAATCGTGCCAGTGGATGACATACCACCGATGGGGTTGCTTTGTTGTCCTGGAACGGAAGTTGCGGTCGTGGTTGAACCGGCAACGAGGTCGTCCTGACCTAAAAGAAAAAGAAAAGTAGGATTGTCAGTAACAATATATAATGAGGAAATTGCACAATTGTTCCTATGCTTTTTTTATTAGACCATTTTACTTGTGTAGATAATATTGTCACGAATTATTGTGTTCTTTATCGTTGTATTGTGACTATTATGTAAAACAATATTTAATTCAAATTTCCAGGTATGCGAAATGTTTTTGTTTCTTTTTTAAATATGACTGCAATTAATTTATACAAAGCTGATATAATAATGTTTAATGAAACATGTTGAAACGTAATAAACACTCATAAGTTTCCAGAATCAGCAAGTATTCATATGCAGACTTTCGTGCGCAGAAGCTAGATGCATCGGCCTTTATCAGGAGCGATTTGCCACTGTACCATGCAGAAATAGTCGAACCGGCATCCTGATGCATTCTCGTTTAAGTTCATCGGTTTTTGGGAAACGTATTTCGCCCCGTTAAGTGAAATTTTATTAACTAATTTTTCATAACTAATACATGGTAATGAATTTGCAAAGTGGAATTTTTATATTACAAGTACAATGCACTTAAGGAGGTCTAAAGAACTGAGAGGAGGTTTAAAATTTGAATTGACATTTCAGCAAAATTCATCTAGTGAAATGTGTGAATTTATTTGTTGAAAGTTCAACGAGTGCTTAGTAATGTTCAATAAATTCCTTTTTACGGTGATATACAATTACATTAAAGAAAGAAAATAATAAAAATTACATAAAGGGAAATGTATTTCATATTCATGCTGCGCGTGAAGAATGCAGCGTACATTTAAAAAGTCTTTATTTCTCAATCATTAATTTTTGTACAAATTCTTTGAATTAATAATGTAGTTTTCATTGTTTGGAAAGTTATGTAAAAATATCAAACATCATCGAGTGTTGCTATTACTACAATCGCAAGCTACCTCTATCTTTCTTTAATACAATTGAAGTTTTAAACAAAACCTGAAAAATGGGCAAATAAAACTTTTATATTTTTTAAACAAACGTAACAAAACAAGGAATTTCATCATTTAAAACTCGTCAAGAAAATTTGGCCGCCGTCCAACATATTTTTGCATAGACCGCCACTCTAAACAAACTGCAACCATTTCTGTTCGTTCTATGATAAATTTATGTAGATCCTTCTTACTCGTGCCGCAAAGTGCAACGAACGCGGCACTTTGCTATTTCGGAAGATTTTCATCATCAGTGAAAAAATCATCACCGAAAACAGTCTATAAATATTCCTCTTAACATTATGCACGGTCTTATCGCATCCACGAGGAATTACAAATATTAACACAAATTGAATAAAAGAAGAAATAAAAAAGAAAATAAATAATAAAAGAAAAGGAACTGTACAATAAACCTATTAACGCTAAAACTGTAACAATTAACTCATTCTTCAAAATGTGTCCTATAATTTTCTTATAACTATTAAAACATATTTATGAATTATTTAATATCTCAGGCAACGTAAAAAAATGATCAACGATCAAAAAGACGTGGCATTGGAATTAACTGAAAATGTGTTACGCATTGTGCAGTTATATTACACCCCTATCTTAGTCTATCTTGGTTCTCTGGGCAACAGTCTCTCGGTATGCATTTTCTTCGGCACAAAGTTGTGTCAATCTTCGTCCAGCATATATTTAGGAACATTAGCGATAAGCGACACGGGCTTTCTCATCTCTGTCTTCGTGGTTTGGTTAAACATGGTTGGAGTAGGTTTGTTCAATCGGCCCGGTTTCTGCCAATTCTTCATCTTCTTGACGACCCTCTGTAGCTTCATGAGTGTCTGGTTCGTGGTGGCATTTACTACTGAGAGATTCATAGCGGTTCAATATCCGCTTCATCGTCAGTCAATGTGTACAGTGGTAAGGGCAAAGATCACGGTAATCGCATTAACTGGATTAGGAATTGTATTATGCAGTCCAGTGTTATGGTTCTCGGCACCCCGTGTGCAATTCAATGAAAAAGGCAATTCAACCGAGTGCCACTTGGCGGAAGGATTCGAATCCTGGGCTACTGTCTTCAACGTTATCGACACTGTACTCACATTCGCGATACCGTTCACGGTCATCATTATTCTGAATACTTTGATTGTCCGTGCTATTTACAGACACGTAAAAGTTAGAAGATCCTTGGTCGACGATCCTCAAGACTCTAACAAGGGGCGATCGAACATGCAAAGTCTTGGAAGTAATTTGGCGCAAACAAAAATCACGAAGATGCTACTCGTTATCTCCAGTGTATTTCTTTGCTTTAATTTGCCGGCTTACGTCCTGAGAATCCATGCCTTCTTACATGTATGTATCGCCTTGTTAATTATCGTTTGTAATAATTAATTCGTAATAATATGCTAAATTGCATAAATGATGCGTCTCTAGTGTTGATATAGCTTTACGTTACGTAAGTTTTTCGTGATGCCAAATGAGCGTGCTTTTAGTGTCAAGTACACGTCGGAGTTACCTAAGCTTATTTGAAGTGTACATTTCTATAGACAGCTTACCTTGCATTGCAAATGCAAACTATATCATGAATGTTACAGCATTATGTTCATATAGTTTCAGAAGGGAAACGACGCACCGAGAGGAGTAGAATTGGCGCAACAAGTGTGCAATTTGTTATTCAATACCAATTTCGGGATAAATTTCATTCTCTACTGCGTAACGGGACAGAATTTTCGGAAAGCGATACGTCTGATGTTTTCAAAGAGGTTTCGCCGAAGGAACACTACCATGACGCAAACGTCGAATCATAGGACACATATTGGTATCTACGTATTAGATTTTGGGGCAATCAAATGCCAGTTCCTTAAAAATGACATTATTAAGTCGATTAACTTGAAAACTTGTTAATAGGATAGAAATCCTATTCGTTTTCAGCGTCGCAATTTGTACGAAGTACAACGGTACGTCAACAGCCTGCTGTTATGGAACCGTGGGAAGAATTTCACCAATTAAATATTATCTCGGAGTAATAAGAAGAGAACAATTAAGCGATAGAAAATAATTCAAGCCTTTGAAGATAATTCGGTGAACGAGTTTGAATCGCGTGGAAAAATGTTGTGTCATAACAATTTGATCGTAAAGCTCATAAATTTACATTTAATTAATGAAACAAAAGAGGATACTTGATTGACTTACTGGTCTCGGGTTCTGTAGCTGGAAGTGGGCCCACATTTCCGAAGAATCGTTGGTCCAATAATTGGAGAAGTTGTAGCGCTGCATCGTGAACCGGAGCTCGAGGGCAACCCGTGCTCATTAGGGTAACATTAATGATACTCGTATAATGATCACAAGGATATTCTCTACAAGAGAAAAGAGAAATATGTTTCCTTTGCGCATCGTTTCATTATCTTAAATGTCATAACTCCACATACACGAAATTCTTTTTTACGAGTTTACAATTTAATTGATTTCGAAAAGTATTTAATCAGAATTTTATTTGCTTCAGATATGTCACTAACCTTGCGCTAAAAATTGTTGCCAAGGCAAGAAAGCAGCCATCAGCTACTTGAGGAATTCCTGTATAACATCGATCGACTACCCAATCGAGAAGAGTTCCAATATCGGGATTTCCTTCCAAGAGCAACACTACAGTTTCTCTGGCAAGGGCATATATCTGAAATATTTTGTTGCCATATTGTATAAACAAAAGTCACATCAGATTTCATTTATATGACGCGAAAAATCCTAATATTTACCTTTTCATCCTTACTGGCTAGTAACAAATCTAACCACTGATACAATATTGCTCCTTCTTCGGATAACGACTGAGGGTTAAAACAAGGACCACAACATAATAATCCGCTCATAGCTTGCAGCGCTGAAAGCTGTAATTCCGTGCAAATTTTTTCTTCTTCATGCAATGATGAATTACTTGCTAGTGGTCGTCCATAAGGACCAGCCCAGCTGGCGAAAAGCATAAATAAATTTCGTCGTAAATCTCTCTTTAATAGCGTATGACACGTTTCCACTGAAAAACGGAAGGGTAAATCTTCTATCCAAATATTGTTTTACATGACGTAAATGGCGAGCGTACGAGCAACTTACACGAGAAACTCTTTATCATTTTCCTAATAAAATTACAAAAGTGCAATTTGATATCACGAACTGCAGGTGCTTCCTTGTCAGTTTCATTTTCCAAATACACACGTGCGCCGTCAATGTATTCCACAAATGTCGGATGTAATGATTGGGTTTCACGGTCCAAAACTGCAGGGCTGATAAAAAATATATGGCGAACTTGATTTCAATATATTTCTCGTTTACGCGCAAGATCGTTGTCAAGATATTGTATTACGAATGTGTTGCTATTGTAATTTCAACTAACCATATACCAAATGTGCCGTATTCGGCGATTAATTCCAATACTCTTACTAATTGAAGTCTCAATGCATCCCTTCGTCTTCGACGTCTCATATTTTCTTGTTTACGATCGACCGCTTCACGAATATACGGAACTAATTCTTCCATCAAGTCTCTGCAAATAATATACATCTTGAATCTGCTCTCAATAGCATACATCACGTATATACTTACTTTAAAGCATCGGCATTTACTTTGCCAATTGCCTGTACGGCAGCATCTCTGACGTCAACTGCCTCGCATCTCAATAAGGGTACTGTTAATTTGTACAAAGCTGCAGGACTTGCATTTGTACCGGGTGACTTGTTATCACCACGTTCGGCGGAAAGACTATCCGGCGAAGAACTGCGAGAACGTTTGAATTGGTTTTTTATATACACATCATAGAAAAGTCCTCCGGAATTCGGTGGAAATATATTAAGGGCACACAATTCTTGCATTCTAATCAATTGCTTTAGTTTTTCAAATAAAGCGATCGGGAACGGTCGTAAGGCTAGGCGAGGATAATAAATAAATTAGAAAAAGATATGTATATACGTATAGAAACTTGTTAGACATTAGCTCCCTAAAGAAGAATTAAAAAGATTTATAATAATTGATGTCTAGCAAAAGAGAGTAGTGCAAATTACCAACGACCGTTTAATCCCGGGTGACTTCGAAGCATGGTCGTTCGCAATGGTTAATTAGGCTCACCTGGTCCGCTTATGCCTGGTGTAGATGCCGGAAATGGACGGAACGGAGAACCGACCCGGCAGGGTCTGGGCCCCGCCGAGATTCTCCAGGCTCTGACTCAACTCCTTACTCATGCACAACACACCAAACTCCACCGTATGCTGACCACTAGAGTATGCAATACAGTGTACCACCAATGCTCCTTGTATCAGACGTTATTTACTGCTCAAAAACTACTACTCTAAGACCCAGATGTACATGTACGAGACAGTGACAAGTAGCATGCGAAGTGTAATGTTGCAGAATAATAAAGCAAAGTGTGCGCATAAGACAGTGTGCCGAAATGAGACCCGCTCCCGAGTGCAAAGCACGCCTTGGTACAAATTGGTGCTCGTCTACTTGGTGTACACCTTATGTTACTAATACACTGAACAGGCTCCTGAAGATGGTGTGCATAACAAACCAGAGAATATCGTGTAATATTAGAAATGCATTATAAAGGACGTAAAGAATTATAGTTCGGTATCCACATCCGTGCTACAATGGGGAAGATCACTGGTGAAATTACGTTGTAATTAACGAAATTGTACACTGCAATTTTCGTTAAACTCGTCCGGCATGAATTGTTATCGATACGATATATATATATATAAAGTATTTCCGAGATACAACAGACATAAGCAGACACGACCCAACACCAATTGATACCAAATAATACCAATTCCACCTGACAATACATTTTTTAATGAATACATGTAAAGCTCTAATGAAGAGACTATTGACTGCGTTTAATGTATGATCTAATACTGTTGGAGATTTTTGCAATTAAAACATTAAACTGTGTAACCTCTGGACTATGTGGCTAGTATACCATCTAATTCTGTAGTTTCGTGTTCAAACAAATAAATTGGTTGTTTTTAAAGAAGAAGTAATAATAAGATGGGATGACATGATGCTAAGTTTGTTGTAAATACGTGGTTGTTAATTTACCTGAGACTGAGATCTGGACTGGCACATCGCACCACTGGACTCGGTACTGGTGGTACAACTCTGTATCCAAATGTTAAGTAATTCTTCCATACGTGCATGTAGACATCCCTTTCGTTTACAGGTTTTCGAACTGCAGTTGAGCTTCGTAAAAGGGAAGCTCTATTGTCATTTACGGGTCTGAAGAGAAAGATAAACTCTTACATATTTTATGCACATAGATCAATGACATTTATGAAAAAGTTTGTTATAGTTACGTACGTAGGATCAATTACGGAGAAGAGTGAATTTATTCGAGTAAAAACGATAGGCCAAGAATGTGCCACAGCAGCTGGACACATTGTCAGTACTCTATCTTTCTCCAAGAATGCAAACAGGCAGCTACCCCACGGATCTGCGCCATTTAGATTCAAGGAGGAAGAGCTTTTGATACTGGTATCGTCGTGAAGCCCTGCAAAGTGCACAATATGTTCGGAAAATGAATTTAATTATTTGATAACAATTACCACTGTAAATGATAAAATAAATTTTATTTTATTTTCAACCTGCTGTCCAAACGCAACTGCTTCTCTCTGCTATCCACTGAAGATCCACATTGGATGTAGAAGTAGCTGCTGCTTTCTCTGCAGGTGGTAACATATGATAACATTTCTCCAGAACAGTTGGACAACAAGCATCTATTACATCAATAACAGGTTGATCATCTTCTAAAGCACCTGAAATAAATTTCGGTTTATTCATATTCTAAAACTTCTTTAGGGACATCTGAATCAATGTTTCGAACCTACCTAATGTCTTTAGTAAAAGCTTGACTTCGCGTAATATATGAACGGCTATTCTTCGAGGATACAGTCGACAGTTACAAAGCATAACCAATGCAAATCCTTCAACTAAATGGAAGACACTCGAAACAGGTTCTATTTTCTGTTGATAAATTTCGAAATTATAGTGTCCATAGGTATATTATATTGTGAATTAACATGTATTACATACTTGTCCTGATTCGCTCTTCTTAATACCAACGTCTGTGCGTGTACTTGCTCTTGTAGTATCAACTGACTGCTCTTTGGATCTTATACTCGGACTTGTCAATGCATTTTTCCAGCTAGTGAGAAGTTGTAACAACATTCTTAAACCGTTATCAACAAGTTGAGGAAAAGTATCCTGAACGTCTCTTGCGAGAAACTGGGTGAACCCAAGAACGACATCTTGTCTCCAATCAGGGAAATCTAACACTAATGTCTGTAAGCTTTGATACGCTAATCCGCGAAGCTCCTCGTCCATATGAACAGTTAAACGTGATAGTAAGTCAACTAATTCAGCACCAGTCATTCCGTCAGGTATTAAGCGAGGTACTGCTGCGACGCAAGTTCGGAAAAGATCTATCCTAGGCTTACGTTCGCCGGTGATCATTTCATCCGGTTCTTTGTTCATATTTTGAGTACTTGTCATCATGAGTGGTCGACCATAATGTACATCCAAAGCGCGTAATATATCTACAAATACTCTTCGAACATGTGGGAAATACGAAGACATTCCTATGCTCCTTGCAGTATCTTCGGTCAGCATCTGCATAATGGTAATAATGCCATTTGTCAATTAAACTATTACAAAATAAGATAATTATACTTAAAAGAATTTTTTTTATATTTACTTTATTGAGAAATGTCTTTTTAACGCGCATAGTATTTCCGCTAGGTAATACACCCATAGTACGAGGCATAGGAGGTTCTCCTTCTTTTTGTTGTAGACTATCAGCTACAACCAAGAATGCACGAAGTCCAATACTCATACGTTCGGGTGTCAAAATTATCTTCACTGGTCGACCCACTGATAAAAGATCGAAAACTATCTCTCGCATTGCAAAATCCAATCTTTCTTGCGCAATAAACTGAATGATCTTCACGAAAATATTTAATGGAGTATCGCGTGGTACTACCGCCTTCGATCCCTTAGGAAATAATGAATTCACTATGCTCTGTAGTCTACTCTGAGTAGCTGAATTACTCTCGCATTTAATACGTATCATGTATACCCAGAGCAATCGATATAACGCCTCTGTGAAATATATATTCATGTATTAAAATGTACGAACTATTTGTTACGATTACTGTACTTTAAATTACAACGTAGATCATACCCAATGCAACGCGGCACATTTTAGGATCACGGTTCTTCAAGTGTGAAAGACACATTGCTAAAAAGTAGTGCCAATTTTGCAAGAAAAATGTTTTTTGGCTCACGCACAACAAACAAGTAACAAGAGGAAAAAGAGCCAGTCTATGCTTTGATTTAGTACACATGTCCAAAGTTGTAGAATATAACATTTCTACGAAATTTTTGAGACAAGGTACATTAACTTCATTTTTTACTGCCTGAAATGAAAGGAATACTTTGTTATAGAATATGTTCGTACACTATGGCGATATACCCCATATTGTATAGTACAAACTTACAGCTGCAACCGGTACAAGTATTTCAACAAAAAGACCAGCCAAGGCATGTTTAACATCTTTGTCTTTAACTTCTAAAAAATATTGTGCACACTCCTGCATAAATTGAAATGAGGCCTCGAATTCTTCGATTGGTACCATCTATAAATGTATATATACATATGCATAAGTAAACGAATTAAATTTTTTATAGAAAATAAAACGATTTATTGTTTTATTACCTTCACTCTAAAAAATTTCATTCCCATTAATAATGAAATAATACTTTGTGTAGTATGTGGCCCTGGTTCTTTAGCTCGTAGTTCTTTTAATTCAATCATAAAGCGCTTCCTAACTGACATAAATCTGGACTGAGCAAGAACTCCTATTACTTCTGCATAAAGATCGGCAATAATATGAATGTTTGCTGCATTTGGTTCATTTTGAATGCTGTAATATATAACACATTAAGAAATGTTCTCCGACACAACAGGAAATTTATCAGTCCTTACCCTTCCCTATATTTAAAATGCTTAAAAGCAATATTTTCTATGTATGTCACTAAATCTTCGTGGCCAGGATGAAATGGTAACTGTCGTAAAACTTCAATTAACATTAAACAAAATATGAATTCCACTGCAAGATCTCTTCGTTCCTGAAGTAAATCTGCTTCGCTTCTTTCTACTGTTTCCACACTTCCAGATACTATTGTATACATGATGCTAAAATAAAACGTGGAATTTATGGTTAATAAATGTCTTGCTCTAACTTAAAAAATATAAAGATAAAAATATCTTTCAACTTATAATACCTTTTTCCTTTCTGATCTTCTTTCCCTGCTGTCGGTTTCTTTTGATCACTACCCTGATCAACTAACTGACGTTCATACCAATTAAATAATGCCCTAAGAATAGAAGGTAGGCAATGTTCTGCAACTGATCCAAATGCTGACAAAAGCTGATCAAACTGTGAATCCTCTCCTCGTTGCAAAACTTTAGAAAGTGGTTTTTCCTGAAATACGTATAATATGAAAAAATAAAATCATTGACAGTTAAGATAACACTCACATGTTCCGTCATAACAGCTTCCATTTTCTTTTCTGCTTGTGAAGTGAATTCCGCAAACAGGGTACGCATCACAAATTCTCCAGGTCTTAGATCCATATCGCCTATTTGTTGAGGCTTTACCGTTTCTTTCTGGGCACCCCAAGGTAATACTACGGTTATTGCACTTACACGACTGGAGCTTGATTCTATAAAATGTTCAAATCATTCTTTCGTTCCACAATACAATTATCTTTCAGTTCACAAAAATACTTTACCATTGCCAGAAACCGATGTACTGGCAGTGTGAATGCTGACAGCATCACTGCTTTCTCCTTGCGTCGCTCCATGAACTGTAAGTAGATCTTGGCAAGATTCAGGCACACTTTGAGAATTCAATTCTGTTGTTGTTTCATGTGACCCTCCGCTATGCGTGGTTCTGGGTTCAGAGGCATCTGGTAAAGATGGAAACTGTTATACTCCAAGTTTATATTATAAATCACAATTAATTTATGGAAGATAATATTTATTTGAATATAAAAATATTTCGTTTAAACTACAAATTTCTCATATGAGGCTATCTAATAGACTACAATGTACTATGAAAGGAGTATTTCTAGTTCTAACACTAGTAATTCCACATGATGGAAGAGACTAATAGATGAAGCCCCATTCTGTAACGTAACAGATGCCTACAATGAACACTAACTTAATTATATTAAGCTTGATACTTGACTTTATGTTCTTGAAAGTTCAAAAGACATTATTATACGTTTATATGATACTAACAAAAAGTAAAACCTACCAGTTTGTGCCTCATTTCCAGTAGTTGGTTGTGACTCCCCTCCTGTAAATATCAGTAGTTATATTATGCTATCAATAAATACATGAGAAACTGTAGGTAATACAAATAACTGCATACATAATCATTACAAGAAATAATATAAACAATTATATTTACTAACCTTCGGTCATATTGTCTATATGTGCCTTACCTTCAGGCAACATTTATGCACAATATTTTCATATTACAGTTGCCAGGCATTTTAATACTAAAACAATAAAATATTTATGTAAATGTTTAATCTTTATAATATAATTTTAAATTCTTTTAAAGGTTTATATATCAATACAATAACCAAGGTACCATTATAGTTTTTTTTATGATATCTTAATTTTTTCACTTAACTATACAATCATTGTTACACTGTCTAATGAAGACAATTATTGTTAGCAATTACACTTATATATGCGGAGATTTAAAGAATCGTAGAATATTTCAATTGCGCTTATAATGTCAGTAAAGTCTTGCAAGTATATATTTCCATGCTTTTAGGCATCTTTGTAGACTCGTTATAAAATACTGATAGCGTTTAAATAGACGGGTGAAAGACTTTATTAATATGCAACAATAAATATATAATTAATGAAAAATTATAACCTCAGTAAACTCGTACCACAACTATTCGATAAAACTGTTAAAGAGAGGCATCACTGCGACGTCATGTTATCACTGTTGATTAACAAACTCGAGATAGCCATAACTTTTAATAGAGAATACATGAATTACCGTAAAATGCTGTAAAACTGTAATTTATTTCTAAATCTGACGTTTCATAAAAGTCCGGCTTGTTTCGTATGTATATATATAATATGTACATATATATATATATTTCTCATACAGTTTCATATTCCACATGTTCCTTCATTTAGCACGAAACTTTCCATTGCACCACTAGAGAGCGTTCAATTTACGCGTTAATTAAATACTAGAAAAAAAAACATAACGTAAAATAATTTTGCTTTGTTCGCGCCATTCGTATACTTGCCCAATACTCTAGCTTTGCGATGTATGCAATTGTACATCGCTAAAATACAAATTTCCTAATTTGTTGATCAATCAATAAAATTGTTCATCATTTTATATTAAAATGTATAATACGTAGCTTTTAATTGCAATTGTTATAAGCTCAGAGAGTACCCTTTCTATTAAACGGAATGAATATTATAATCGTACGTTGAAACTGCAAATATCACTCGCTTGAAACCTTAAAACGATCCGTTGATTTCCAGTGCGTGAAGCGACCCTGACAGTGAAGCACCTTGCTTGCAATGCACTGATAATTAGGAATTGTTGGATTTGTTTCACGCACTGAGACAATTATTACATTAATACCATAGTTATTTTTTCCTACCAGAGGCAACCTTTTAAATTCTAACCTTCGACTCGTACAAGAATACAAAACAATGTAAATTCTATTGATAATCAATTACCATTTGCAATTACTTAACTAGCACTATCTACCGACTGTGGTATTTATGTCATGTCAAAAAATAGGAATTTTCTGTTACGTCGGTAATGCAATTGGGCAATACGTCCATATCACACGTCACATTTATTTTTATATAATGCAATTGTTTATTGATAACAAAAAGGCCAACGCTATGTATAAAGATATTGACGAAGGTAAAAGGAATACGTCAATGCACACGTAACTCTCGTAGTGTGAGAACCATTACACACTCACGATACGATAACCGCCTGATATAGATCCATTTAAACATGGGCAATTTGCGTGACACTTCAAGTTTCTCCTTTGTCTTATCTAAGTGCATTTTTTTGCACATTCAATAGGATATAATATTGCACACCTGTATCGAAATAAAACTAGCTACTAGCAAATTTTCAAGTGCATTGACCATCGGTGCATTGTTAGTTGCAGTAGCGTAGTAATCGTAGTAGTGTGCATCATGTAGACAGCTTCTACGTCACCAAGGTCGTTATTTAATCCAATCCACAATATTCAAGTGCCCCATCACTAGTCCAATGCAATGCATTTCAGGCGACAATACGCGTTCCATTGTATTCTTCTGGTTACGATAATAACACACTATCGGCGATATTGATTTCGAAACATGTAATCGACAAAATTAATAATTTACATCGTTTCATTTATTCATGTCGAGGAAACGTTGAAAATTATTTTGAGGGGACCTTTGATACTATCGATTAAATAACAGTTACGTAAGATGGTACGAAGGAGTAGATGCAATTAACAGGTACACCGAAATTAGTAGTGCAATGTAATGATAGAAGAGAATGATGATAGTAAGTTTTTTCTGATAAAACGCGATTGAAAATAAAGAAAACGTGTTAATTGGTATCGTCTATTCTGCATAAAAAAATGATTGAATTGATACTTTTGCATAAATGCAATCAGGATCTGATTAAGTGAAATGAGAAAGTACAGAGTGTTTTAAATAATCTTTTGCATATTAAGATATATTAACGTAATGTATCTAATGATCGACACAATAGTCACATTTCTTTAAAGTATCAAAGTCCATCCTAAACGGGTAACCAGTTTTTTGCAGCAGCATAAATCAGCATTATTTCTGAACTTACTTCTTTTCCTTAACTTTTCATTCGTTTCATCAGCAATAAGTTCTATAGACGGAAAATTTCTATCGGGACATTGACTGTTCGGAGAATTGAATTAAGATCATTAAAAAACTTACTGCTTTCGTAACCACAACGTGAAAGTGATTTAAACAAATTCATAGGTCGTGTAATAATACAATTATGTAACTGTATTAAACTCTCAGAGTATCTAAAAGAAAGCGAATACTGCCGTTTATAAACTTCGATAATCTTTCCGTTGCAACCTATCCGTCTTAGCCCTTTCTTGCACGAATCTCATTGTTTCTCGTAACGAGGCATTGCACGCGCCAGAGAAGTATTCGACGTGGACAGGGGATACTTTTAGCAATAGTCTATTCTCTACAAGGTCCGCTACGTATGTACGAATCTTCAAGAAGTATAAATACACTTTACTTGACGTTACTCCATTGAACTCTGGCGCTGTGCTCTGTAACATACTGGCCGTAAGCCAGGGTTACGCAAGTTACGCCCCGTTGACCTCCTTCTTCTAGAGGGATTGACCTTGTATCTCGTTCTTGTATCTCTAAGAGCGCAAACTCGGAACCACCCCAAAGACAATCGTTGTATTGAATTCGTACATGTAAAACGCCAAGAGTATTGTATATTGCTATCAATATTTCCTTCGTATTAATCGATACGATTAATGTATGAAAAATTAGGATTTTTATTAAAGGAAGAATTATATATCGATTGTACATGAAATATAGGTGAATCCGCATTAGCGATGATCGATCGGTATGAGAACATTGTGCGGCAATGTCTGCTCCAAATCGGATACGGATATATAAGTTGAACGAATCTCGGCCACACGTTCGTCCCTGACATAACATTATGGACATATGCTTCCCTATTTTGTCTAACGGAAAACTCTACAACAATTCTGATTTCCATGCACTACTTATTCTTGCAAATATACAATGGTTTATCACATGATACCGAATCGTTCACGCGCTCGGTTTTCAACTGAATGGAAGTTTAAAAATGCGTTGTATTGAGTCATAGATATAAGAAATAAATGATAACGTAATAAATGTATAATAATGGAAAACAAAACCGTGAATTTTTGTGACGTCCCGCTCTTTGATAGTACGTTCGTGAAATCAGAGAGGGACACGTGGCGCGGGTATTTTAAAACTTACTTACTGCTTATATAGAGATCATTTTTATATTAACCTTTGAAATCTATTACGAAATAAATGCCGATGAGAGAGAAAAGTATCTACTATAAAGTCTTATTTTATCTTTACACTGACACGTCGGATTGATTATTAATTCATATTATCAGATATGTATTTTGAAACTGATATCACATAAATGTTTCTCGCAGAACATTCTTATCCACATTCAGCTTGCTATGATTGCCAAATATACTAGAATATCGAATAAATCACACAGAAACCGAAGAACTACCAATTTTTCCCTAGAAGTGAATTCCCGCCATTTGCGTTCATACTTCAAATACGTTTGACGTCAGCAACAATGCCAATAAGTTCTGCCGGAAATACGTAAAAAGCGCGGGTAAATGTCTAATTTTGAAAGAGAGTTCCAGACACACACTTTATCAACGTCTCGCACGCTTGATGACCGTGAAAAGAGATAGGAAGGTGTGCTATCGCAAGCACACGTGAAGAAAGGTCACGAATTCGGGAACAGAGCACGCATTGGAAGTGCGTGAAGTGTCAGGGTCTCGAGGCGCGGCCGTGCCAGAAGATTGAACCTGCGCAGAAGCTTGCACGTGACCTGCGCAGCTATTCTTAGCGGAGGTCCGTTCAGCGAGAAGAACTCTGCCTCGCTCACTCGTCGTCCGGCGCGCGTCCGAAGCTTAGGAGTCAAGCTCTCCTCTTCCTTTTGTTAACCCGTTTCTCACATATACCACCCAACACAAAATGTCTGGTCTTGCGGATCCAGTGGCATTCGCCAAGGATTTCCTGGCTGGCGGTGTGGCCGCCGCGATTTCGAAGACAGCAGTAGCTCCGATTGAACGTGTGAAATTGTTGCTGCAGGTACAGCACATTTCCAAGCAAATTGCTGAAGATCAGCGTTACAAGGGTGAGTTGAGCACATTCGAAATACAGTTATTCGGTAACGCACGAAAACTCGACGAAAATAACGAAAGTACAACACAGATCCATCGAAATACGAACCAGAAAGACTACAGTAGAATAGTAGAACATTAGAAGGACGTTTAAAACATGTGACAGTAATGAAGCATTTCGACTGTGTCAGCGTTCCTGAGAGAGCCAAACGGCTTCGTTCAAAAATTCGTGCGCGGCGGTTACAGAAAATTTAGCAATTATGTAATACCACTGCACACTGATACCTTAACGATACGACGAACGGTCTATATACCTATTCACAATTTCCTACTTTATGTAACGGATATGAACTTTTGGGTCTTACATAACTTTTGCAATATCGATCGACTAAAGTCGTGCTTTTCTGACGAACGGGTGGGTCGATATATTCGATAAGACAGCTCGCCTGCCAGATGGCAGCGCGTGGTTTTGCTCTTCGAACAAGACACCGTTTGCCGATCGATGACTGTGCGACTTAAACATGGCGGACTTTTCTCTTCCAAAGTGAATTGCACGCTTTGCACATCTGCTAAAGGAAAAAACATCACATACGAAAATGTATTCGTTCTATTAAATTATTTAGGGGATTCAAAATATTTTAAAAGGAAAATCATTCTTTTATGATTAACTTATAGCAATGAATATGAATACTTGGAATTTTGCAACTTACACTTCACGAAATTCCAAGCGTGCATTTGATCGAACAAGCTACTTGACGATACAAAGAAAGACGCTGATTAAATTATAATTATCTGATCTCATATCGATGATAAACGTCTACGGAAGTTGATTAGCAGCCTTTACGTACAATTATCGAATTCTTTGATCTCTTTCGTGTTATATATTACAAAAGTTTTAACAAAAAACTTTATTAATTTCTTACTTCCATTTTACCGTTCCTGTTATAATTTCATGTAACAATATTTTATAGCTTTTTCAACACGGATCGAATCAAGATGTTATATTATTTGAAAACGAAAGTATTAGTTCGCGTTCATTATGCAATAATTGGTAGAATAGTAATTACTATCAAAAAATGAAATATAAGCGAAATAGATTACATTTTTCGACAAAAAATTAATTATTAAATTATCGTTAGTGGGAAAAAAAATAATTTAAAAATTTGTGTCAATTTACATAAAAAAGTCAACGGCTCCAACTGCAACTTTTATGCATGTATCTGCTGTTACAGGAATGGTTGATTGCTTCATCCGTATCCCCAAAGAACAAGGATTCCTCAGCTACTGGCGTGGTAACTTTGCCAATGTCATCAGATATTTCCCTACTCAGGCTTTGAACTTTGCCTTCAAAGACAAGTACAAGCAGGTCTTCCTTGGTGGAGTTGACAAGAATACTCAGTTCATGCGTTATTTCCTTGGAAATCTTGCTTCTGGTGGTGCTGCTGGTGCCACTTCTCTCTGCTTTGTCTACCCACTTGACTTTGCCAGAACCAGGTACATTCAATGTACATTTTACTCATTGCAACTGGATTTCATTGTCAAATAAATTTTAAATATCTAATTTTACAAAGGCACAATGTTGGAAGTGATTTATATATCTACTTATCACTCATAGGTTGGCTGCCGACGTAGGCAAAGCCGGAGGTGAACGTGAGTTCTCAGGTCTTGGCAACTGCTTAAGTAAAATCTTCAAAGCTGATGGTATTGGTGGTCTCTACCGTGGATTCGGGGTATCTGTCCAGGGTATTATTATTTATCGTGCAGCCTACTTCGGCTTCTATGACACTGCCCGTGGTATGCTGCCAGATCCCAAGAAGACTCCCTTCCTTGTCTCATGGGGTATTGCTCAAGTAAGTTGGGATTCATATTATAATACGTTTTTTTATATATATAATTTTTTCCTTTCCTAATTCTCCTTACAATTTCTTTGTACAGGTTGTAACAACTGTCGCGGGTATTGTATCTTATCCATTCGACACCGTACGTAGGCGTATGATGATGCAGTCTGGCCGCGCTAAATCCGAAATCTTGTACAAGAGCACACTTCATTGCTGGTCCACTATCTACAAGTCAGAAGGTGGCAATGCTTTCTTCAAGGGAGCATTCTCTAACGTACTCCGTGGTACAGGTGGTGCCCTTGTGCTTGTACTCTATGACGAGATTAAGAACCTCCTTTAAACCATTACAACGATCCTCACCTCATTACCTTCACAATCGCAAATACCATCATTATTACCCTCACCATCCAATTTGAAAGCAGTTATCAGACCGAGTAACTCCCAGACTGAAGCAGCGGCACAAGCTGTTCAAGAAATTTAAAGTAATTCAGGCTGAGGACTTTCGGTAGCAGCTCGTGAAATACATGAAACTCGGCAGAATATGTAATGAGAATGTAGAAGAGAATTCGCTTAATTTATTGCCGGATTCAGTATTTTCTTGCAGCGGTTCACATGTGCTAATTTCATATCCCATTTTCAAAATGGACAAGATATATTCGCGTATATCTATGGAATCGAAAATGTATACGGATTTAACAACACAGCAAGAATATGAAACTATCGATACATGTGGCTACGTAGACGATGGTCGGGATAACTAAGTAGTGAAAATAATTACCTAAAAATTGAGTCAGCATATACAATTGAGCGAGAGAAGGACGCGCGACGAAACATTACGGCGATGGCGGGGCGCGTAGACCTGGGCCGCCCCCCGCCCTTATTCTCGGCCCATTGTAGATAATTAATAAACCATCATTTTAATGATGTCAGTGAAGTTCATCAAGTTTCAGTGAACAGTAATTTAATTTCGCACTCCAGACGACTACGTGTAAGATAATGAGAAGCGTTACTCCGAGTGTATGCATCTGATCTGTTTATGTTAGGATGCATGCAGGGAAAACAGTAAATCAATAAAAACTATATAAAATTTCACACATGAATCTTTTTTTATCCTAACCCCTTCTAATAATGAGAATCTTTAACCATTTACATCGCAGCTCTAAACACGGCACAAGAATCGTAGTACCGTGCACTATAGTTATAGTATGGAGAGCGAAATATTCCGCGGATGGTGATAAGCTATCATTATCGTGCGCGTATTATTTCGCATACGGATGCAAATGGACCAAGTATAATAGTTTATTGCAATAGCTTTCACAAGATCGAGGAACACGTGTTAACTATCTTTGAAGTGAAGATCAAGGTTAATTATTCATTACATTTCAATACGTCCATGTCGAACGAGACTATGTTAGACTTGGATGCTTTATAAAGTCAAAAGTTATAAATAAAAAGGCTTAATATATATTACATAGTTTAAATATTTTCTATTATTTATTACAAAGATTTTTTAATGTAAACCATTATTCTTAACATCTAAACTAAAGTTCACTTCAGTGTCATTAATCTACTGATACAGTAAATTAATGATTCTAATACACCTTCTTATTAGTATAATCGTTTTTTATGGTTAAATATAACATTCGCGGAATGTTTTCGTAATTTTTACTAAATCTTACTGACACAGAAAATGAGGAAACTGGACTACTTATATGTATATGTTACTGGTGTTAAACAAGTGACTGACAAATAACTAGTTTCAGCTGCTTTAGTTTGATATTTACATAATACAAAAGGAGTTACACTGTTTTTCTTCATATTTTATGCAGAAATCTGTAAAATTCTTTAAAGGAATGGACACAAGATTGTGAGATAATGTAAAATAGACATTTTTATATACATTCTTTGAGCGATGATGCTGCAATTTTAACGGTGTCATACCATTGTCCTGTTTGAATCACCTGCAATCATGTCTAAAATTCTACTCAAGCCTGGCATACTTAAAACTGTTCCCAACACAGGTACCCTTCGTAAGAAGTTGATCGCTACTGGCAGAAAACCACTGTGAAATATATATTAATATTAACATATATATATATATATATATCTATCTATTGGCTTGAAAAGATATGTAAGTAATTGCTTACACACCTGAATAGTAATACGAATCCATAGGTTTCTATAATCATGCCCACAATTGGCCAACCCATGAGTACTACGAAGATACCTCCAAAAAATGCAATGCTGGCTTTTACTTTATGCCTTTGAAAGAAAAAGTTTAAAGTCCTCCATGGGCCAATGACACAAGCCAGCCCAGAAATGAAGAGTATCTATATAAAAATATAATCCGTCAGTGATTAGCAACAAGTTCTTTATAAAAAAAAAATAATGCATCAATCCTTACATTTCCTATTGCTAATAAACCTTTATCGAAGAGCATCAGAACTCCAAGAAATAAAAATGACACTCCGAATCCCGCGAGTCCGACCCCGATTTCTGAAAATAATTATTTGTGTTATAAAAAATATCATTTACCTTTCATTCACGAAGTCTACATGACACGAATTATCAAGCTTGAATGCATTTTTCTTTAAAGTGTATATATTATTTTTACTCACTCTGAGTATCCGTGATTTCGAACATTGTTTATAAATTCGGTTCAGCAATAAACTTTTAAAGTAACTTCAATAATATTATGATATTTCGGCGAGCAGGATTTAAAGAGTATAACTACGTGCATAACTTAACCTCTATCCACGTCACTAACAGTGATGCGATTCAGTCCAACTAAGCACTACTATAATATACTTCATCACCGCTTAAAAATCTTATGTTGCAGAAAATGCTTATTCACAACTAATTTCACTGAATACATTAGTAAAAATTGTTCGAATTTAAAAAAATATTCGTTTTACTCAAAACTTAACGCCATCGTACACAGTCATATGTACATATACGAGCTTATCACGTCGTCCACCGCCATAGAAACAGAAGCAGGGAATTGCACTTTTTTATGTTAAATTTTCGAAAGAACGTTGGCCATTGTGATATACCTTATAAAAAATTGTAAATATTAGATAGACGTTTTACTATTTGTTAGAATTTTTGCTTCTGAATTAACAATTACGTTAGATAAAAGAAGTACATTGTACGACCAGATCGATAATGACTTGTCATGGTAGAATTATTTATTTATATTGATTGCATCTACGATCGGTAAAGATAATAAGCTATTACCATTTTATGTGGCTATAAAATTTACCTAATCGAGTACTGTGCATGTATTCTTATCATTTTTACTCTACACTAGTATAGAAGTTGGGGAGGGTACACCATGAAGAAGCCATTTATGGAGCTAACTGTACCATTGATTTGTAAGCAATTGCATGCAAATAGAAGATGTATTTTAGATTAATAGATTGCCAGGACTACCTGCTTCTTCGGAATAAGATGTGTAGGGACTGTACAAAATAAACGTAAATTTATTATCCAATGTGATTTTCTTATACAAACAATTTATTATACACAGTTACTTTGTAATGTATAATCGAATGAAGGAATGATGATCGGTAATGGGCATAATAACGATATTATTTTACAAACAGCAAGAAAATGGACACGACCATTAATCGTTAATATGGCTAAAACTTATAATCTAAGTATGACATAGAGAACATTATTTACAGCTGCTTCAAGGTACAAAGACTGCATCGAGTGATGATTCAGCACATCAGAGACGACCTGAGCCACTGAAAAAGAAAGGATCAACGTCCGAAATGACTTCATACGCGATAAATTTACATTTTCCGATTACTGCAAATGTGTCACTAACATACCTCTGCCAAACTTAATTTTATAGTTCCATTTTGTAAAGGATCTTTACTTTCAAATATACCTGCAAAGAATTGACGATAATTTAACATGACGTAGTTATTTCACGATAATCTTAGGATAATGATGATACATGGCATACCAAATGCGTCGCTTAAGTGTAAAATTGCCGAAACAAAATCGCCAAAACGAAGTGTCCCATCCTTCCTCATGTATCGAAGAATTAAAATCGACAGTACATCCGTATTTAATTGAAAACCTGATAGAAATATTTTACATTTAGCTAATAATTAGACTATAAACACATAGAAAATTTCAAGCTCAACGTCGAATAGGGAAACCTACCAACTTCTAAAAGAGCGTCTCTTAATCTTTCGGCCTTAAGTATACCAGTCTTTTCCTTCGTATGATTTTTAAATGCAGCCTGCCAATATTTTAAACTACACATGAGATCTTTAAAGTCGTTGAACTTCAATCTGCCGCTTCCGGTGCTCTATTATACATCAATTAAGGAAAATAAGAATTGCAGGATAGAATTAGAGAATCAATTCGGAGCGATATTCTGCTAAAAACGCATTTAACTTCTCGATTTCCTGATCTATACAATTTTCAAGGATACATCCATCGTAAGAACTACTTGTCGGCATACTTCCATACAGGCACAGCTCTTGATGTAATCTACAAATTATAGAACGAACCATTTTTATACGATATTACGATGAACAGTTAATTAACTTACGTCACATTTTATCACGTAACAAAGTAGCCTACCGTTCGGCAAACAGGCTTCTAATAATTCTTGAAGTTCAAAGGCATTCACCGTTCTATGCTCATCGGCAAGTTGCAAAAATACAGCTTCGTACTGAGAAAAGCCTTTACCCTCTAAAGGTGGAGCTTTTACAATGGCTGACTTCATCAGAGACGGCGGTGTATCGAGAAGCCTGATAAACAATGTACAAAAAGTAATTCTACTGTAAAAAAAGTCTTGCTTCTTACGTAAATTTGAAAGTCCACTCAGCAGATAAATGTATTAAGTGCAATACAATACTGTCGTGCATTTTATGCGTGCATACTCATTAATGAATCTATCAATGTATTTACTTGAGTTTCAGAGGTTTACTACTGTAGACTCGTAACGTGAAACTCGTTTCTTGGGTCGGCTCGAAGGTCGTCGGTACTAATAAGTAACCACCCTGTTCCAACTGACACCTGTGGCTCACCTGCCGGCTGTTCGTGTATTGCGAATTTACCAGCGACTTGTTTTTCTTGAAAAATTGCTTATTTATAGACTCCGTACTGTTCTTCGGCAATGTGTACGCAGTGAAACCTATTACCTAAAAAGTGTTCTGTATTCAGTGAGTTTGCTAAGGAATAATATAGAGTTTACTTTAAAAAAAAGACTGAGCAGTTTCGGTTTGTGTCAATGCAATAGCTGTTGTTTGAATTGAAGTTTATCTTCGTTAAATTCTTTTTCGGATTTAACTGTTATGGTCATTTCGTCAAGGATCTACTGTTTTGGATGGGTTACAAGTTAACGAGGCTATGATATAATAATTAATCATCCATTAAATTAAAATTGTTAATTGAAATTAATTAATAATATAGAAAAAATTGCCCAGGGGTAACGTGGAACTTAAAGTCAGGCCCACTCGTTGCGAGTGTGAATCTTTAACTCTTTGCCCATCATAGTGCCCTATTTCTTTTATTTCGCACAGCAGGAGAAAATTAATACCAGCCTAGACAGACAACTTATTATTAATTTAAATACTACACATCGATTTCCTTGAAACTTCTTACTTTCGGTTCCATTATAGAGTGCTGATTCAACGAAACGATGACTTCCTCCATCTCGCTGAGGATCAGGTGTAATTGCGGATTTATGTGGAAAGTCTCTGCAGAAAGAGGAATACGAAATACAATAACATACATTTGTCGAAACTGGAAAATGCACAGGTGTCATTACGCATCGGTGGATTTCCTGCGTAAAACGGTCATTATCGGATAACGAACGAACCTTGATTATTTCGACATCCTCCGGCTGTTACGCCTCTCCTCCAGCTGCCTTGATAGAGCTTCATTTGCCACGTATGTTTGCTATGCAACGATGGCTCATCCCTCGATGTTTCGGCATCAAGATGTACGACTTCCAAGTGAGTGAACGTCTTCACGAAATCCGAGTACGATATCCTGTGATCAGCGAGACGAACGAGCAGTTCGGTATAATAGAAATTTCAATCAGAAATTCCTACGTCTATACAACTTCGTACTGTTTACATTTCTAACATACGATTCAATATTTTACAGAAATAACGTATTATTAACGTGGAAAAGTATCAGATACTTAACACTAGAACTACCGGCGTTATATCTATTATATTAAAATGTACCGAATAAGTATTTTGGAAAAAGAGAAATAAAGAGAGGAAAAAGACGATCAATTAGGTACTTTAGATTTTATAAGATAGAGGTGAAATATTTGCTGCATGTGTCCCCTATAAATTTGGAGAATTTTTAGAAGAAATTGGGAACCATACATTTTGACCGCCTTGGTAGTTTTAGTGTTGAAGCTTTAAAATTAGTAGAATTAAATACTCTATTTGTAAGGACGTTCTACAAATCAATGAAGATAATTAGCCACAGAAGAAAAGGTGCCATTTTTAAATTCTAATTTCGAAATATTCCTTCCCAATCCGAATACTAAACTTTATTCATTAAAATTCTTTTTGCTAATTACCAAAATTCTCCTTCAGCCATACTTCTCACCGCTAAACGCTCTCTCTCCATCGCGGGTACCTCGTCCCACTCGAGACCACCCCTTGCCCAGGCTCCAACATATTCTCCACCGGGTCCAAGGGGATTTCTTAATTTCACTAATTGCACTGCTTCTCCGCTGAATGTTTCCACCTGAACGATCCACGAAATGTTCAACTTACCATGCTATTTAACCATTAATCAAAACTAGTATGAAATACTGTCTCCATGATGCACTACTTACCCTCTCAATCGCGTACAACCTATAATTTATACCCATCTGAATACCATTGGCAAGTTTCTCAGTACTGGCACGAATCTGTGTTTTTAGTACAGAATAAAAAACGTCATTAATCTTCTCACGATTGTACGATTAATTGTGCCGATGATTATGAAAGTGATTTATGGCATTTATTTTAAATCGAGCAATATTTCTGGGCATAGTTAATATTCTACTGTATATATATTTCTAGTAGAATATTGTTTCGAGGTGCGAATTGAGCTCAATGAAATGATTAGAATATCAACACTAACCGTACCACCCGCGGTCCAATTCACTGGAGCGTAAATTTGTAATTTTTTGTATTATTAACCACAGACTGTTTTTTGTGATATTTTCAATTTTAAATTGTCTACCTCCTGCATATCTTTCGCGAAAATATCGGTATTTTGTAACCACTCGAATGACCGACCCTAGTAAGAATAGATCCACGTAAAGTGTCGGTACGGTTAGTGTTGAGACAATTATCAACTCCGTTAAATGGTTGAATTTTGTATAACTCATATGAAACATTACGATTCCATCATAGTGAAATGGACATTGGTGCGATAAAAAATAAAAATAAATTTTCTCCCACACTCCTCTCATAATCACCGGTTCCATTAAGTCCAAATCAGTTCTCCTTACTTGTTGCTGATTGTTATTTACTGTACACGTAATTAGGGACGTCATATCGAGCAATTTCGCGAGTGCTCTTCCGCAAGCTGTCGGATCCTGCCGTATCGCGATGCTCTCCGTGATTCCCCCCGTAAGATCGGACAGGCCATCCAGAAGAGTGCCGTACTTGAGAGCCTCGTACGAACCATGGAGCCTACAACGTATGGGGATTAGCATGAGAATATGGCCCGCATGGAATTGGCTGTCAATTAAATTAAATCAAGGGGTCTCACGAACACTTCAGCGGGAGGGATAGCATCGTTACTCTTCATTCAACGAGAGCATCGTTACATCGTTGAACTTTAGATCGGCAGAGAAAACGCGTTTTTGCTGAACTTGCGATTACACGGCGAGGGAAAGCGAATAACTGGCATTTTTTTTTCCCTCCTATGACCTCTATCCTTGACGGTGGAATTTTGCGTATAATTGCGGAGTATCGCGTTTCGCTTTCCTTCGATGCGCAAGAAATTTAACAGGCTGTTAACGACGGGAACAGGTTCTCCTTTTCTTTCACGTTTAATTGAATATCTCGATTAATCTGTCCGATAGTTGCTACGCTCGCTAACTGTTTATTAGAGATTATCCACGTTTCAGTGGCGCGGATAGAAAGGCAAGAAACGGTGCGCGGATCTTGCTCGAATTGATAACCCGATGGAACTCGATGAAAGCCAGGAGGGAAGACGATCTTATCTGCTGGAATATGCCGTTCCTACGGGAATTAGAATTCCTGAGGTAACGGGGTCTCTTTCTCCTTAGCCGTCCTAGTAATGTTTTCGAGTGTACGGGGTGGTCCGCGTAATCGAACTTGGTTTAACAATTCTGTGAATAGTGTTCTTGTTCAATAAATTATTTTAGATAGATGTTACACAGTAGAAAAATTGTGATACAGTAATTTATCAGTAATTAAGAGGTGTCCACGCCATCGATAACAATATGACCATTTTGGGAGCACTTTATGAGGAAATCAAAAATATTTAAACTAAAGTGTCCTTATTGGAGTCTTTATTTTGGTCGACATTAAGGTGGTATAAAATACCGAAATTGGAATATTTATTGCGTTTTACGTGTACCTTTGTCCTAACAGCAGCTATTAAACTTCCTCTGGGTTGTGTATGTCCTTGTGATACCGAAAGGGTTAGCAGGTATTCAAATTTTATCTTTGCCTTAACAGCAACGCTGGAACTTTCTTTGGTTTATATAATATGTTCTGGTACCGAAAGGTTTAGAGGCACCCAAATTTCATCTTTGCCTTAACAGTAAATATTCATTTTACAACGTGTTATATACCTATGTCCTTGTGGTACGAAAATAGTTAACAGATATACAAATTTTATTTTTACCCTAACAGTAACTACATACTACACTTACGCTGGTTATGCATGTTTTTATGGTACCAAAAGGGTTAAGAAATATTCAAATTACGTAACACCCTGGGAAAAATTTTTTTTTTTTCAGAGACATTTGGAAGCTGCAGATGTAAACGATACTAAACGCGTGCAACAATTATCAATTTGCACGTCGCTTTATTTTTTTCTGTGCATTTTGCTAATACCAGATACTCTAGGTTTTGTAGAAATACTCGAGACCACAAGCGCGCGTAAGTTAATCTTTAAACCGTAACCATTCGCACGAATGAGGCACTCACGTGGGTATTTTCTCAAGGAAGACGATTACAACGCGAAGATGAGATCCGTTTTCAATTGTGCTGCTCGTGGCCTTCGAATTTGGTATTTTGCAATTAAATCACCGGGAAGAATCTTGAGACTATTGTTTATTCGTGTCGAAGTAGTTGGATAGAATTGATCGTATCAGGAATTAAATCGTTAGAATTCAGCGCACGCAGTCATTGTTTTTACAGAAACTTTTGAACGATCGAATCTACATTGGTAAATATTAAAGATCGATAGTATTTTTTATCGTTGATAAGAAAAATTTCTTACGGGATCAATTTATTTTAACAATCCTGATTGCAAATGGGGTTCTATTTTTAATCTATTTTATTGTATCCTGCTTATCATACTGTTACAATAGTCTTATCGTTTGCGTAATTATTTTTTTATAATTGTAGATTATAGAAAAATCGCCATTACACAAGATATAATAGTTTGCAGAATCTCTGATATTTTTACGATACAAAAAATATGAAGTGGAAAATTAATGCAACATTCCTCAGCGAAAATATTAATAGAGTGCAACAACACACGTATTAACTCACGAGTGATTCAATCAGAGTAATTCCCATAAGTTCAGTAAAAAATCAACTGCAAGGAATTCAGCTAAGAGGATAGCCAAAGAGAGAACAAGAGCAGAGCGCGTTTGATTACAATCACTAATAGTTCTTTAACGGAACCAGAGCGATCTTGGTGTTTCACAAAAAGATCTTAACTCGTACGAAGCACCTGCGACTTTTGCAGGGGTCACCGCACCTTCGAACGAACCTGTAACACTCTGCTGACTGTATAACTCTACCGTTGTCATTTTGTGACTCAACAGTGAGCAACTTGTTGCCGTTGACGTACTTCCGTTCAAGCTCTGTCTAACGGAGCGATGAGGAAGAATACTAAATACGCTTACGTGATGTCATTGCCAATAATATTTTACGCAATCGGTCTTAACAATTTACATTCGAAAATTCTTCTTACAGATTGATTGCAATAATTTCGTTTGTAGAATACAAATGGTCGGATTACGTAAACTACTTTTTAATGGGTACATCGACATGACACAACTTTTCATCTGCAGTATCTTTCTTTGAAATTACTTCTTTTTTTCTACTAGAAATTCATTTAACACGTTAAGCGCCACGCCGGTTCCTAGGGACCGGTACTACACTTTCTGTTTAGGCCCTTTATTAGGAAAGGTATCTTTCCGTTTGTTTTAATAAACTACATTAATTTTTGATGAAATGGTATATTTCTTATTTAAAACCATTAATCATGGATCGTTCAGGCGCGACAGCGTAGCTTAGGTAAAAACCAACCGTCGGTTTTCATTGATCAGCGTCAATATAAACGAAAAATGAACGTCCGGTCCCTAGTGACCGGCGTGGCCCTTAACGTGCTAACATCCTGATATCCAAAGTTATCATTTTACCTCGAAAGAATTTAACCAAAGTTAATTAACCTTTAAGCAATACTACTGATGTACTATGTATCAAGCTGGAACTATAATTTCTTATATACATGAAACAAAAGGCTTTCGAGCAATAGATGCCATGTTTCAGTCTTCAACTATCCCCCACATAATTGATCGCATGCGTACAGCAATTTAAGAGGATGGGAAGGAAAATACCGTCCATCAGTATGCTCGTAAGACGATAATATTCATTCAATCTTCAATATTTTCCAAATACCCAGAGATATAATTTCACCTTAATAGAATTTAATCAAAGTACAAATACAGAAATTTTTCCGCAAATATTCTATACGAATTCATTCTGTAAGTCAAAAGAGTTTTTCTGGAATAATAAAATCTATTAGCGCTTCAGCAGCAATGGAGGATATTCTCAGTCTTCGACAATTTGCCGCTTAACTGATTGTATTCGTGCAGCAATGTAAAAGGATCGATCATAAGTAAATACCACCTATCAGCATGCTCGTAAGACGATAAAATTCATTCAATATTCAATGTTATCCAAATATCCAGCGATATAATATCACCTTAATAAAATGTAATCAAAGTACAAATACACAAATTTTTCCACAAATATTCTATACGAATTCATTATCAACTGCAAAGGAGTTTTCAGCAGCAACAGGGACTATCGTCCAAGTCATCAACAATCTCCCACTCAACCGCCGACATTCGTGCAGATATTTGTAAAAGGATCAGGAGAAAAGTAGCGTTTATCGGTATGCTCGTAAGACGATAAAATTTTAATATTAGAAATCAGATAACCAGGATAAGAACTGCTAACGAGCCGCGTCTTCCAGAACCATTATCACGGTATGCTCTTGTAGCAGCCTCGTGCTCGCAGATCCGAGCATGGACTGTGGTCACCGGTGCACTGACCTCCGATCCATTGCTGGCAACCAACGAACCGACTACTCGCCGAGTGAAAGTATCCATGGTTATACTTGCTTAGTATACACCTATGTCGGTATCTGCGTGTACAAATATACATGCGTGTGTGCCCAATATAGCCCGGCTTACTTGCGTATCTCGAGGCTATGCCGAATAACGATTTCTCGATGGTTATTTTCAATGGGTCCATCCGTGAAAAGGATACGGACTGGATAACCGGGTGGAAAGTGATGCCAGATTAAATTGAAGTTGCGTTATGGCGTTTGCTTGTCGTAAAGGAACGGCTTTCATTGGGTGCCGGCCTTTTGTTTCGAATCTGGAGTAGATGAGGATTGTGTTGGGTTTTAATTTTCAATCGGATCGGATGTATATTTGTGAGGAACGTTAAATTGTTGAAGCTCTTTAACAATAGGTGTTTGCGAGGTGTAAGCACTGGGCGCGGTATTAGAGGTTGATAAAGAGACACGACATCACTGATTGAGTGCTGATTGTTCGAGCTCTTGAGTGAAAGGATTACTCGAGAGTCGTCTTCGAGGTAGATTAAATTTTGGTAAATAAAATTCGTTTATTATTATACATTTTATAGAGGAATGAAGTTAATTTCTATATAAAATAAGTATTACGTTTATATATATTTTAACGAATCCTTGCGTTTTTAACTCATTAACCCTTTGAGGGTTAGCGATGCATATATGTGGTCTGAGAAAAAATTTACTTATAGTTTATCGCTGCTTACATGCACAGTTAGAGTTGAAAAATTGAAATGCAACCGCTGAAGTATGATTAAACAAATAGTAATTTATAATGTATATACATTAGCAGCCTAACTTGCTGATAAAAAGGTGGTTTCGGATCGAAAAATAACTGGTTATCTCTCAATGTTCAAAAATATCTCCGTCCGCAAAGGGTTGATTTTCTCAGTCGCCGCATTGTCCGTACCCCTGCTCCGTGTTATCCATAAATTATACAATATGCACAGCAGCCTAAGAAAACTTCACACTTTCCAATTGTAATTCTTAACAGCGTTACATTAAAATTGCCCTATTAACTCTTCACCCACGTTACATAAATCCGAGCAACGCAATACCTTTGCATCCTAGGGTTAATTACTTCGTGTAACGCAATTTAGATACACGCACGATAACAATGCAATAATGACAGCTGCGTTATGTAATTATTGCTTCATAATTAAAACGGCTCGTCGATAGGATTACGGACTGATTTCGGATTCCATGTTCGTAGGAGCATCGTGATCGATGCAAAAGAACAAACTGCAGAGGAAGGTATATGTCTCTAATGGAAGTCGACGAGGAGCACGTTGCACATTATAGTTTGCAGCGCACATTGGCACGCGAATGTGCTAGAAGCTTTCTAGCTGATTTTAAAATCCTGCTACTGGATTAATAAACCTGGATTTACCGGACGTTCCGGAACGACGGGATCTCTACGATCTACGGGGTTGTCGTGAAAGAGGAAAGGTCAGGAAACGAATGACTCTCCTCGCGAGGAATAGCTCCTCGTTCGATACTCAACGAAGAAGTGTGTCATCGTTCAGGCATTTGTCTGACTAACACAGAATTTCACGAAGAATTCATAGAAAAAGAGTCGATATCGAAAGATATCGGCTTTCGTAAGCTCGATAGGAAACTGCTTAGATTCCTTTGGAATGCGATGATTATGATGAATGCGATGGAATGCCATGAAGAAAGATCCCGATATTGGTGCAGTTTTGCTGAAAATATCCTCGCCAAGATCATTATTTATGGATTGCATACAACATATTGGCCATTACAGCAAATTTCCTTCGTACTTGCAAAATCACAACCATAACGATTTACAAGTGACGTTCCGATACCATGAAATCGCAAAACTTTTTTGCCCGTTTCTCGTTCGCGGGATACGTGATAAATTGCGGCACACTGAAATACCAGTTGCTCGGTCACCATCGATCATTCGCATTGGCGTGCGATTATTTATGCAATTATAATCGTATCCGGAAATGATCGTGGCCCCGGTTTTGAAATCGTCTTAACGCCGCACACACATCGGGGAGAGTTTACCATTGTTTTTTGGCGCACTGAATTTCATGAGGGATCGTGAACAGGTACCATTTGGAAGTCCGACGATCCCGAACAATTCGGCATTAGTTATCCGTGCTCTGCAAGTTCGCAGCGAGGAGAAACGGAAGTCGCCGAGAGGACAGAAACGTGCTATCAATTATTAATGAATCTCGTCCTCGATTCCCTTGACGATGGAATGCGCTGCACGATAATAATGTAATCCCTGTCGCGTGTAAACAAGAATATACATTATGGCGTTTTAAAACGGACGCCGAGGCGCCGATGAAATGAACGGTAACCGAGAATGAATCACAAATGAACTTCGACGTTTCTTCCTAGATTAACTAACTCGAGGAAGAAGTGGCACACTGGGGAGACGTTAAATAATTATTCGGACGAGACGGCTCCGCGGAAGGAGAAATAAAAAAAAAAGGAACGTACGTGCCGGTATAATGATTTCCTCCGATAATGACTTCCATCGTTCCACCGTGCGTATTCTTCGCTAGAACAAATGATTATTTCCTTTTAATTACAGTTTCCTCGACAACCGACGGTATCCCGTGAAATTACGTATCAATTATTTCACGTCCGTGTACATTTCTAACGTGAAATCATGAAATTACCAGGCGATCGCTTTGTTCTGCTTTCTCCGGGCAAAGTTAAGCGCAGACACGACAGTTTCTCGTTACGCGGTTATCGTGTTCAACATTCTGACGTAAAAGAGCCCGCGTTTCATCATGAAATTATAGTAAACCACTTCTCGGTCGTTGAGCAAGGGAACGCGAGTCTTCTTCGTTCGGTTTTTGAACAGTTACTGCGCGAATTCATGCTTCTTTGATAGATGCAACGTGCGTTTGCGTTCTAAGCTTTCAATGCGAAGTTTCATTGCGAATGAGAGAAGAGAACTAGTCGAGCAGGTTTGAGGATTTAATCGCGAATTTATTAAAGCGTTATAAAAAAAAGCTAAAATGTATACGATTGTGCTGGCTCTGGCGAGAAAAAAATTCAATCTCTACGACATTCTGGAATCTTGATTTACCGGATTTTTCAGAACGGTACCAGGTTGGCTAAATCTAGATCCGCCGGACAGCCGAGAGCGAGACTCTCGATGCTTTTCTGCTTTTTAGATTCTCCACGGTTAAAGGACACTTTATCCTAACGACTCGTCAGAATTCCTAATCCTTGCCTTAACTCGTAACACGAAAGTTTAGACGGTGATTCGGAATCCACCTAAAACTGGTCCTAGACGGAAGGACCATAGCCGAAACCACAACAATGAAAGTTAAAAAAAACTACCTCTTCTACCAACTACTTTCAATAATCACTTACAAATCCAGATAACACAAGTCCCAATAATGGAATTATAAATCACAATTTGAAATGCAACTTTGCAACTCGAAGTATAGCAATAGTTAATATATTCACGCGAGCATTTATCGCACAAAGTCGATCGAGTGTTTAGCATCCAGATGGAGAACAATCGAATCTTTTTCTATACGGTCTCTTCCACCCTTCTTTTGTCTCGAGGTCGTCTTCCTCTTTTCTTCGAGGCCGTCACGTTGCACTCGTTTCGAGAGCAACGCCCAGTCGAAGCTTATATTCCTGACGGCAAGAAGCATGGGGAAAGACGAGTAAGAAGCGGATAACGAGGTGAAGGAGAAGAAGGAAGGAGAAACGGTCATCAGAGGGAAGATTAAGAAGAGGAGCAAGGACCTCCGGCAAAACCGGTCATCGTCGTTCTTTCGTCCGCGTAAACTCATCTTCCACCTCGAGGAGAGATTGTACGAAACCATTACTTGAGCGAAGGATCCGTTTCGTAGGCATCGCGAGACGCGAAGGATAAAATCCTTTGGAGTATGATATCCGGGTTGTTCGTGGCGTTCCTCCTTCTATATACTTCAGTACAGTGTGTACGGTATTGCCATTGCGAGTGCCATATCTTTGGTGACTTGATGGAGAATACTTGGAAAGGACTTTCTGCGGGATGTCTCTATTGTCTTGGTAGTTTGGAAGATATTTAAGATTGTACCTTGTGATGTGGAATAGTGGATGTGGGAGACATGACTATGATTGAACTTTGAGATTCTGAAACTTGGAAGGGTAATACGCTGCGTGTAAATTGTTTATTATGAACTTGAAGAAATGCTAAATAGTACAGATTAGATTAGTGCGATAGAAAGTCATTTGACGTACGTAACACAGCTTAGTAAATCCGTCGCGACTGTTTTGGGTTAGAGTATCCGGCTGATCATGAAAGACAAATACTACTGACTCATCAAGACTGTACGAGCTCGGCGGACAATTTTGTCAGATGAGGTGTTAGAACGCTGTGTCAATCTGAACACTGATACTTCTCAAGTTATGTGGATTTTTTATAATCCGGTTCCACCTCCGCATTCTAATACCGAATGAGATTTCTTTCATTGAACGTTAGACTTCCTAATGAGGTATCCCAACGAGTGAATTTAATTTCCATTGACTACCAAACGGTGTGCATGAATCATAGAGGTATTAGTTCCCAAAGGAATATTTAGGTTCATTTGTAATTTCTTTTAGACACCCACAAGTATTTCCAGATTCAGTGAGTGCAGAAAACATTGCACATTTCTACCAACAAATATTCATTGCATTCGGTGCAGCATTGGAAGATCGTGGGACGTGCAGAGTGTATGAAGAAGTTTCGAACCACTTTTGTTCGAGCTTGCGAGCTACGGTGGGCGGCGTGGGTGTTCACCAGGTGGACGTTTATGGTGCGTTTGCACGAAGAGCAGTCTCGGTACCATCGACCGATGAACCCTGATCGCTATCGGCTTCCACGCCCACGAGATCGCGCTCGATTGAAGCAAGTCGATCGATCAAGTGGCAGTGAATGCACTCGTGCACTTTCAAGATTCGCGTTGCGACATTCCATGAGCGTAATGAGATAGATAAAAGATGCACAATATCGGTGGCAGAGGTTTTTTGTTTGTCATTTTACGTCGATTGTGACTTACAGTCAAGCATGGGATCTGTAACAGCTTCTTTGGCATTGTTCTTATAAAACCTCGGATGAAAATTAATTCTGAAATTTACGTTGAGCTGCCTTCTTCAAGGTGATATAAACTTAAAAAATTATTTAACCCCTTGCCCTACAATAACGAGTGACATTCGTGACGACGAAAATGGTATAGGAAATTTTCAAGTTTTGCAAAACCTATGAAATTGAAAATGTTAATGAGACGCGACGCGATAATATTATTCCCGTAATATTAATATTACGTTAAATTATACGATATATCAAGAATCACTAATCAATTTTTATTTTAGCAATTAAATTCCGAATTATTGCGGAGGCAATTACAAAACAAACCGTAGGGCAAGGGGTTAATTGTATAATTAATTCTCTTTGCATTGTTCTTACAAAGCTTCGCAGTTAAATTAATCCTGAAATTTACGTTTAGCTGTCTTCCATAAGGGGATATTATAGATGTAAAAAAGTACCTATGCGTATAATTACTTCCTGTTATATTAATCTAGCCGATCCACCCCTAAATGCACTACAAAAGAATTTCCAGGTTTAAAGGGTTAATAAATCGGTAACAAGTAACTCGTTACTTCTAAAACCAATGTAATACTTTCATTATAAAAAACTGCTGAAATTAATAATTCCAAGGTACTCACTTCGCGTATGCTTTCTCCAGAAGAGCAGGCCAGAATTGATCGCTGTGACGGCTCTGAACGAAAGCCAATCTTCCATGAACCGCCGGTAGCCTGTCGTCAACGAGTACTTCGACCCATGCGCCGCACCACCATAACCGAAACCTGAAGACACCAGCATATTCTGCGGTTGGCGATCCCGGTGGTTCTCCACCGCTTCCGAAACCTTGATCGGCTGGTACCACCCTGTAGAAGAGCCCTTTGCTCAAGTGGAGAACGCCCAGACAGGACACCAGCCACTTGTCACCTGGATTTCAGAGCGAAAATGTTGAAAAACGCTGTCTTTCGATCGGTAACCCTTTTTTTAAACGATCATTATACAGCAGACTTGACAAGACTTTATCCTGACGAGAGCCGCAAATCGTAAATTCAGAATTTAAAGAGCCACGACAAATGTTTTAATTATGTAATATTTAAATTGCACGGTCTTTTCTTTCCTTCTTTTTCGACCTTCAGTAGAGTCGCACAGAAAACGTAGGAAAGCTGCAGTTTGGTCAAGTATGCTATAATAAATGAATAGAGGATTTTTAAAATCTTGTAAGTTGAAAGGATCAACGGGATGCAACGTCCTGAAATCATTTACATCGTACAAACAGTTTATGTAGAAAATGGGGGAAATTTACTTTTAAAACAAATTAAGTTACTTGTATTAATATAATTTAGATTGTTTGGCTTGCCGGTAAAAAGTTTCTGGTTATAAGAAAAAAAAAAGACGGATTTATCCCACTTGCAAAATGATTGTCTGATATCAGTTTTATTTTAAAGTGTACGTAACAGGGGCAACTTTTAAAAAGAAATCTTAGAGCTATGGTTTAAGAAACATTCAAGACTTAATCTGATAATATTATTTCGTTAAGTGCATATCATATATCAATCAACTGATTTTGAGGAACTTTTAATGTCCAAGTTACGCGAATTATCAAAGTTCATCAATCTCAGAGTACTTATCCATCGCGCCGATATGTATTTACATTGTGGAATTAATATTTGCAATTAAACCGTTTCCTGTAATCGACCGTCATATTTTAATTAATACTTCGGCCAGCCATTTAACAAGACGCCATATCGTAATTACCGAAAGTAAAACCAGCTTCTGTAAATAAATCGTGTCAGGCCAGCTCTCACTTGCCGTTAAATGCTAAAACTTGAGTAAAAGCGCGCCACGCGATCAGTGTGATTAGACCTTCGAAAACGAAAGTGAACCGAGGGAACGCAACGAGTGTCGCTCTTCGATCTTAGAAAATTTTCTCACGATGTTGCGACACCATAGACGAAGATTACGAATATGTATGCTTCGCCTTTCGCGAACACTTCCCCGTTGAGAGACGGAAAAGTGTCCCGTTCGAACCCTTTGAGGATCAACTTTCACAATTTTCTTTCCAAAACTTTCCACGCTGCATCAATACAGCTGGACAGCTATCTTTTTAATCTCTCGATTTAATATGCACTTTGCTTTTCTACGTCAAGTTTCTTCATCATGTACGATTAACTGAATGGAAATAAAGTATGATAAATCCTCATGTAGCTATTTATTTAAGGCCTATTCGTTATTAGTTAAATTATTACATAAAGATTGCCAGGCTACACGATGCTAATTTTCAATTTCTGCGGTAAATCGTAGAAGACCGTAATCAATCATAATAACGAGGGAAATTTTAGTAACGAGCAATTGTTCTCTTGCTCACCGCGAATTAATGGTTGGTACTTAAGGATATAAAGGCTCGTCAAGTTGTAGAGAATCTATATTAATTTTCATTTTCAATTTTCGCCTCGGGAAATGTCGACACTGGGAGACGACAGTGATCAATCATACCAGGACTTCACGTAATCGCGGGTCGATCGTATTGTGACTCTATTCAAACGGAGTACCTCGAGATCCACTTTCACTATCCCGACGAGACCCGGTTTCACACCGCAAAGATTACAGATGAGTTAACCGGTATCGAGTTTGTAGGAGCCAGCGAATATTTTTCTGATAAACGAAGTTCGTTGGAATCGGCCGAACGGGACATTTAACCCTTTCGGTATTAAATAATTCTGGTCTGAAAATATTGTTGATTTTGATTAATACTCCCAATACCAATCATAGTTTGCTTGACTCATTATTGTTATTCAGGTTAAACTTTTTTTTATTAAAATTATATATATATTTTTTCGAGAAAATCATCAACAGTAAAACTACCGACGTTGCATCTACTAAAATTTTGATATATCGAATATGTACTTTAGAAAAAGAGGAATCAATAGGTGAAAAAGATGATTAATTAACTAATTTAGGTTTTATAAGATAGAAGTGGAATACTTAATGGCTACTCTATCAATTTAAGGAATTTTTAGACAAAATTCGGGACCGGTCATTTTAACCGGCTTGTTAGGTTTAGTGTTAAGGGTAGTAATAGTTAATCTTTAGAAATTTCCTTATTTTACATTAGCAGTTTAGTATCATAGAAATTTCACTGGATTTTGCGGACCTGTTTGCAGCTGATCCTCGTGCCATTCAAGTTATGAAATTCTGAGAAAATGTAAAGTATATAAGCAAAATAAACTCGTTTTTCTTGAGAAAATCTGCCCTAAGAAACATCATTTGCAAGAGTTTTAAGAATTTCCAGATTTTCTCAATATAGTTGAACAATCCTAACATAAAGTTATTAATGAAGAAAAATTTATCGCATTCTGAGAAAAAAAATGCATTTCCTATTAAATATCAGTTTATCAGAAACATTTCACTACTACTAACTCCGTATCATTTTCTCGTATGTTTCAGTGCCTGCTGAAGATCAACTCGCCAGATCCTTCGACATTCATCGCCGTCAATTTTCACGTTCAAAATATTTTTACCGTGCATTCCAAACAAGCCGAACAACAGGCAGAGTGCAAGAAATTCGTAGAGGAATTTATGCAGATACTTTTACGACTGCGAAGCACTGTTTGTCGAGGAATCACACTCGAGACCTCGAGAGGCCTTGAATGTCACGATCTCTCCGCGGGCATGCAGGCCCGCGTTTGTTAACCATCAAGACACGAAAGTGCTTTGAATTAATGCAAGTTAACGCCAGCTTTCTCCGAAGATATATCTATTTGTTACCGATCTGTAAGGATAACTGCTAAGAATCCTCCGAGATCTCATTTTCCACGTCTTTTCTTATTAACCCTTCTAAGGAAACCAGACCTTCTGAAACGGAACGATACCATTTTCGGATAATTACAACCACACAAAACACTATTATACGCGGATCTGTGAACAGTGAGTCTCTTTAACAGGAAGAAATTAGAATTTTCAATTTCCATTGTATATTTTCACTTCGGACGAAACGGTATTTATGAAGAGCAACCTTCATACTGGATTAATCCAAGATATTTAAAATTGTTAAATAAATACGCCAGAAGGAAAAAATATAAGACACAAAAAACTTGATTAATTTACCTGCTTCCAGTCTGCAAGATAGATGTAGAAAGTTGTAGACGAAAAGCGTTCGAAGTTGCAGGGATAGTTAGAAAAAATTCAGAACAAGTCATTTTGACCATCTTGATAGGTCTAATGTTAAAGGTCGAGTTTTCATCGTTGCGATGTAGGTTGGAACAAATTATAATGTGTCATTATCCTGCTTGGCTGTGCATACTTTTGCATACACACTCGTTAACGGGACATGTCACGCGTCGTTCGCGGCTACGTACGAGCATAACTGCAGGAATGCACTTGCAGAGTTCACTCGACTTCCGTCGACGTTGAAACGCTCGTGAAATACTGCTCCGGACGAGATTAACTCGCAGTGCATTCTAGGTGCGCTCAGTCGAGTGTATAGAAATTCTCTTCTCGTATCGCCGCGAGTTTTTTCTTTTTTTAAGTTGAAAAGCTCTTAGACTTTGAAGGTTTAGCTGCCTTTCAATCCTTTACGTTGGTGCGTATAAATTGCATGTATTCTTAAACCAGCGATTCCGAGAGATTTTTTTTTATAATTTTTTATTATTTAAAATTGTCGGGGAGAAGCTTTAGTCACTATTATTTAAAAATTATTGAAGATTGAGATATTAACTTGGTCGCTATAGAATATTAGAAGAAAAATTCACAGTTGGGAAATGTTACTGTAAGTTTTATCGAATTTTTTCGGCTTTCACTGCCATGGTCATTTCGTCTTGGACCTACTGTTGTATCTATGATATGTAAATATGCCGAATAAGCACTTTGGAAAATCGGAAATGAAGAGGTAAAAAGATATGAGATGATGGATAAAGGTCAATTAAGTAATGTAGGTTTTATAAGATAGATGTGTAATATTTACTTCATGGCTCCCCTATCAATTGGGGGAATTTTTATAAAAAATTGGTAACCGGCCATTTTGAACGGCTTGGTACTTTCATTGTTAAATATTAAATTAGGGAAAAATTCTCAGAGACTACGAGGAACTTCAACTCGCGCCTAGTGATTGGGGGTTCGAGCCTTTAAATCCTTACTCGCCATAGCCCCTCCGTAATTTTTTAGATGATACATACTCATTCGCTCAATTATCTTTCTTAGATGCTACATACTCATTCGCTCTATTATCTCCTTCTACACGGTACATACTCATTTCCCATCGCTGTAGTAAATATAGAAAATTGATTTTCTAACGGAATAAAACAAGAGCAAACTCTGCCCGCGGTAAAATGCAGTCCCCCAGGTCGCTTTCTTGTACACTGGTACCGGGAATTATCGACAAGCATGGTAATTATAAAGATAAAGCCACGGACTCCCAAATAGCAGAGGCTTATTCCAGAGAAATATTTTTTAATGAAACTGCATCGCAGCAGGAGGGTTCACGCACACGAAGAATCGAGAATACACGTTGAACCTCTGAGATCGAGTCGACGGTAAAAGTTTCGCTTCTTCATCAAAAAACATCATAACTTCGCGATGTTACATTGCACGCGTTGTGTTCCTTTTCAAAGAAGCCTCTTAAATTATGCAAGAATTCGAGACGCAATGTATTTCGTGCTACTTCCGCGTGCAATAAACTCGAAGCTACATTGCATCCGTATGCTCGTAATAGCCGGCAAGCTAGAATCGCGTCTTTGAAACGATTAAGTTCCGACAATCTCGGATGCACGGAGGATCTACTGAGTTTTATAATTATGCAAATTCGATTTAAACCCTTGAGGACTCATTGTGGATCGCGGCCGGGTGAATACTTAATTAACAATGGCTGCGCATAAATTAAAACCGCTAATGAGAACGACGATGAGAATGCAACAGTATGCTGAAGATACTTGGTCGATTAGTTTAGAAGCCTTACTCTACAGATGTTTACATTTTACGAATAATTTTAATCCGATTGCGCGAGAGTAATCTTGTTTTGCGTTTTGTTATACAAATCATACTATTAATCTTTGCTATTCGAAGGTTTTTAGGTAGATCCATCGACATTTAGATTTTTATAAACGCTGCTGGTATGATTTTTTAATTTTTCGAAGATCAGGATTTATTCAATTTTAATCGTAATTGGCTCATTAACGTAAGTAAGAAAATGGTGTACAGAGAATATGAAACGGTACCAACATGGCGATGTTCGACAGTAAAAGGTTAACATCAAAGTCAGCGTTCTCCAAGTGATATTTTACAGAATTCGATAGCTTCATGAGATAAACGTGAATAAAACATACATTTTGTAATTCCAGTTTGTTATTTAGATCCAATTAGCCTTAAATTCGTGCATTTCAGCACGGATTAAAAAGCAATTTCAAGACATTTCGTAATCATCTACATCATATGAAATGGATGATATTAAAAATTAAAAAAACCTGTATTAGATAAAGAAACAGCAATGTCAAAAGAATAAAAGAGAGTGAATACAACAAGCGAACGTGCAAGCGACATATTGTTATCATTATTAGTAATTAAATCGACGGTGATGTTGAGTATCGATGACGTTTCTCTCAGCTAGTCAAAGAAAGTCACGGTTATAACAGCTCTGACCCATGCCGTAAGTAGAAACGACCACGCTTTATCTCCCACGTTCGTCAAAGGTTACCATCAAGTCGTTTTCAGGGTTTATACGATTTCGAGGTCATTCGAGGAAAGAGTCGGCGAAAGTTTCGATTCCCGTTTCGATACGAAGACACCTATTAAACGTTACTTTATAGCTAATTTTTAATACTCTAAGCAAGCCAATTACAGCCATCCTAATAATTTACGTTCGATTGCTTGCTGGATTGGTTTACGAGTGAGTATAAATACATTTTTTTCATAACATAATCATCGTTAGAAATACAGATACTACGATGGCGATAGAGATAATATCTCGGGCTCCTAAAATTTCTCCCACGTGATGAGTATGTGTGTCATCGCCTAAGTGATTCGAAACTAACTGAAAATCGTAGGATTTCTCGATACCTAATCGTTTCAAACGATTTGAAACCTCGGTGAAAGAAAAAACTACTCGACTAAAAAAATAAAAGAGCGACGACGAACTACTTTTTATCAGTTGAAATTTACAATCAGGTGTTAGTAGACAGAGGATATGTAGTTTCTCCTGAGAACTGAAAGTAGCATAATGCAGATTACCTTTCCATTTGGTAAAGACTATCGAAGTGTGCAAGTGTATGCAAATTATTGAGCCTGATAGCATCGAGAAGATATCGTAAATTGAATCTCAAGTCAATTTCTTTTTTTCTTTAATTTCACGTAACGATAGGTATTAGTTTATAGCGCATTAAAATACTTAAAATGCACTGCATTTTCTTCTCTACTGTTCATCCTAAAAGATCGACGGAGATAGAACGATCTTGAGTTATGTTCAAATTTATACCGGAACGGTATCACTATGTTTTATCAGAAGATTTCCATGCTGGTAGGAAGACGGATAAAACAGGCAAGCGAAACCGGAACGATTTCTTGTATCGCTACTTGGTTTCCCTTACTTCTTGCGTATTTCATCCTCTGCTATTTCCAAGAAGATTTAAACTTGATTTGCGAATCGCTGAGGTTTTCTTTTAATATTGAATAACGGTAGACGAGTCGATCGTGATTTTATATGCTTTGCAAATTCCCGATTCAACCGGCTGTTGCGTTGATTTAAATTTCAAAGTTGAATTAAAAGAAACTTACCCATTTTTCCTGGTATCACGTCGAATTGAGCCGGTGCATCGCTCACGAATATCGGCCGGTTGCATAATTCCTGAAAGAATGAATTTTCTCATGCAGTTTGTACAAATGTTATATTATAGTCCTGTGGAACTTAGTATGTTCATGTCGATTTTTATTTCTGATTAATCTATGATTGAGAAAGTACAACAACATTTTATAATTCAATTTTCCAATGAATTTTTTCTATATAAAATGTCATAGAATATTTTTTCAAATTTGTTTGGTAATCGTTTACATGCCATCAATCGGTTTAAAGTTGGATGACTTCGAATAGGAAATTGAATGTTAAAAAATGCGTCTCATTGCTGGAACTATAATAAACCATGACTAATTTAATTCTGTAACGTGGTTGCATGTACCATTTCACTGTTAATAGCGAAAAGTAATTATTCCTCGTCTAAAGAAAACGCATTTAACTCTGTTGCCACCTTTTCGTTTCTCATCACGGTACATTTGTTGAAAGATGCAGCACTTTATTCATTTTACAATTTAGGAATAGTTTCCACTTTGCACCCGATATAAATTGCATTTCCACAGAATTCCTGGCAGTCGTTCAACGTAAGATTTAAACCCTGCACGCAACTCAACGGCCTGTCATTAATTACGTCTAATTACAGTCGTGGAATTCACCTCGAATGCCTACCGTTACATTTTCATTGTCACGTTGCGTCCAATTTTATCGCGATACTTCCACCGTAAACAATAAACTCTATCTCTAAAATCTAAAAATCGTATTTTCGTGCATATTAATCGAAATACTTCATCAAAAGAGTTGCTTCACAGTCCAAACGAGTGATTAAAACTCCAAATATTTCCCCTAATAATACCAAGAAATAAAAATATTTTAGAACTCCCTATTATGTTCAGAGCTAAGCAATCTTTCAATTTTCTTTTCACCCTTTGCGGTCCAAATTATTTTTCCACTTTTTCATCAGTCAAGTAAAAAAAAATTCAGAACATATTCCACTGTTGATTATTTATTTTTAATTAATAACAGGAGCAACCGTAGGTGCTGTGAAATATTAATGCAAAGCTACAAGATCATTGTTAAACTTCAACGTCAAAATTTGCCGACCAAAATATTAATTACACTAGAAAGCTGTGTCTAGTGTAACTGGACATACGACAAAGGGTTAAATTCGCCTAAGCAACTAATCGTGTTACACGGAAACAATGACATTAAACTTCACATTGTAGGACGACCCTGTTACCCGACATATTAATGCAAAAAAATTTCATAAACTTCCTACAGAAGGGTCATCCGTTTTCATTTAAAATCAACCCGTCGAAAATGCCATTCTATCGAGACTATTTACTTAATTAGCCGTTCAATTACTTTTTTTTAATTGATCTACCTTCCATTTCTATCGAAGGCATTCTAGTAAATTCAGTCAGCCATTCGTCAGTCACGTCACGATCTCTTTCGATCCTTTCCGGCGGTGTCAAAAGCGTTCCACGCAATTCACATGTCGCCTAATGCGCTTCGCGTTAACGCAATCATCGACCTTGTCGTAGAAACGCAACTCTCCCGGTGGCTTTTATTACGATCATTATACGCAATACGAGGAGGCATAATGTCTCGTTCAAAAGCAGAATAGACCGCGGTTGCGCTTCGTCGATTTTACCCCACTTTTTTCAACCGTTTCCCGACTCATCGTGGGCATTGTGCAATACCTTCGCGGGATCGTTGATTTCGTGAGAGATTCTACGTTTTATTTTCCCTCAAGTTTCCCGGCGATAGACAATTAGCACGGGCAACAGGTTTTTGTCGAAGAAATATGGCCGTTTGGTCGAATGGGAATATGGAACGGCCTAAGAGCTTGATGGAAATTTCGACAGTGGTATAGAAATTAGGGGAGAGTTGCCGAATGCAACTCTCCCCTACTCGTTTTTCATTCGGAAATTTTCGAAAATTGAGAATGAGGGGTTCTGAATTTTATGTCAGATCGGAAATGATGTTGTTGAGCTAACTGTTGTATCTTGAAGTATTGTCACATCGGTCGGAGGACACTTTGATTTCGAATTTTATAAAAATTTGTCATTGAAATAATTGACTAACATACAAAATCATTTAACACATATTGAAATTTGATAAAATCTTACATAAGGAATGTATAAATTTTGTGAAAGTGTCATATTGAATTTTTACACAACCTTATAACAAAAACACAGCCAGTAAGATGAAGTCACTGCCAATGAAGACACTTCGTTGATAGATTTAATAAAAATTTCAAGTTTCAAATATTCCGTCCCGCAGAATTTTATCTAAAAACAAATTGTAAGAAAGAAATGTCTGACCCAGCACAATTTCAAGCTGCAGTTACTCAAGCAGGCAACATCCGGTGAAAAATCTCCGAGATACCGGAGAGCAAGCTGTGTTTACGACGTTACAAGGGTACATAACAGAAGTGTCTCCGGTGTTCGTGTTACAATGCGATTTGTCCGAGGAAAAGAAAAAAGAGACCGTTAGCTACGTTGTGCTCGCTAAAGATGCTGTTACGCGATTGTGGACACGAAGAGACGACAAAGACGTAAACTACGTGTCAAGGTTACGTTCTGTATTCGTTACAGTTCCTAGGTTTCAGATTCCAAGTCCTTCCGTTCCGTAAGAACTGGAGCAAGCGAACGCGACTAATCCGGTTGCTATTCCCGAGGGAACATTGTCTTCTTACATTTTCATGTAATCGTGAAAATTCGATGTCACGAGGTTAAAATCACAAAATTTACCTTCGGCCTCTTCCATTGGAACTGGAACGGAGGTGTCTGATGATAAAAGACCGAAGCCTGAGTCGCTGGAAACTCCGGGTCTTCCCAGAGTTCACCTCGTTTCAAGCACGAACGCTTGATTCGTTCGTACTCGCTCATTACGTCCTGAAACAACGGGGTTACTAATTAGAGCAATGCTAGAGGATTCAGACTTTTTTCGTATTCTACTTTACGATCGCCTCTAGACGATACCGTATCTACGGACCTCGCTATGTACAATTCAGGTATCGCATAATATCCATTGATAATAATGTACGCAATAAATAATTATACATCTATAGTTTCTTTTTGTATTCACTTTTCTTTCATCGATACGAATATCAGGTTGCTCCGATTTGTAAGCAACTATTAAATAACTGTACGTTCGCATTAATATTCTTGCAACGAACGGGTCATAGATGCAACTGGATCACCGGATTGCATTATCCGATTAATATTAATGATACATTATCTATGGAGTGTGAGAAGTTAACAGTACAGGCGCGTATCATATATTCATTCATTTTTCTTCGTCCTAACCGTGTTACTACATCGTGCAACGTAATCTAAAATAAATTTCTTTGTTGGTTTCATTTAAGTCTTTAAGTACGAAGCAATGTAGATCTGTTTTGCTCAACATTCTTCGCAGTCATATTAACTCCTTGCCCCGCGATTTCTTTTGTGACTATCTACGCAATAATTCAGAATAAAATTATTAACGTAAAAATTGATCAATGGTTCTTCATATATATTGTATAATTTAATGCAGTAATAATATTATAGAAATAATTTGATCGTGTCGCGTCTAATTGGGATTTCACATTGGAAGGTTTAGCAAAACTTGCAAATTTCCTATCCCATTAGCTGAATTACGAGTGTAACTATTACGAGCGCAAGGGGTTAATTTTCTGCGATCATTTTTGTAAAAAGGTTATATTACCGAGTAATATAACTAAATATGTAACGTTTGTTGCATTTCCATTGGGATGCCTCGGGGTTGACCTCGATAAATGACGCGATAATGCGTATTTCTCGACTCTTCATCGAAGTCATTGTATCGAGGTCAACACTCTCTCTTCGAAGAGCCCTCTGCCTCATTGGTAACGCCTTTCTTTATTTGGCTCTCGCGAGAAAACTCATCGTTACCGTTACCAGCAATTTTTCAAGAGCATCTCTCGATCCAGCAACGTGGATGATGAGTTGCAATGATTTAACGTTCGATTGCTAACCGCTACTCGTAATATTATACACTTTGCTTTTATAGGCGTAACTAGTAATTCACACCAGCACAGCTTGCAGTTCTAGCGGATGAAGAGAGATTCATCCTCGCTCGATCGAGTTAATAGCGATTCAGAGATTCAGGTGTTTCAATTAATTCTGGCCTCGATGGAATTTTAAAGGCGATATGTATTGGTAATTTAAATATTTTTTGAAAATCTTTCAAGCCTTGGTATTTCAATAGTCGCTCACGTAAATAAGAATAAAAGTAAACGTATAGATTTATTTTGAGCAGATATAACAATTCCAAAGATAAAATTAGTATTATAAGAGGGAAATTTTAACAATATTTTTTTAATTAATCTGAAATTGCAGTGCAATAGTATGGTTAAACCCTTACCGTATGATTTCTATTTTAACCGTGTATGAAATAACTTAGAATTGAATACTAAAATTAAAATTTCTCTCTGATTTCTGATATCTCTTATAGCTGAACGCAGTATTAATGACATAGAAATAATTTGATCGTTTCGCGATTAGCTGACATTTTCAATTTAATGGCTTTTGGAAAACATTGAAATTTCCTATTCCACTTATCGCGTCACGAGTGTCAAACGTTATTGTGGGCTAAGGGGTAAATGAATTTTTTAAAGAAATTTCAACAAATGCGATGGCAACGTTGGAAAATCACAGTCGGCAAAGTGATTCGCGAGAATCAGCACTGTAAATTTCGGTTGGCACGAGAAAGATGTTCTCCACGGCCAAGCAAGCCGTACCACTGTGCGATTGTATTTTGCAATAACAATTAATAGTACATTTTCACCATGTAGAAGATAATTCGAAAGAAGGGGCGCGTAGTCGCGAAAGCGTCACGATTGCGAAATTCTCAATTACGTTCGTTGGACCTGCATGTTCCGGCTCTAATTGTAAGCATTGTTTGGAAGCCGCTTTATACGCTCCAAGAGGGAATCAGTGCACTAATTAAGACAGCAATAAGTCACTACCATAGCTAATTAGCGTTCCACGAGGTACTACGTATCCTCGTTCGTTGTTCGAACGAATCCATTTCGTTGCCTGGATATACCAGGCTAAGGTGTGTCCTTTTTCCATTGTCGTCTCTTGACAAAGGGTCCTACGAGGTTTTGCTTCAGTCCTTTCATTCACCCTCATTTTGCAATAGGGTGAAATTACTGTATGCTTCATTGTTTAGGGCTGCGGTTATTTTTTAACGGCATGTCGACATCGTAAGAAGAAGTTCTTTGTGATAGCAATTGAGGATTATGTTGAAGGTTCTAAAACTGTAAGTTTCTAAATATGTCTGACAATGAGTTTGAATCTCTTCATTATATTTCGGGATTTAAGATTTTTGGTGATAGTTTAAGTAAGCAGTATAGTAACTCAGGATCTACAATAATATATACATTATATGTAAATTATTGCAGCACAGCTAACAGCGAAGAAATTCAAACTTGGATCGACTCTTTGAAGGCTCGAGGTTCTACCTCGTTTGTGATAGCATCTCAAAAATAGAGATTGTATATTTCAAATGCTACAATTAATTTACGAAAACTATACCTAATTATTCAGATTTCGTGGAAATATTTTTTCAGAAGCTATAGAGATGAATCTCTGACTTTACCCTATTAGTCGGAAGTCTAAAACTTTCTTCATTTCAACCTGGTAGCAATATGAATATAGTAGTCAACTAAATATACTCTATCTTTTACCCTCTGTCTTCAAAATACACATAGATAAATTATTAATAAAATCTACAAGTTGTAATTGCAGACTATGCATCATATGATAAAACGTATTGTAAGATAAGAGGATTTTCTACGGGTCAGTATCGTTGTTAACGTGCTCGTTGTACCGAGAGAATGATACAGACTGTCGCTGATAAATTTTAATTCTGCGAACCGGTTTGAAGGTGGTTGTTTCGGTAGACCGGTAACGAAGAGGAGCTCGTACGGCTACTCGGCTAGATCCGCAAACTATTTCCTACGAAAAAGTAGGCAGTCCTCTCTTTTCTCTCGATTCTTAGAAGCCAATACCGGCTACTTCATCCTCGAGCCTAACACGATTTAGAAAAATCTTTACGATGCCCCCAACTCATCTATACTTGACGCGTCATTTTTCCATACAACCCTCTGAACAATACATCTGTGTCTTTCCATAACAATAGTTACAGTTATCGGATAATTTATACGCGTCGGTTCAAAGGCTATCGTTAATAATCCCAAGAATAGCCATCATTATTGTCCATCCCATACAATGTATCCGAGAAACCCCGAGGCGGAAGTATTCAGCCGAAAACTTATTTCAACCTACGTATTTCAAAATCAGCAGCATTCAATTCTATCCGTACATCGAGCAGTACTTTCAATCTTGCAAAATTCTCAACGATCATCCGACTCTATTCCAATCGGATCATCGTCGAGTCTCTTCCCATCCTCGTTTCATCTGTTCGCCCGGAATTACAGATAGCGTGAATTTCTTCGCAATCTTCGGTGCAATCATCCGGCAAGGAAATCGTAAAATACGCTTATATCGATGCTATACGGCACGAGAGATAGTCCTAGCACGTATAACAACGTACACCACGATGCTTTTGCATTGTACGTGCCAGGTTATTCGACTTTGCCTTCCGCTAAACGCGAACACTTCAGCGATCCACTACGTACGTTAGATGTATAATAGCTACCATACTCTCGTACCGGTCGAACTAGTTTCACGCTTCGTTCTCCAGCGGCCTTGAGGCACAACAACCACCGATGCAAACTTACAGAGGAAACCTTTATGGTTAAACCTCTCTCTGGACGTGAACCGCCATCCACGCCTAATCTCTCTCTGCCTTCCGCAATTTTGCCGATGAAAGATTTACCTTTACTGTATGCTATTTTCACTCCGCCGGTGCAGTATGGATTAGGTGATTCGAAAAATTGGCAGGAAATACAGAAATGTGTACAGTGACTTATTTGCGAAGTAGGAATATTCGGATTTTTTAACCTTCACCCCTCCCTAGGATCTTTTATGACTCAAATAGACATTTCATTTAAGCCAAATCGAGATGTAATTTGACCCAAAATGAAACAACCTGGACATAGTGAATACATATTATTCTCAGCAAAGTCATTATGAAGAAAAATTAAAAGAGTCTTACTTTTTTAAATAGAACATAGACTACGGGTCAGAAAAGACACTAGAGGCTTGATTATGATTTTTTAAAGGGCTGATTATGGTTAAAAGGGGTACAAACTTGAGAAATAAAAGAAAATGAAATTTTTTAAAATTATTTCTTTAGAAATGGTGGAGGCTATGGGGGTTAAAAGTAAAGTCTCGGATTAGCGATCAGTTGGGCGGACTCAAATCTTTCATCGTTATCTCTGGGAAACTAAAACTACAAAAAATAAATTAGTGGTTAACTTTGTTCAGTAAATAAGTCCTAACGTTGCTCCGAATAATTAGAAGAACTACTCATAGAACATGTCGAGTACTGAAAATTCATAGGCAGTCAAAGTTCAGTTCTCCCAAAAGTAACAGTTTCTCATGCTTTTGCCAAAGTACCACCATGTTTTTTCCTTCCTTTAGTAAAGCTAAAAACGTCGAAAGTTCCGTAGAGCCAGAAAATCTGCATTCATACAGCATTCTGCCTATGAAATTCAAATTTTTAATTTTGCTATTTTGAGATTCCCTATACTAAAAAATAAAAGTACGTATGCCATGTTTGGAAACTCTCCTCAATTTGCACGTAAGATGAAAGAGGCACGAATGTAGAACTTTAATGTAGGAGAATTGATAAAATTGTAAGCATAGAATTCTTTATGGTACAAGGATTTTAATTCGGCACGTTAAAAGGTATCGATAGCAACAAGTTAAATGGGATCTAGGATATACGTTTTGGATGACTAATCGCACACTTTCTATTCCTCGGAAACTGTTTCACTTCTCTGCGCAGTTGTATTGATACATTTAACGAAACGTGTGCCACGAATAAAAAAAGAAGAAGTGAAGTCAATGAGGTAATGGCTTGCGAAGGCTTTAGTTTTTGCAGTATTATTATTATCAGTACGAGCGTAAAGTTATTCCATTGGGAGACACTTACTGCAATGTTTTTTTGCGAGCTTCATAAACGTCGACTTTGCGGTAAAAGTTGACGAATGATCTCCTTGATTTACTTCGGATTACATTTTTACACGAAATACCAATATAAACTATTTTCTGAGAAATAAGTGGCGTATGTAAATTATTTATTTCGACATGCAAACATGGAAATGTGTTTTAATTGACGTATATAATTAATACTCCTTTCGTAGATATCATTCATGTTGAACGGGGTATTATTAATTGTATTATTTTATAAGAAATCATTGATTGACGTTGATCCTTCGTTTCATCACGAAAATATGTAAAATCGACCGACGTGTCTTAATTGACGCATTTAATTAATACTCATTAGATGGGCATCATTAGTGTCGAACGGGGAGTTAGAAGTTCATAGGCGGTAAGGGAAGTCATCTATCAAGAGAAATATTATTTTCCGAGACCAGAACGAACGTACCAAGATCTTGTATAACGGAATAGTGTGGAAAAGTGTACTCTACAACCTCGCGCACTATGACCTTAATTTACTTCCTCCTATTGTAAATTACTGGACTTTCCTTCCCTTCTTGTTCAATCTTTACATTCACGTAAACATTCCGGAATGAGTTAATTCTGGATGTTAGCCATTAGTATTCTCTTTTTCTAGAACTAATGGTCAAAAGTAATAATTTGATATCAGGTATTATCATTGTTTTATAGTGCCACACATTTATTTTACCTCTTTTAAGATTTTCTATTATCTCATAGTATCATAATTTCGTACTTTCGTTTCCTTTTACCTGTAGTTTTCTTTATTTACGATCTATCAATTTTGTAAATCACGCACTATCGCAAGTAATACTCTATCATAACGGTAATAAAAATATTATTTTACTAATTCATCGAACTTTACAAGGTGAAACCGCAGTGTCGAGAGTTCAAGTTTACAATATCGGTAGGAATCGGTGTAAGTAGCGGACAACTTAATTTCTATAATTTCACCGTTATCGTATCTAACACTTTCTCGATTCATGGGCAAACTATCGGCAAGTAATTTCACCGATATCTCATCACCGTGATTCCTAAATTACTGCAGACACTGATCCTTTCACGTTTTACCGGAGATTCCCTATATGGCTCCGCGCGAGCAAGTGCCATCGAATGACCTTAAAGCCGGGTTCACAAATGCTTTCTTCAAGGATGCTTCCCGCGCGTTGGAAATAAATAATTAACGCGACGTACGGTTGGACTTGAATCTCTATCTGCTGTTTAGCTGACCTCTTCGTTCTCTAATAGAAAAATTATGACTCTCTGGAGTGTCTAATGTCCTACCTTGCAATTAATATAATGACATCAACGAAGAGGCAAATTGTAGAGGTACTATTATTAAAACGACGACTATTTCTAACAAAGTCTGATAATCAGATCAGAAATTAATTCCTTGCTCTTTTAATATTTTTAAGTGGATATACTTGTGATGAATTATATTTAAAAATACCAGTCCTATGATAAAAATAATTGTCGTGGAATAGTGATAACAAGCATTAAAAATTTGTTATACTTATAGTAATATACGGTGGCGCAAAAGAAACGAGTGGATTTAACGCTAGAACTACCGACGTTAAACTTATTATATTTCAGTATGTTAAATAAGTAATTTGAAAAAAGGGGAATCGAGAGGTGAAAAAGATGATCGATTTGGTAATTTATATTTTATGAGATGAACGTAGAATATTTACTCTATGGCTCTCCTATAATGTTGGAGAATTTTTGCAAAAAATAGGGAAGCAGTTATTTTAAGTGATGTTAAAAAGCAACAATAAATTCTCTGTGTTTGGATAATGGAACGTGGATTTTCAAAGTATAATTCAATGAATTTGGTTCGCTGGGCAACTCTATATTTCTTCGCAATTAATTTGCCAAGTTTTCTCTAAAAGGTGTGCAAAGGAAAATAAGTGAAAAACGAGATACAGAAATTCTACGAAATTTTAAAAATCATGTCGTTTCTTTTGCGTCTGAAGTATATGTTAAAAAAATAATATTAAGAAAATTAATATTCTACATTATAAATTGCTAATTATATTATACTAGGTACATATTTCTGCGCTGCAAATTGTTCTTATTGAAGTCAGCTTCCGAAAGGTAGCAAGAATAGCGTTTTTGTTGCGACAGGGATATTGTAATATTTAAATTACGTTTCCGCGATGATTTTAGATGGATAAAAAGCGAGGAAAGTTTTACGTTTCGTTTGTTCTAATTCACAGAGAGGCGTGTCTGCTGAGGGCAAAACTCGTGTCACTATGCGATGAAAGAGAAAAGAACAATACCTCGCACCTGTCCCACCCAATGTTACAGGTGACAAAGTTTGTTTGCGTTTTTGATCGTCACGCGATTTGCCATTGTCACGAAAGAGACAATGAATGAAACATACCTACGTAACGCCTGGAAAGGGTCCCTGAAATTTTGAATGCCTTATTGAAATTCCCCTTTTTCTGAAATTCCAGACAATTCGAATCCGCAATAAACTATAAAGCCTTTAACAACATCCTCACCTATTTTTATGACCGGTGCAAAATCAAAGATAGCCTACTTCCACCAAATCACCCAAATCGTATCTGTTCCAATCGTTAAATACACTTTCACCGCTCGATACAGTTGTGTAGAGTGCTTTAGATTTACGAAGAACAGAATTTCTTTTACGGTTACATGCTCTCGCACCGGATTCCTATTTTTCTTTGTACTTTTCATCACACATACCTGAAAGTCGCGTGTAATCGTCCATTGCAAAGACGGTCTCATTAGACGATGATTCTATCGTTTCGCGAACGACTTCCCCGTTGACGAATTCCGTCTCATGGGGTTTACGTAATCCGATATTCCGACCCGGAAAGCTGGTCGCGACGTTTCCGTGTAATATTTGCCGCGAATTTTTCACCGGCGCGTAATCAGGAACTGGTAAACTGGTTTCAGTCAGGTTTTAATTTTATGCGGTGGATTAAGTCGAAAACGAGTGACCTGCATATGCGGTGGATTTGCCAACGACATTAAATGACATTTCCCGTGGAAAAAGTTCGTGTGAAAGGGGTTCTAAAAATGGCATTTATTTTGCAACTTGGAAATGAAATTACTGGGTCGTTCGGCTATGTTGGGATATAGGTGTAGGCGTTTTAAGTTTCGCATTTTTATGCTTTTTCTTTTTTTCCTATATATATTCGTAGCTGAGAATAGGATATTTTGCAAGTGGAGGAAAACGAAACTTTGTAAGTTGTCTTTAGGCGTAAAATATATTAGAACATAAGTGGAACTGAACACGTTGGAACACGTGGAAGTCTCACGTAGGAACTGAACATCTATTGTAAAAAAAGAAACGGGCAACTAATGACATAACCGCGATATCCTTAATCGCAGTAAAAGTCTCAATTAAAGATCAGATTTCTATAATTTCCCCCTGAACTTTAATTCCACCAAGTTCACCGGTACTCGGTCTCCATACCTCACTCATCTATTACTATAATCCACAGAAAATTACTGTATCGAATGCTCATAAAACATGTTCGAGAGGAAGCGAAAAGGAGATTATTAATACTGACCAATGAAAATTTATTGACCGTTTCGTCATAAATCACGATTCCCGGAGGTTTCATGGCAAAAACGAACACCGTTCCGTATTCCCCATAATACGGTTTATTAAAGATATCTTCGCACGATAATAAAAGGAACCTGTGCAAGCAGCCGCTCGTGCTCCCACTACCTTGGCAAATACCGGAAATTTGTGCAAGCGCCTTAACCCTATCACGTGAACGATCGGAGAACACGACTCCTTGATCTTCCACGCACGTCTACCATCTCTTATTCGGCTCATGGTGTTCCGTATGCACCTCCGTGCAAAGTCTGGCACAAGAGCGTGTGCCAGCGAAGGGCTATCTGACCATTTATCTCGCTTGTGTGCTTCAAGTATTACCGCATCCTTCGTTAGTTGCAGGATCTTCCTGATTCCGGCAGGTCATAAACGTATTGTGTAATCGGGAAAATTTAGTCTGATATCCAGAACGCGATTGGGGGTTTCCTGTTTTTCAATTTGACTTTTCAGCTTGCCTTAGCAAGGATTCATGGTTATGGTAGTCATGGAAGTGCTATTATTACAGTAGGATGACTCGAGCAGTTATAGTAGTGCTGTGGTCACAGTAGGATGGTTATAATAGGTGTAGTAATGGTATGGGCACAGTAGTTTCCAGGAGGCGATGGGTACCATAAGTGATATTGCCGTAGGGATAAAGAAAAAAGCGAAACGACGCCTGTGATGATAAGAAAATAGGAGATTGCTTTCACTGTTCTATCGTAGTTTTTGTCATTTCTGGGTATATTAGTTGTCGATGAATTATTGAGGACCTACAGTGGTACACAAATGGACACGATTTAGGTGCATTGGTTGGGAGGAAATATTTTAAAGGCGAGGGAATTTTAACTGCGACCAAATATTTGTGGGCATTAAGGTTTAACTCTATCACGACGGTCAGAGGGATTGATGTGAATGAATAACAAAACTTTGGATGGCAGCTCTAAATGTTTCCTTCAAAAACTCGTTGAATGTCATGGATTGCCAAATTCAGTGAATTTTCTTGCGTTTTTTAAGTGATGATATTTATGAATTTCCTGATATATTCAATATTAAGATACTAGTGTAAAATAAATAAAGTATTGCCGAACACGTAATTATTTTTCTTTTTAATGACCAATTTTAACTTTGGTATTTTTAATTTTAATAGAATACGTTCCGTTTCAATGGAAATGACGAAACAGGCGAAATACATCCAGCATTTATCGTGTTAATGTGTATCATCTTCAAATGATTGTAAGGTTAATAATTGTCTACTATTACAGTGCCAATCTACTAGTAATGTATCATATTTGTAAATGATTCATTAATTACGAACACGTCATTTTTCCGTATCTTACATCGACAATTTGCTGTGGGAAATAATCAGCAATTTCGAGGAGATTTCGAAGGAATACAAAAGCGTGCGAGATATGATTCACTGTAATAAGATGTACCGGTAATGTTAGCGCGAAGAGACCTTCGCAGCGACCTTCGGACGAGTGTTCTTCGACCCTCGAGAGATCTTGATTCTCAAGTTCTTCTATGCGTTGGACGCACATCTTCGTAATACTAAAGATACTTCAGCATATAATGGCAATATGTAAACATTACCATAATATTTCCGTATCCATAAAAATCTACGACAAAATCTAAAATTCTAGTAATCGATAATTTTAAAGAAAGTCGGTTGCAAATTTTTATGAAATCAACGATTATCTTCTTTCAAGATGAATATCAAATGGTGGAAGTATTCTCTAAAGTTACGATGAGATATGAATTTTCTTATCGAGTTCTCTGCGCAAATGTTACTTCAGCGAACGATCTCCCGAACGAAAGGAATCACTACTATGATATCCTTTAGCTGACACTAATTTCATCCTGAAAAGATCATGATTTACGAGGACTGGTCCAGCGAGTCGAGTTTCTTCTCTTCGGCAGTGTTCTTAAACGTTTTTCTGACGCGGTTCATCGAGGTTGTTGCTCTTTCGCCAGCATCCTTCGAACTTCACTTCGACGATGTTGAAAAATCGGCGTTGCTACAATTAGTTTCTTTAGTCCTCGATTCATTTTACGCTTAGAAACGTTTCGATAGGTTTCCAGAACGCCATAAACTACGGGCTGCATAATTTCTTGGGGTTATGAGTAACGATAATTCTCGAGAATCTATTTTTCTTGGAGCATCAACGACTTAGCCGCTGCGAGTTGAACTTTCGCAAATTCGCATAGCAATAAAATGGGCATATTTCATGGAACTTCATACTAAAGAACAAACGACTAATAAATAACTATACTATTTGCAATTTTCCTTTAAACACGTTACATTGTTTTGTAAACGATGAAATATTAATTGATTAAATATCAGTGTAATTAGTTGATCAGTTACATCGACATTAATCCTAAATTATGAAACACTGTGAACGGAAACTGCTGCCAATAGAAATCGTAAATTGAAGTGCAAACTAAAATGAAAATCGCATGTCGAATGGAGGAAGCAGAAATCGGTGAAAGTGATTATTCGCGAATTTCTACTTCCGCGAGGATATTAGAAACACGTGTCTCGAGAGTATTGAAAGTTCCGGTACTTATTAATTTATGATCTATGCTTTCTTTTGTGATAAAAAAAGAGATGAATTACTTTCATCGACAATAAAGCGCAATTTAAAGATTCTGCAAATGTTTTGGGGATCTTTTGTTTGCGTTTAAGGATCGATTCAAGCAGCAAGGATTCACCAATGTCCTTGAATTCGTCTCGAGTTCATCGCATCCCTCACCTCTTTCTTCTGTACCGTAACTCGCAATGCGTTCTTCTCTAACTACTTACACTTGCAGCAAGGGGTGTTCATACCGAAACCATGCTCCAAAATTCGCGAAAAATCAATTCACTTTATTTTATTTCCACTGTCGTTACTGTATATTATAGTTGCAAATTATTTAACACGTTGAATTCCATGGGGGTTGCCGGTGACCGATGCCGCTGAACCCGATAAAATTTCTTATGACTTCTAAATTGCCATATTCACGGATTTGCTGATATATTCAATATTTAAATGTTGCCGTTAGAAAAGTGAAGTATCACTGAGTATATGACTATTTTGATGCCGTTTCTATTCTATAAAAATATCACTTTAATAGAAAAAGATTTGGTTTGGTAGAAATGATGAAATTAGCGAAATATACTTGGCGTTCAACTTGTTAACGCACTCGCAAGTAACAGGTATGTATTTCTACGCGTTGAAATTTTCCACAATAAAAAATTGAAATAAATAAAAGAAGAACTATGTGTAATGAATTATTTAAACTGAGGAAGTAACGATCTTACAAAGTAAAATGTCAGCAGCAATTGCTGTTGCATCTACGTGAACTTTTCCATAAATGATTCTCAAAAAATTAAGTTGATGTATGATCAAAAGTCGGCAGTCATTATTCGCAATTAAATTAGAGTATAATTTATTATGATGTTGTCGTATATATCATTTGGCCCGTGCAACTCGTAATTGTTGCATACGATTTCTAACTACTAGCACACCATTAAACTTATTCACGAGCGAAGATCGGTAGCCACGAACGTACTACTGCCTCCTTCGAAAGAAGAAAGTTCAGTGGCAACTAAATTATTGTACTTTCATAATCTATTACGGCAGCATCTTATATATTATATTATATGTGCAACCTAAAACGAACACACTTACATTAATACATCAAATTACTATCAGACTACTAGAGTGATTATACTTAACGATCGAAGCTTTGCTGCCATCGACGTACTACAAATCATTTTCAACCCGCAATAGAAGAATGTTCAATTACAATTAGTTTCATAACCAATTACCATCTTATCCCACATATTATTCAAAACTGACCACCGTATAAAAATCCATACGTCGACTCCCTATAATCTCCCATTTGCCGTTCCGCGTGCATCCTTCGTGCGTTCGTAATTTGTGTGTTTCGAGGTCGCGGAGAGAAGAAGACCTGGTTTCGAAGGAAGAGAATCTCGCGGAGGTAGAAACGTGTCGGTCGAGTTCGAGGTACCTCGACCATATCGACGAAGAAGAAGTGCGATGCTGAGGAAACAGGTGGTTATCTACATTGCCTCGTTCCTTTCCTTTTTTTTTTCTCTTCTCGCGACGACCGGATTATCTTTTAGCGCGGATTTCTTTTAACGCGATGCGAAAGTGCGAGCTCTCGAGTGGATATTGTAATGCGCTATCGTCGGCTTAATTACCCGCGGATGTTAATTGTGAGGTAAACGCGTAATTAAGTTATTTCGGCACGGGGAGACGTCACGACCGTGAAATGTAAATATCCTGCGACCTAGATTTCGAGATATCTCGCATTTGCTCTGAATCATAATCGCTTATGACGAGCTTTTACTGAGCTCTTAAAATCCTCTTTTTCATCGCCATCCGTTTACACCTTTCCAGCGATTGTCGGTGAAATTAATTGGACGTTCAGCGATCAAGTAAATTTAACGTCAGCCTATTTTTCATTCGGTCTAATGAAATTATTAATAGCTCTTTGCCGTGCGTTCTAAGAGGCGGAGTTTGCGCTGGTTTTTTAGGCGCTCTAGATATTAAGTGGATTGGGAATGTTTGTGGGCTACATTTAAACATATATGTTCTATCGTACACTCTGGTACAGTAGATGATACGTGCTTGGGAATACGTCTATACGCTGCATACAAATTTTCATCTATTTTGCATATCGGTTTAGTAAAAATAAATGTATCAAATTGGCACAGAATGTTTCTCAACAGGCAATGGACTTCAGGGGCTAAGAAAACAACAAAACGCAAGAAACATAGAATAAAAATAGTGAATAAAAGGAGATGTATAATATATACGAGCCCTTTAGCTATTGTACATTTCGTGTACATCACATCGTGTAACTTCGTTAATTAATAAAGGTACACAGTAACTGAGGATACATGAGTTGTTTATTTTGAAAGTGGCTTATGTCAATTTGTTTTTAAAATCGAGATAATCAGGGAATTGGGTTTTAACATGCTTCAAAATATTGATGACAACATTCGAAAAGATTTACGTCGGGATACTTTTTTTTCTAAATATTAATAATTCTGTATTGTCATTGAAAAATCAGCATTTTTTATTACGGTAAAGTGACTTGTGCCACTTTCAAAATAAACAGCTTATATGTTGGTAGTTCAGACATTCTAATAGACAGGAGAGACTCGGGAATACTTGGGAACAACATACCAGTTTGATCGGTCGCATTCCGATTCACCACAAAATAAACTTATCACTGATGAAATTCCCTGAGAACGTGCATACACGTTTTTCATACTAATCAACGTACGAAGAGGTAAACACATCTCCATTACATGCCTACTCTGAAAATAAAAATCCCTGTAAAGAGACTACCACTAACTGACCTATATTAACACCTTGCTGCCTCTTTAGTGCGGCATGACTCGTTTACTAAAGGCGAATGCACAAGGTTGGCCTTATTTGTAAACAACGATCGATAAGGTAAACGCATATTAACAGTTTAGTAAAATGAATTTCCGTAAGAGTAAGAAAAATAATACAGAAACTGAAGTGACTATAACGAGAATCACTGATCAATTTTTATTTTACTTTTAAATACATTTTATTTTTAAATTCAGAAGTATGCCACCACTGGGTACAATATCTGTGATTTTTTCAGAATTTTCAATAAAGCCAAACAGGAGAAATCGGGCAACAACTGTAAAATACGTTTCACGCTGGAACTACCCCTACGGTAGGGCTAGTGGATTCATATTTTACAGGAAGGGTTTTTTTTTAGAGACCTACCAAATGGTATGCCCCAAGATTAATTTGCTTTTGGGGCACTTTTTCCATCCTTATCCGGCTAGACCCTTTAACTATGAATTATTTGCAGAGGCAGTCACAAAACGGATCGTACGGCAAGGGGTTAGATTTCTCAAACTCTTTCCAATCAACAGCATCTACCGACGACTAGAAATTTTGTGAAAATTTACAAAGAAAAATGCAGAACAAGTCATTTTGATGACCTTGGTACACCTTCTGTTAAAAGAACATAATATAATACCAATATCACTACTAAGTAGTGATAGTACTAAGTAATAATGAAAGTAATATACGAGGGTTGTTCACTAAAGTGTTAATAAGATACGATGAATTTGAAGACACGTGCATTCAAAGGCACATAGCGGGCATATGGTGAAGTTCGTTAAGAGCTACGGGTGCTTTGCATGTGGGCGACTGACGCGAAAGTAAAAATGCTCCAGGGCCGAGTACATTGTCTTTCGACGTCGACGTTCGCCGCCCACTGTCAACGTTATCGTAATCGCATGCGGGTACGGTGAACACCTTATGAAATCTGCTGAGTAAAGAATAGCGGGAATGATTTTGAAGAATGTAAGACTGCTATGGGTTCGGTCTCCTTTTCGTGCGGTGTTACGTAACTGGAGTATCCTGATGTAAATAGCGATTAAACGTTATTTTATTTCGGATTTTTTATATGTGTCGGCAATTATGGCACTCATTTGTTGCTCGTTTCGAGATGTTCAAATTTTTTTCTGGTGCGTTTTGAGTTCTGTGCAGTGAAACGATTGCTAATTCTATTAAAACGGTTCAATTTTGTATTATTTTTGCAAAGTAGTTTCACCATTTTGTAGTGAATATCGGTGCAACAGAAAGTAAAGGAAACTTTCAAGATTTTTCTAATTAGAATATTTCCATGATCATCGGCACATATTTTTCTTGTGAAAAGTCAAATTGATATTTTGTATAAATGAGGAATATATGATTTTACATTAAATTCTACGCGGAGAACGACTGCAAAGTAGGTGGATCTATTTACATAGTGAAATATAAGTTGTAACAAATTTAAATTTTAAAGAAGGATAATGAACTTCTTTATATAATTCTACGATGACACACTTCTTCCACCACTCCTGATATATTATACCCTTCGCAAATTTTATTCAGCGGAAACTAATACGATGCGAATAATAACCAAATATAATTCTATCTCGCAACATATTTCGGAAAATTCCAAATTTCATCTGAATAAAAGATATACAACTTCAATTGTTTCTCTAAAATCACTATAAAACAACTACAGATACTTATTCCGAAAAAGTAAACAATAGAAAAAGGGATTCTTATGGAACAAAATGGACTTTTTATTATACTTGCGCCACAACACACTTCTTCCATCTCTGGTGTATTGTACGTTTCCTTTTTATTCACATGAAGCTATTTGATAACACGAAAAATACCTTTCGCAACATGTGTTGCAATTGTTCAGAACAGAGTCTAAGAAGCGGAAACCGCTGTGCAACTGTTAATGTACGTAGAAGAGAAAATTACGTTCGATCACGTAAACAGGAGCTCGTGTTCGAAGAGATAAAAAAGAAATACAGATCGCCCTGAAGCGTAACAAAATCGTAAACCACTCTCCGAGAAAATCACCGTTCTTTCGTACATACATACGTGTATACCGTCTTCTCTTCGCGCTTCTACGAAATTATGCGTTTGGTACCTTTCACTTTAAAATGTACCATCGCGTCACGAAGACCGAAAAGTACTATGTAAATATTGCCCTTAAAATCTATCATCCAACGATCAATTCATTCATATTGTTATATTTTTTTATTAAGAAATACTCCACTGTGGCTAATTATCATAGTAATTATTACCACGGACGATGCATAAAAAAAGTGCTCGTAACTGAGGATAAACGCACTTTTCATTCTGCTCGTTTTATACAGGGTAACTTGAGCTCCGATCGATTTTTGCAAAAAGGATGAGACTTTTTTTTAACATTTAATTTTAGATGCTCTTTGTACAATGCATGGGTCAAGTAGTTTCCATTTCACTAAATAGATTCGGTGTACCATTCCAGGGTGACTTTCACGCAAGGAAATCATTCTGGTCACATAGCACGGCGCACCTTACTAGAAATTCCATAATGACCTACTACTATGAGGGAAATCTTGGCGCGTTCGAATCTTTTGTATGCGAGTTTACCGGTGTGTGGAGAAAAACAAACGATTTCTTTTCAGCTTGCATACTCCGAGGATGTGTTATTGCCATGAAGCGTGCTGATACACTTTGCAACGATCGATGCTGCATCAAATTCGATGGCCTATCCTGCAGAATATCGCGAAGAATGGGAACAGTGTTATGGGGTACCTACTGTCGGCGGTTGTTAATGAAAGTTTACTGTGAACTTGAATACCTAATAGGGAAATAATCGTTTAAAATGTTGTGCTCTCCGCCGTGTGACTAATATTTTATATCTAATCCTTTATCAAATAATGTTTAGGGTAATGGTATTAATCTATCGACGATTAATGGTGATAAAGTACACTTAATTATTCGAATTTTAATGAATGTTTATATGCTATCGGATCTGAATACTAGCTCGTAATCTGTACGTTAAATAAAAGAAGTCCAAAGGGTTGCATTCTTTATCGCAGTGCTCTTCAATTTAACTTGACCATTATTTCAATTTTATAAATATTAGAAGATAATGATACAGCTCTAAAAACTATAGAGGTTGGAAATACCATCAGAATCGTAAGAACTCGTCTTCAAATTAATTCTTTAACCCAGGAATCTTTTTCTTTGTAGGACGAATTCTTACTGACTCGACTACTCAAAACATTTGTTATAAAAATACTGTTCTAGAAACCTTATATCTAAGTTTTACATTAATATGTAATTTACATAAAACATCGGTGTCACACAAATTAACATCTCCCTCTAAAAATATTCATATGTAACTTCTGCTCTATAAAATAAACTGTACCAGCAGTATAAATATTATCTCCAAACTAATTAGATATCTCAGTTACCATTTCGATGCTTGCTAACTATAGAAAACTATTCACCGAAGTCTATTTTTATTCTTCTCCATAATAAACATTACTACAAACTGTTCCACATGCAATATAAAATTGCATACCACCCGAGAAACGCTAATACTGAAACATATTGCATCGTACTTACGTTAACCATCCGTGGTAGCTTTTCTAATGCTTCTTCCCTCAAGGATATTAGCCCTTCGCGGAGGTCCTTTTGCAGATCCTCCCCAAGGTCGTGAATTCCTTTCACTTTTGTCACTTGTTGCCTTCGACCGAAGAAAAAGGTCCTTTAAACGCACTCACAGATTCCCGTCGAAAGACACTTGCACTTTTTAACCGCCTATTGCACCGTTCCAAACGATCATGGAGTTTCGTTACGGACGATCGAACGTTACGGATCCTTCACATCGAGAAGGCACAGTGCCAATGGAAAATAAAGTACGAGAGGAACTTATGCAAAACGAGGAGCATATCGCGGCTTTGCGAGACGAAAGAACGTTCTTCTAGGGACCAACTACGAACGAACGACCGAATGAGTGACCGAACGCGCGCTGACTACCAACAACGAACTGCTACTCGCGGATCCGGAGCCGATCACCACCATCCTAGCCAGCCTTCCTACTCCTTCTCTGCTCGCTGAGATACTGACGAGTATCCTCTCTCTTTTTCTTTCTCCTCCTCTGCGCCCTCTTTGTTGTCCTCTGCTGCTACCACCTTTGTCTGGGACATTTTTTCAAAAGTGGGAAATTTATTTGAAATTGTGGAGTTCTTAAAAATCACTGTAGGAGACTTCTATAAAACTGAGTACTTTCTTTACAAGTGGAAATTTCTTGAATAGTGGGAGACTTTTATAAATGTGAGATCTTTCTTCACAACTGAAAAATCTCTTGAATAAAAGAAAATTTCTTTATAAGTGGGAAATTTCTTTAAAATTGGGGAGTTCTTAAAAATCACTGTAGGAGACTTTTATAAAATTGAATACTTCATTTACAAGTGGAAATTTCTTGAATAGTGGGAGACTTCTATAAATGTGAGAACTTTCTTCACAACTGGAAAATCTCTTGAACGAAAGAAAATTTCTTTATAAGTGGGAAATTTATTTGAAATTGGGGAGTTCTTAAAAATCACTGTAAGAGACTTCTATAAAACTGAGTACTTTATTTACAAGTGGAAATTTCTTGAATAGTGGGAGATTTCTATAAATGTGAGAACTTTCTTCACAACTGGAAAATCTCTTGAACGAAAGAAAATTTCTTTATAAGTGGGAAATTTATTTGAAATTGGGGAGTTCTTAAAAGTCACTGTAAGAGACTTCTATAAAACTGAGTACTTTCTTTACAAGTGGCAAATCTCTATAAAAGTGGGAGGTTTCTCTGAAAGTGGAAATTTCTTGAAAAGTACGAGACTTCTATAAATGTGAGAACTTTCTTTACAACTGGAAAATCTCTTGAACAGAAGAAAATTTCTTTAAAAGTGGGAGCCGTTTTTTACAAGTAGAAAATCTCTTGGACGCAAGGAAATTTTTATAAAAGTTGGAGGTTTCTTCGAAAGTCGGAGGCTTACTTAAAAAACGGAACGTTCTACAAATTATTTAATGGTGGGCATTTTCTTTAAAAATGGGAATTAGTTTTGAAAATATGATATCTTCTATCTCCAGTCTACCTGTATATTCTCCGAGAAATTGTTAATCAGCGTGCATTTAAATTCTACATTCTTTAATTCTTAAAGTTTCAAGGCTCTCATTATTATTATTTTGTATGCCGTTCGTATGTTTATTCGAAAATGGAAGGTGAGTTTACGTCTGTTCTTTAGTTTCAATAGCTTTGATTATCTCGACCAGAGAATAGATTTATCGGGTCTCGGAATTACTTAAGTCGAATTTGAGCATAGCACTGTTTGGGAACCTGAGTCTACATTACTGTTATCCTCAACCGCCCTGTTCGCCGGCTCATTGTTTAGGCGGATTTTCAGCTTCTCAGAAGTTGGAAGGTCATGGAGCAAGTTACGTGCACGTAGGACTATTAATTATTGCCGCAAATAACAGGGCTCTGGTATGACCGAGGCGTAATTTACAAAACAATGGAATGACGTACTCGAGGGCTCAATTACGGCATTTGAATCTTTCACGATGACAATAGATATCTCGGAACCCACGAAGAGTTTACTCGCGGAAGCATATCGGATTTATCTTAGCCTCGTGGAAAGTGTACGTTGAGAAGGGAGAAGGGGAATGACGAGAGAAGGTATTGGAAAAAGAGAGCAAAAGCGAATTGTAACAAGAAGGAGAGAAAACGAGAATCGTAGCCCGCAGCTATAGCCCGTTCTGGTGAAAGCCCATGCACGTTGACTTTGCTCGAAAGGTTCCGGCGTTATGCCAAAGACTGTTTTCTGTAGGACAACAGCTGATTTCTCTAAATTTTTCTTCGCTTCCTTCTTGGACAAGTAGAATTGTAATCGGATCATTGATCGTAACGATGTGTACTTTACATGTTCATAAAGAAATATCTAATGTATTTTATTTTCTTCTATTGCCTTGGAAGTATTTCTTCGTTCCGAGTCTCTGTGCACATTGTTACGAAAGGGCGAGAGATTTCTTAAAAATCGTTTCAAAGGATAACAAACTAATATAAAGTATCTCTGTATATTCAGTTTCCTGTTCAATTTGACTTTATTGCAGCGGAAGTTAGGAAGGAGGGAGTGCTACATCGACTAGTTACGACTGTTTTGTTTAGGGCTCATGCGACGATGTTGTTTATGTGCTGAGTGACGCGGAGGCCCCTGGCCCTTTAGGTTTCTAGGTTAACGAATGTATGTGCGTGCGAATGAAAGACATAAACGAACCGATACGTAACTTCCACAATTCTTCCGAAAGGTTGAACGAGTTCAGTGAATTCTGTTATTAAACACGAAATATATCGATCCCGCGATAGTGTACGATCACGAATGTCATAGCGCTTAGCAATGTCATGGCTCGAGGTTAACGGTAGGGTCATTGTTTACCATCTCATAATTTTCCTGAGTGTTTCCTAAACCTTGGGAATTACGTAAAGCAATTTTGTCATTAATGTACATGCAAATTCCCGCTGTGCTTTTTGAAATACTGCCTCGTGGCGACATCTTAGAATTTACTTGGGAAATCGAATAATACAGTGAGGTACAAGATGTGCTGAATGTGATGTTACCAGCAGAAAAGAATCACTAATTTACGTAAAGTTGCATGCGTTAAATAAAATCTTTCTCTTGAACATAGGATAAAGATACCGGGACGTTTTAATGATCCTTAAGATTAGTGATCTATATTATCCATGGCGTAATACTACTAACGTTTACTAGCGCACTCTACGAAGGAAATGTGAAACGTAGGTCAACTACAGCTACGGACGATGTATAAACAGAGACGGAGTTCCTATCTTTCGGCTGCTGTTATTGTCACGATTCAATAACGTTTTGAATTTATGTACCCATCACCATCGCACTCGCATTAAAATATTTACAACTATAATAACTTATCATAAGGACCATTTTCTGGGAAAATATACACGACTGATGGAACTATTAATTACAAAATCGCGTGCTCTGTAATATACTGATTGTGATGGACGATGTGTACAACTCGTCAAAAATTTGTATAACCGATATTATAGTATTAAGTAATTATATTAGCAACGGGTTTCAAAATTCTTGCAAATTGTAAAAGTATCGAATACTCATCGTGGATCAGTGATGGCAAGTCATAGACAGTTTTTGTCAGCGATGGATAGCAATGATTAACGATGGTCAGCGATGATCAGCAATGAGCAGCCATTGTTAGCGATGATGCACAATAATTCACAATTATCCGTAATCATTATTAACCACCGTTCAATTTTTAATACTACGCACAACGCACTTGACACTCTGATGGTCGCAGAGAGACTAAACCGAGCCATGCGCCAGCCATGGCGCGCGCCGTAGACAGGTGGGAGTGGGGGTAGAGGACGCGCATGGGCGTTCGCGTTGTCGTTTGAAATAAAATAATGATTTTGCAATATATTTTTAACAATTTTGCAATTATACATGGATCACAAACTTAGTTGTTATAAAATATTGATTTGTCTATCATATAAAATCTTTTATCTATGTATTTTATTATAATTCAAAGTCTTTAAGTTGAATAATATAATAATTTCTATAATTTCTTTTTTGATTTGTCAATTAGAGGTGAATTTAAATATAAAAAATTTTAAATCTTCCGTTGATCTCGATGTAGTGCCTACTTTGAAGTTTTCTTCATAGAGTGCGCCAGAGTTACTTATGAATATTACACAGTTGGTTAGTCAGTTTTTAAACCATATCCCATAGTTTTTTTAAACTTAACTATATTCTCGTCTATGGGTATTTTTAACTTTTATATCTTCATTGTGAACTAAACTATTTGGAATATTTTGACACTGTAAATTATATTATCGTTCGCTGCTCTTCAAACGACTGCGTACTAAATATCAACAAGTGCCATCAGATGGCACCACCACCACGATAAATTTAAACTAAAATCACACCAAGAGAAACTTCGTATCTGATAAACTGAAAATAACTAAATTCGCACACCTGCACAAGTATTCCGTACGGAATATTGAAAATTAACTCAACAAGCAGTCCATTAATTATTAATGCAACGTCGAATATGATATATATTATCGTCCGACATGGAGAACGATAAAAAAAAGAAACTCAAAGTAATAACGCTTAAAATAAACATACGTAAATATTCATGGATCTCGTCGGAAGATTCGAGAATTCAAATCGTAACCTGAAACTAGCTTCAAGTAACGGTCCGCACTGTGTTTTTGGCGAATCGAGGAGAGGAATTCAACGAATTTCGAAGGCTTCCACGCGTCGATCGTGACCGTTCACCATCGAACATTTACGATCGGTCAACACGTTGCTTCTCATTAAGGCAGAATTTATACGTGAGACAAGAAGGGAGAGAGAGAAAGAAAGAGAGGAACACAGCCGGTAGTATTGCCACCCGTGGATTCCCATAGACTTCGCGGCTTCACGCTCGGATTCGTTCGTGGGATCCGAGGTAAAAACTCGTAAGATTACGGCGATCGTCGGCACGATAAGAAGCCGATCGGATGAAAATCCACGGGAGATGATAATCCAACCTGACGTTCGTTATCCTCCGTGTCTTCTCTCTCTTGAGACCCCCACAGGGTCTCTCTCGGTATATACAATTAATAATCTTTTAATTTCCAGCCGTGCCTACTGAATGCTTCTGTCGCCGACAATTCAAATAAATTTTCCATTCATAGTAAAAAAAAAGCAGGAGAGAATCTCATAGAATCTTTCGGAGAGAAAAATTCTTAACCCCGATTCCTAGTTGCCATTGGGATACAATTTATTTTGAGTCAACGTCTCACACAATCATTTTATTAACGTCTAAAGAAATGACACAAGATTGTTCACTTTGCCAACTACTTCCTACGACTAAAGGTAGCGATTACTCGAATTAGATGTGATTTCACGAATTTAACTCTGCATTATTTCACCGTCCGGACGAAGAGAAATGTTTAAGTAATACTTGTATCTAACGACTTTAAAATGACGCGCTGTACAAAGGAAAAACGTTGACGCACTCACACCAAAGTGGAACACTATTATCTTTAAGCAGTATTAAATACGCCTCCGGCAATTCTCACTGCGCGATGGAAACAGCATGAGGACAGACCGAGGGGAGAGAATTTTATGGAGAACCATACGTATAGGGTGTTTCGTAACAAGTGGGGGTACATTAAGGGTGCAGTCATAGACGAATATTTACTATATTATTGTCATACTTTATACTTCCGTTGCAACTACTAGAATTGCCGTACATGCTACTCGACACCTATTAGAGCATGAGTATTTTAAATAATTGTCAGAAATGTAATATAAAATTTTGTAATACTTCGCAAAGACAGTAAAACAGAGAGCTTCCTATTAAGGAGCTACGGTGAACCTGGAGTAGAAAAAACTCAGACTCCGAAATACCGAGTCGTACTACAAATCCACATCTCTGGAAAATTTGTCCTATATGACCTGTACCATAGCCTCGACGGTTTGGAAACTCACCGAAAACCGTAAGTCCTAGCTGAAATGACCAGAGCAGTGAAAATCGAAAAATACAAAAAGGAAGGAAATGGAGGCTCGTTTTTAAGATCTCCTTCGAATATTTTCGTACACTGTGTACACCCCTAAAAGGAGCTTTATGAAACATCCTGTACATAAACCTATACGCCACGAAACAGTTATAGCTGCGCACGTACCAACGACCCTTATTTATGTCGTCGCTTCTACGTTCCCTGTAAGCATCGTCGCTGATCCTCCGCGTCGCCCTTTTCTCGCCCTTCTTCCTCCAGCGTCTTTTCTCTTTCGCATTATCGAAAGGCACCGCGCTTTTACGGTCGGCGTATATCAATGGCCGGCCTAAAGGAGGATACCAGGATGAGGACCAAGAGGAAGCAAAGGAGGGCCCATCCCCGTGACAATGGCCAGGATATAAAAACTTGCGTAAAGCTGTCCCACTTATGGGAACCTCGGGGGCCCGCTTCTCTCTCAATGGACTGCGATAACCTTTTATTTATCGACGACTTAAAGCGCGATCTCTCTCCTCGAAATTGAAGCCGTTTCGGCACCGTGTCTTTCAAACCGGCTGCAAGAAGCATCGCGGAGGTGTTTTAGACGAACCGAGGCACGATAATGCCGCGTCTCGATCAATTCGATCGCAGTTTCCATCGTAACTGTCCGATCGTATGATTATTCGAGAGAAGAACGCCGTCTAAAACGTTCCGCCAAAGTTCTCACACCTTCGGATGCTTACGTTGGATCTTGCGTATATATACGGAGCTACGTATTATTACGGTGGATCCTTCGCCATGTAAATTCGTAATAATCGTTACACGGTCGTGACTACTGTCGAATATACGCGCCGTCGTATATTATTTAACGTAATAAATCCTCCTTCAGCCGGGAGCTCGTCGTTGTAATATGCAATCTAAACAACGTTCGGGTTTGCAGGTGGTTATTAAGTTGCATGTAATATTTACATTACACGGATTATTATGTAGGGCAGCGACGTGAATCGACTACGGAGGGTAGACCCTTGAAAGCGAAGACTGATGAAGGGCTACAGGTTCGCTCTGAGGCGGATTCTGGGGTAAAGGGTGGGTGTGGATATTCATGACGTTATGCGGGGCTCTGTACCGCGCCTATCTCTCGGTGCTTCTCCTTTCCAGGAGGCCCAGAGCCCACGGCCCCGAATTCCAACAGCGACTATTACCAGGCAAAGAGCAGTCGAGACTCCCTCCACGAACACGTTCGCCATTAGAATTACAAATATACACGCCACACGGCACGCGCCCTGGGCGCTGAACTTGGTCGTGGCTTAATGTCTGACATTTCGCGAGAAATTCATCAGAGGCCCCCGGGGTGCGGACGCGCTTTTGCCGCCTTTACGTTTTCGGCGTTTTCGAACGACCCGTTGGTTCTTTGGGGATGAGGTCTTCCAAATGCCCAACGCCAGATGGTTGGAAGAATCTCAGGGGAGAATTGTTATTAGATCGTGGATCGATCGAGAGGATATCGGTGCCGATTTTAACAGGTACCGCTGGGTTTCGTGCTTTCATGTCTTCTCGTTAGCTTAGGATCTTGACACTGTTTTGTATTGTGCTGAGATTACTTTAGCACTGGAGCCTACCGGCATTAAATCGATTTTATTTAACACTAGATTTACGGGAGTGAAATCTGGTAAATTGCAATGCATTAAGTAAGGACTTTGAAAGAAGAGGGATCAAGCGGCAAAGATGGTAATTCGTTAAGTCATTATTGTGTTATAAAATACACGTGAATTATCTACTGCACAGCGTCTCTGTGAATTTGAGAAATTTTTATAAGACAAGTAGGAACCCGTCAATTTGACCGCTTCCGTAAATCTAGTGTTAAATATATACTTACACATTTTAAGCGGGTGTTTTCTCGTTAAACTCTCACCATATAGCGGGCGATTTTTTGCAACTCTCGCGCAAAATTGCTTCTGCATAAAGAAGCTATAACTTTTAATCTATGGATTATTTTTTAATAAAACTTTCGGTTCCTTTTTAAAAAATAATTTCTTTATTCACTTTATTTTGGCGGTTCCCACGCTTTAATATTAATATACACGAAACGAGTTAAGACGTTTCCCGCTTAAGATGTGTTAAATAAGTACTTTGACGAAAGAGGGATCAAGAGGTGAGAAAGATGATCAATTTAGTAATTTATGTTTTATAAGACAGATGTAGAATATCTACTGTATGGCTCTGCTATAAAATTGGAGAATAATTCTAAAAAGTTAGAGACCAGTCATTTTGACTTCCTTGGTAGGTTTAGTGTTAACAAGTACGCTTTACAAGTATACTCATAGTGACAGTATCCACAGTGTATTTACAATAGAATGATACGAGCCAGAAGAAATGGGCAGTCTCCGTCTGCAAATTCCAATTACACAAAAATTCAAAGCCTGTGACCTGATCTGATCCAATCTGATTGGTATTTAATAAAAATCCATCAAGAAGCGACAAAAGAAATATTGAAAAAAAAAACAATGTTAACCCACGTGTCATACCTTGTTCGAATGTTCACCAGGTGTTCCATCGTTCCCGCCATCGAATGGGGAGCATGCAACCAATGCGACTTGCATGCTCTCACGGGTCGACAGGTATCAGATTCATCGAACAGATCCCCGTCACGATTTGCTTCGGGATCACCGTGGAGGCCCGCTACGAGAAAAATCGCTATCGTCCTTTGTACGAACGATAAGAGCCCTATTTGCAGTTCCCACGCCCGCCAGTGGGCGCGTGCACATATACAGATTTTTCGTCGCTCTTTCGTACTATCTTCTTGGCTGAAGTTATCGCGAAAGTCGACTCCAATGATACGAGAAGGTAGATTGCGAGTACGTCACGATTGGCCCTTCCTCTTTCAGCTCTTCGAAACCAGTGGTTCTCTTTACTATTCTCCATCTGAAACAATAACAAACCCTTCGCACTTATTAACAACATAAAAGACACAGTGAACTTTGTGGATCAAGTACTTTATAAATCCATCTTTTATTTTTCTCTCCCGCAAGAGACACCTTGTACAAAGACTGAAAGAGAAGCAGGAAGAATTCACTCTGGACGTTCCGTTTGGACAAAAGACAGGGATAGAAAAATGTTGAAGGTAGAGCAACGACGTAAGCGAGATACCGTAGGGCGATAATATTTCGATATACTGTACGACTATAGGCTCGTAAGCGTAGGGTGTCGCTTCGTGTGAATCAACCTTGAAGTGGTGACTTTCGAGCCGGTTAGCTCGAAGGATCATCGAGCAAAAGAAAGAAAGGAATACGACTAAGACTTAATTAGCCGAGCAGGGTCGGTCCAGGGTGCCCCACGTCGTTACGACAAAATCATTTGTGGCCTCTCTTCGGGGTCTCTCGAGCGCGTCCGATTGGTCCCGACGCGACGATTTAATTACCCGCCTCCTCCCTCCTCCCCCTTTCTGCCTTCACACCGGCGCTCGGCTTCGATAATTAATCGGCCGCTTAATTGATTAATCGATTAATGGCCGGGTACGATCGAATGTGTAAGAGGGACCCGGAGATAAATCGTGCAAGCGCTTCGAGCTGTCGCGAATCTCCGACTCCGGAGATTCTTTTCTTCGTATCCCCTTTTTTTCCCCTCCTTTCTTCGAGTCTCTCGACAAGACAGGAACACGAACACGCTGTCTTACAGTTGGTCGGATCGTAAAATATCGTCCGATGCCGGTTAAGTCTCTATTTGGTGTTTCGAGCTGAAAGGTGGTTACACAATTTCCTCTGCAGCCACGTTTCGCCATGCAATTACTTCCGAACGACGGTTTCCATTATCTTTACGGATATCGACGGACGGCTTTGCTTTTTTTTCTCGCGGAGAAAAAAAAATTCAGCGTCCCCAATGGACACTCCTAGGCCACGGGTAACGCGTTATTTTCGCATAGGTAATGCGTAATTACAAGGGGGGAAGTTTGTAACTCTAGTAATTATCTGATCGTTCGTACGTGTCGGCTACAGACTCGGGACGATGCGAACTTCTCCTTGCAGCTTTACTCGCGGTTTTCGCAGAGTTCCGCGTCGAGAGTTTGATTACACTGCGGACCCTTCCAATCCTATGACCGGAATTAGTTTGGCAGTTGGCTTACACATCGGTAGGATGCGTCAGGTTGATTACATCTACCTGGAAGAATCACCCTTCGGATGGTAGAATACGTTCGACTATGACAAAGAGTCAGTCGCATCGTCAATTCGATGATGTTGGGTTAGAAATGTAAAATGGTGATGGGAATTAATGAATGGAATATTTTACTAGTGAAATAATCTCTGCTGAATATACTTTCTAACGAGTTCAACCTCCGACTTATGATTTCTATAGTTGTATTTTTTATAATTTTCAATTATGTCACGTTAAGTGGACTTTCACGTTGTTTCATTTCACTTTGCTTTCCATATTTTTCACTAAAATTCTGCGAACGTCCCACCGGGAATTTGCAGCTCTCTGTTCCAAAGTAGAACTTATAGACGTTCATTTTACGTTGCAAAAAAATTCTCAACACGATAAGAAAAAGGTAAATGTATATTTCATATTATCGTATCACGGCCATTAACCCCTTGCACTACGATTACTTTTGCGACTGTGCGAGCAATAATTCAGAATTAAATTGCTAAAATGAAAATTTATCAGTGATTCCTGATATATCTTACAATTTAACGCAATATTAATAACATTGAAATAATTTTACTGTGCTGTGTACCACCCGTATTTTCAATTTCATCATTTTTGGGAATCTTCAAAATTTCCTACTTCATCGACCGCATCACGTGTGCCGCTCGTTATTGGGTTCAAGGGGTCAAAGCAAACAAGTCAAGGGGTTAAAGCAAACTCACCCTTTTATATAATAGTTTCTAACGGTAGAATACTTTCATCAACTTTGATACCATAGTCGGATTAGCCGGAATGCAATTCAACTTAGACGGAGAATGTTTCCCGCCACAATTTCCATTCTCGAGCATCGAGAGATTTGTAGAACTAAGGAAAAATCGGAATCACCTCGTCCCAGAATGAAGTCGCGATTCCCAAGCGAGATTGACGCATCGTCTGTCGCGGTAACGAACCGAGGGGATTGACGCGATTGTAATAAACATCGGAACTAATCTAATTTATAGGAAGCCTTCTGTACACGACAGTGTAACCGTGCAGACATAGCCAGCGGTTTTCCTCATTCTACGTAGAAATTAGTTTCCAAAACAATTCGGAATTGCAAATGGATCCCATGGTTCACCGACGATTCCGTTGAATACCGCGTACTCCCATTGGAACGTAGACTATCACCTCTGCGTTTTCGCACAGTGTGGACTGGAACATCCAAAGTATCTCGCTTTGAAAATTTGTAAAGAGAGAGAAGTAACGTGCTTTTAGCAAAGAATTATCATAGAATTGTTGACAAGTATTTGCTTTACAAGTAAACTACAGAGCGGCAACCGAGGGACTCAATGTTATGCCACGTTCATTGTTCCTTTAACTGTATTTTCGCTCATCTCCGAGCACAAAGCAAACAAGTGTATCTCCGTTACTTTTTTTTTTCCAAGATATACGTGCTCGGCTTGTTTAGGAGATAGTGGCCAGAGTCGGAATAAATCTAGCGTTTCGTCAGTCAGAGGGTCAACGGAGCCTTTGATCTAGATGAACCTCTTGCGAGATCTCGCCGCGCAACATTTCAAGTTTCTTTCTCGAATTCCTAGATCTCCCGGTCATACGTTCCAGATCGCGTACGTGATTCGAAAAGTGTAACGAGACGGGACGTCACCTTGTTACTGATAGCTACAACAATACACCGTGTCGAGAGAATCCTCCGAGTTGCATCGAAATTGATTAACGATTCGCCAATGCTGAAATTTCAATTCGTAATCTTCGGAATGAGAGCACACTGGGGGAGTGGCTTCGACGAAAGAAACGCCTCGTAAAACGAACGGGTCGGCTTTCTTTTTTCCATAAATTTGCGTTAAAATAGTCTCCAAAAAATACCGGACAGTCAGGAGGAGTCAGTTTAGTAACCGATTTCATTCAAGATCGGTAGTTGGGCGTTGCATTAGAGCCGGCGATAACTCGCTTCGTAATCAGCGCCCGATCCGGCCTCGTAAAAATATAATTTACCGAAGGGAAGAAAGAAGTGAGAGAAAGAAAAAGGGAGGGAGACAGATTTCAGAGAAAAAAGAAGAAAGAAGGAACGTGCAATGGAAGCGAGAAAAAGACAGAGATAAAGAGAGAGAGAAAAGGTCTTTATGAAGTCCGATGATTACGATAGAGAGCAAAGAACAGAACCATGCGGATGCAACACAGCAGAAACGAGACGGAGCTGAGGATGGATGCGTAGAATTTATTACGACAGTTTAAGAATATAGGTAATTATTTACGTTTATTGTTCGATCCTGATGTTTATGGTTTATGTAAATTATATCCTCTAATGGGGTAGCTAACCTCGGGTCCCTTCCTTCGTAGGACGCGACGCGCGAAATCTCATTGTTCCAACGACATCGTATTTTGAATTTTCCCTCTACCATCTTCTCCTCGATTACCGGAAGATCGATCGTTCAAGTATATACATAATTCAACGAATCTTTCCAATCTTCCCTTCTGGAAAACTCTTTCGATTATATACATCGCGCCTCGTTGGCCAATATCCTCGATCGTGTCTGGTATCCCTTCCGTTCGAGACTTCTAGTATGAATTTCCATATTAATTCGAGGGTGTACACATTAATCCGACTCGTTAATTTAGCCCGATATTATTTTCATGATGAACGTTACGACGTTGCTTCGCGCATCGCCGGTTCAGCGTAATCTCTTCTCACGGTCGAAACAAGAAGAGAGGATCTGGCGAACGACGACGACGACGACAACGGCTACAACGACGACGACGACGATGAGGAAAAGGATGGTACTGGTGTCGGTGGCTGCCGACGTCGAGGGGGCTTTTAACGTCACGTTTGCAAATTGGAACATAAAATCGCGGTTGTAACGGGCGCCGCTGATTGTTCGTTACCAGCGCTGCCTACGCAGGATATCTGTGTGCACCTGCGATACGTGGCAGTGTGTTCGTTCTGACGGAGGCTAACTACCGCGGAACGATGCATATAAAAGGCCGTTCCAATATTTCATCCAGCGGTATGCGGTAGAGCCATCGAGTACGCGTATCGAGAGCGAATCGATTTCTCGAGAGCAGGCCATTCCGCATCCTTCGCCTCGCAGCGATCTCGATCTCCTCCGTGTCTTCGGTTGCAATTTTGGCGCGGGAATAGTTCCGCGATTCTTCAGTGTCTCTGTATTATCGCTTGCTATAGATTGTTTAACCTGCGTCGTAAGCTCATTCTAAGATGGATAAACGATCGACACCATTCTTCCGCCTGCTCCTTTTCCTTATCATCTCGTTGAGCGTTGAAATTCCAAGGAGCTACTCGAGCGATTGATTTCTGACCATGACTTCTCTACAATTATTATCACCTTGTCTACACGGAAAGCTAGAACAACTAGTACAAACTTCTATGCTATTCTGTATTCGATCAAATGAATTGAATGAATTCTATATTCGATTCTCGTAAAAACATCCTTCCCATTGAACTTCTCGATATTCCCCATTTTCGAAGGTTGAAACTTTCTCACCGTGTCGCGGTGGCATCGTTGCACGACGTCTTTCCAGGTAATTACGCGAGATAGATTCGGTATCTCGATTCGGTTCTCCAGCGTAGAGCGGCGAGTAATCCAGTTTGCGTACGATCGGCGCTGCCCTTCCTCGCCTAACAAATGTCCATTACTCTCATCGTCTTCGTCCTCGTCCCCGTCGTAGATACCTACCTCTCTCTCGAGAAAGAGTACTCGGTTGACGTGTGCACGGGGGCGGCCAGGGCCGAAAGAGGAAGAGGAAGCGGGGGTAGAAGGGCCTGAGGTATTAGCCAGAAGAGAAAGAGGAGGAGGAGGAGGAGGGATTCAGAGACGCGCCTTTCCGAGGCACAGAGGGCCCCCGCCGGGTTACTAATTGCAATCATGGTCAACAATCTGCCGAGGCAAGAGGCCAACGGATGCATCGCCGAAGAGGACCTTAACGCTGGAAACTTTAAAGCTCTCTGCCTTGCCGACGACGATGAATTAAGCTACGTTCACAGTAATTTCCCGACCGTGAATTTACATGCGTTTACGAGCGCCGGATAAGGAAACGGGTCGTTGATGATGGAGCGCCGTGTAATGCCGCGTGCTCGACGGCCACGTGAGAAATCGTATTATCCTCATTTCCTTGCTGCTCCTGATGAATATTAAATTTTGTAATAATCTTACCTAGGAAGCCGCTCGGCTGGACGGTTTATTAGGTAATTAATATAGAACGACTTCGCACGGCGTATACGTATGAAGACGTGGAATTAGAAAGAAACGCAACGTGCTAGTCGCGAGTCCGTGAAAGCTGATGGATATCTGCTGAGAGAATTTTTGATATGAAAATACCCTTACGATTGCCTCGAAACGATTGTCGAGACCGCGTATACTCGTGAACAAAAGTGTAAAAGCGCAGTCGCGAGATCGAAGATTTAAATCCCATTGTGGTGTGTAAATTTGTGAAACTTCAATCCCGCCACAAAATTTCGGAAGTTCATCGAATAGTTTCTGCCATTTCACTCAAAACATTTGTCCAATGTACGTCGCTAGAGCAATATACAATGTAGGACAGTGTTTGAAACGGAAATATACAAATTTCATTGTCCATCGTTCTTCCCTTCGTTCGAATATGAACGAACGGAGGCGCGGGCGGTTTAATAACTCCCGCCGATTTAAATGCGAGCGCACTTTCGGTGACGAATGTACAGCGCGAACGAAAGGAGCTCGAGGCAGCAGATTGGACGATAGTTCGCATGGGCTAATGGGAATTCGCGATGGTTACTAATTGGGTAGATCGTCGCTCGTCGATATTGCTCGGCAGCGCCGGCGGAGAGGGACCAATGGAATCTCTCTATCGGTGGAACTGACATCGGCTTTTGTAAACCGCGGCTCCGCGCCTTGGAAAAACGTGCCGGACGGCGGTCTCTTCTTTTGCAAAGTCCGAGGAAGAACGCCTTTCGGTGCCCTTTGCTATTCCGCCGATTCGCTCGGCTACAAGCGGGTTCCTCGAATTCCTTAGCCCTGCAGGATCGCTCTTGCGGCTTCTCTCCGGTTCCTGCGAAACCCTTGATTTCCCAAATGGACAATTAATTCCGACTCTCCAGAGATCTCCGAAATCTTGAGATTTCCTACCTCTGCCGTATATGGCCGTTGCCTGTGACAATATTCCGCGGGACTTTCAAGCTTTTTTTTTACAATATTTCTTCAAACGTTTTCTTCCCTCTACGGATCGTATATTATACGTACTTTTTCGTCAAAGAGTAAAAGTACTATTTGGAGTTGAGAGGGAGACATGTGCGACGTTGGGAATTTAGTTGACGTCAATTTTATCGTGAATTTGAGTACACGTTGAAGCAGTTCTTGCTTCGACACGCAAAAGCCTATCGTCTTCAGGAGCAAAAGGGCGGTAGAAAAACATAAACTTTTAAGAAATAGTGTACGTATCTCGTCTAGTTTCTCAGTTCAAGTTTGGTTTATAAATGTTAGTTGGTCGAGGGACTCGTATTTTAAGGTACCACAGGAACGACGACCTCAGCTAACGCGAGAAGGGTGGCGGGCCCTTCTTCTGTACACGTGTAAGGTATAAGGTTATACCGTAAAGCCGCGTCGAGCGATAACGCGTCTCCGATACCAATCTAGCATGACGCATTGCGTCGTCCTGGAGAATTATGTTGGTTTCAGGTATTTATTGCCAACAGGACGTCCGCGGCGAATCCCAGGAGGTACTCCTCGCGGAGCGAAAAGTGGCCCTCGCGAAATTTCTTCGCAAAGGACTCCGCGTTATCTCATTCATCATTTCCGATGCGTTCAACCTGTTCCTTTTTCTTGCCAGAAAACTTTAAAATTCTCTGGCTGACCTTGCCGGATGGGAAATTATGCTACTCTTAGCTACGTTACCTCTCTCGTTCCATTGCCCGATTAACCGATACATCTATTTGTTTCTAATCTACTCGCACGATTACACATACCGTGAGCAAAAATGAAAGATTCCGCGCGGCATAAGGTACGGGGTAAAGACAGAGTGCCGATCGCACCGCCTATTCCCACTATAGCGGTTCTGGAAACCTGAGATCGATTAATGACAACCAAAAACAAAACATTTCTTTCGTCGTTCACATGACGACGCAACGAATGTGCGGCTTTATCGGCCAGTCACGTTTTAGAATCGAAAGTGACGTCAGAACGAGGGATGTCTCTATCCGTCAGGCGAATCAGAACAAACCAGAGGTCAGACGCATTCTTTCCTCTTTTCGGGCTGTATTCCAGTACTCTTAAAATATTTTCCTATATGATAGTACAGTCCTACATTAACCCTTTCGATACTACCGGTGACTATAGTCACCCGTCAAAATTTCACGCGAAGAATTAATTATTAGATCATATTTTGTAGTTGGACATTTTTTTAATACCGTTAGCTTTTATTTTTCATGTATTACATGCATCGCAACTTCAATAAAGAATTACTTATTTATATTGCGCCATTAGTCATTAAAAGTTATTCGTCCGCGCCTAGAATTCTTCGTACCGTGTTAGCATACTGGCGGAAAAGCACTCCGTAGCGAAAGGGTTAGTCCTAAGTCCTATATCCCAACTTAAAGCTAAGTCCCCAAAAGCTATCACTCTACCTAACGATAAAACGATCCAAGCAGAACTCGGACAGCCTTAACCTTTAACGCTATGCCTACCGTATCATCTACATTCTCGCAACAGAACCACGTACAAATAGAAATGCTCCATAATTCTAGAGCAATGATCCGACCGTAGCCTCAGCGACTCCTCTTCGACCGCGGAGAGCAACAACGTCCTTGCGAGTCTTGGCGAACGGCCTCGAGAGAGTTCTCCCTCGTTTCCGGGCTGAGGAGCTCGGCGATGTGTGCCAGACACTCTCGTACGCCTAGGAATTCCTGACCCTGCCCACCTTGACTGGCTGCCTACAACGCGCGTCGGCCTCTGCCTGGAAGCGTGAACCACGGCTCTGCAGAAGATAATCGCGGGCGTGAACGGGCGCGTGCACGATACTCGCACACGCGAAACTCCCGGCTAGTCCCAGAAACCCATGGGCACGGCTGCTTTTCAGGCATCCCTTTGTTGCACCTACTTAATGCACGGCTATTTATAGCTTGACGTCTAATAACCGCGGGTATTAATTTCTCTTCTATGAGCGGGGCAACGTTTTCTATAGTGGCGCTCGCGGAGATGGGTGGATTTTATGGATATTGGGGTGTATTCGTGGAAATATTGTATGCTAGGCTCGAAGAGTGTTGGGAATTGCTTGATTTTTGCTTTTTAAGAGAAACGTAGAAGAAATAAGACAAGTTTGGAAATACTGTAATGATAAGCGAGTTAGAGCTTAGGATGGAGACTTCTATCGAGGCAGTGCCGTTACAGCCTGAGACAGTTAACATTAACACCAGAACTACCGGCGTTAAATCTATCATATTTCAAAATATTAAATAAGTACTTTGAAAAAGGAGGAATCAAGAGGCGGAAAAGATAATCGATTCGGTGATTTATGTTTTTTAAGATGGACATAGAATATTTATTCTAAGACTCTTCTATAAACTTTGAGAATTTTTTGAAAGAATTGTGTACCAGTCATTTTGACTGGTTTGGTAGTTCTAGTGTTAAAACTGCCAAGGCGATCAAAATGACCTGTTAACAATTTTTTCTAAAAATTCCCCACATTGATAGGGGTGTCATGCAGTAAATATTCCATATCTATCTTATAAAACGTAAACTACTTAACTGATCATCTTTTTCACCACTAGATCTCTTTTTTCCAAAGCATTTATTCGGTATATCTAAATATAATAAATATAACGCAACTAGTTCTAGCGTCAAAACGTCGAGGAAATCAGTACTGTTCTTCCGCAATGTCCATGCTTAGGAAAGAATGCCTACTCTTTAGATTAGGAATAAACGTGTTTCGCAAAAAAAAATCTTTTTTGCCAAAAGCAAAGCTTCGAATTATAGAACGATTTTCCGCACCTAGGATTCCTAAATGATCATTCGTCATTTCCACGCTGACAGTGGACCGTGAAGTTCGTAGCAGGAACTTAAGGATCCTCAGAGGAGCTCGGAGAACTTCACCGTAGTTCTCGTCCTGGTATCGAATGGGTCGTTCGCTTCATCAGGAAGCGATTGTCGTGGCGGCGCGGACACGTGGGACGACAATCGTCGTAGGAACGATCGTCGAGATAGACTTTCACTGACATTCTCCCGCGGTGCTTCCTCCCACACCGTGTACGAGCGGTGATTAGCGACGAATTACGACGCGCGTTCTCATCGACGGTATATCTGTCGCGATAAATAATTCGCGACGTGGGTTTTCTGCATACGCAAACGCGTTTTAATCTCGCACGAGGTACAGGGCATATTCGTCGCTTCGACGCCATTCACCGTCACGGTCCATGCCGATTATTTGTATATATACATATAACGTGTACATGTGTCTGTATACGTTTAAGTAAAAATAGCACCGTTAAAATAACATCGCCGATACTCGCGACAACAATGACCGCCAGAAATGATAATAATCAAATTAAATGACTTGCATGTTCTCCTTTTTTTTTTTTCGTTCAACGTTAACGGAGCACCTACGAAACGGCTGATCGTACGATCGATGAATCTCTTTCAATGGAGTCACCGGCTAAAAGTGAAGTAATTAATGCTACCTGGATTCTTTCCAGCGTGCCACCCGAAGAAAACTCTCGTCACGTTCGCCACGGTATTTATAGTAGCCAGCGAGGATCGATTAGAAATCGATCAATCAGATTTAGAACTCAACGAACCCGATGGACTTTCACCGCCATTCTCGGACTCCTACGCTCTCCAGGAAATTCCCCTAAGACGAATTAATTCCTACGCCACAACGGCCTTAAAGGCCTACCGGTGCATTCACTTCTCGATACGTCGAGAAGCGTGGCGATAGTGGAATGCGACGGAAAATAATTGCCGTATTTGTCTAACTGTTTTCTCGATCATTCATGCCGGTCATCGGTCACTTTGCTTTCGAGAATATGCTGGCCAACGAGGAGCGGATGTCGTGAATAAATTGTCCATTCTTTTAACCCTGCTATGATAGCACGTTTTAAGAAGTGTCTCCGGAATTGTTTAATTACTCGAAGATACTTAATCAAAGAACTTTTATCGACTTCATCCTGCGTTATCTGTTAGACCCAATCATTCTACAATATTTTTGCAAATCGGAAGAAAGAGACAAACACGTGCCTTTCGCGGCTAAATGATTAATCGAATCAGACTACCGTGTACCGTTCGTTCATCGGTGAAGTGCGACGGATAAAAGAATCAGAAATTATTGGAATGCACCAAGGACAACCGAATGCGACTTCTCCATTAGTACCTTGTATGACACTGGTCGTCGCGTTATTTACGTTACGATAGTTACAATATTTCAATTCCCGCCCACTTGTACGGTTATCCGCAGGTGGCCAGGACGAATAACCGTCCAGGGTGGAAACGAATCGCGAATAGGATCTGTCGGGAAGCGGTACCGATATCTTCTAGGTCCAATCGTGGACCTTGACTTTACGGAAATTTATTATTCCAGCGCGAACACCCGTATGAATTTTTTCTCTCGTACAACTACGACAACCGTGCTTCCTTTTGTCACCTGCTAAATTCAACAGATTCTTTGTATGCTTAGAAAAAGATTTAAAAAAAGTGAACAGCGAGATCTTTCGTCTACCGAGTAATTATTCTTGCCACTCCGGCTGTTCAAGCTTCTCGGAAAACCAAGTACTTTGACACGAGAAGAAGTCTATGGTAACTAAACGTAGTAAATAAATTTTGTCCTATCTCTGCACTATACTCCAAAGCTCTTAATTCCTACGAAACTCCGACGCTTCATTTTCATGAAGACACTGTGAATACGGGAAAAAAGCAAACTCTACGAAACCGGTAGGCGCAAAGCCCAACGGAGTCTCGTGGGAGTCGAGATAAGGTCTGAAAAATATCCGGTAGCAATTACATCGGTAGCCGGTGAGCTACTTGGACGGTGCATATAATAGGGAAGGACATAGTGGCTCGCAGGCTCCTACAGGAAGCGTGCCGGTGTTCCAGGCGTCCGCATAAGTCTCGCGTTTACGAGATTTCCACGTAGGCGAGTGGCGTTTAGTGAAATTCATTACTCCCCTCATTACTATCGTTCTTCTCCTCCTTCTCCTCCTCTTCCGCTGGCTCTCCTTTGCTCTCAGTTACGCGGCCACGTTGCTTCAAATCGCTATATCTTACGACCAGTTTCTCTCTTTCTTCCCCTACAGCGTCGGGCATTTAGCATATTCGCGGCGGCGTTAAGGCGTATACGTATGTACGTGAACGCAGTCCACGTTCACGTTTGGTACACGCACGCGGTGTACATACGGTCACTATCTGCAGTTAGTATAAATCTCGCGGAACCACACGCGGTTAGTTTATAGATTTATGCGGGCGGCACTTATGAGAAGGAGAGCCGAGGAGGCGAAGATCGTCGGCGCAACGGAGAGAGAAACGGGAAAGGGAGCTCCGATCTATTACCGGCTGCAGATCTATATATTAATTGCTTGTTAGCTCCGAGGCTTGTGCATCAGTTTGGAATTGTTATGGTAATTGCTCGGGCGTAGGCGTACCGCGAGAGGTTCCTCGCAGTACATCGAAACTCGTTATGACACCCATAGTGCGATGGGTGAAGGAGGAGAGAAAGCAATGGGGAATTTAATACGGGGGAGTTAAAGGATGGGATCTGAACTATTTGCAATTAGCGGAGAGTCGATATCGTTGATGCTATTCCCGTATAATTTGAGAGAAGCGAGGAGATATTTCGATGTGTCTATAGGCTCGATTACGACGAGGACGGAAAAATTCATAAAAATTTGATACGCGTTTTAATATGGTAAGGGGGCAATTAACGTTAATATTATCGAATGAGCAGAGGGCTCGCGTGGTAAGGTCTTAAATTGTGGTCAATTTGAGGATAAATTAAAGTATCCGATCGCTCCATTACGAACTTCTCTTTCGTGAAAGGCAATCAGGAAGAAGAGGGAAGAGGAGAAAAAGGATGGTAAAAGGAGGACCGGTAGAGAAGTCGAAGTCACGAGAAAAGGAGTCGCGAGCGTCGGGAAGATCGATCGACGACCCCTCCAACGATCCGCCCTTCCTGTCTCTTGCGAGACGTACGCCGCAGTTGTGACTACCTTCTGCCTCGCAATTAGCGAGTTACGGTGTACCGAAGGCCGTTAATTAAATTGATGTCGATAGCCTGCAGGAGCGTCTTATTATTCTCACCTAAGGTACTACTCTTCCCGACGGAGATACATCTCTACCTCCAACTCCGTATCCATCAGGGGTTCAATCAGCTAACAGGAGTGCGGTAACCCGTCCTTAAAGCCACCCCGATCGCGTGTATTTCATGCGTTTGAATTTTATTAATGATACCATAGTTGTGAATTGCGGCCACATTGACAACAACTCCCTATACAATCATGAAAGTGTATTAGACGTGTCAATGGCCGCTTCGTACTCTACAAGGACATCGAGAAAAGTCATTGAAAACAGTCCTTGATTATCCTTTTAAAATATTCAAACAGAGAAAAACAAATAAATTTTCACAATTATATAGAAGTCTGTCAGAATGTGCAGAGACTATGAGTAATAATAAGGTTACAAGAAATCACCTTCCTGTCAGGATTCTAACCTACCCCTCGGGTCACCGTGAAAACCTAAGCCAATAGAGGCTCGGAAAGCAAGTGTTTTTCGAGTAGCAGAAATTCAAAAGTTCTATAAGCATTCGTAAGTTCTATGCTCCTGCAGTTGCACTTAAGCGCCACTGGATTGCACCTCGGTGCAGGACGACGCTCGAACACTGCCAAACGAGTTATAACTTGTGGATAATACGGATGAGGAATAGCTGCTGGCCGGCCCTCGAGGTCTTCCAGGATCGTCCGAGTCGGTTATCCGTGAGCTTATAAGAGAGGTCCCGATTGCACGGGATATAGCTGGATCGCAAAGCGGACTAAGTGTGTATGTAACCGTCCTATGCGTATACTTGGACGATATTTATTGGGTACCGGTACACCGGGTGGTACCCTTCGCGTGCTCCATAACGTACGGTACCGCTCCGATATCGATTCCGTGCAACCAACGGGAGATAACGATCGCCCTGTGCTTTTTGGATCGGCTCTCTCCGCCGGAAACTCCGCTAGGTAGGTGATGGTTATTACTTACTGCCGGGACTCTGGTCTTGTAACCGGAGACTTACGAGACACCAAGTATTTGCCATTACACAGAGGATACTCTTGCTATTATAGTTGATGTTTTCCTGAGTTCAGCTCGTGACCTTTTTTTTTTCGAGGATGCATTTGTCTCCTGATGGGTGTTTTATCCGAGGGTAGCTATCTCGTAGCTAGGATCGAAGCTCCTCTCGTTTAGTGTTTTCCAGTTGAAGTCTCTACGTCGTTACCTCGTTTAAAATTGCAAATAAGTGTAATCATTGATGTAAAAGAAATCATGACGTCTCGTTGGGGATATAGCCTGGATCTAAATATTCGTCCGACTTCTCAATCCTGTTTGCCGTACAGAAAATGATTCTTACGTAAGGCCGCATCCACGACATCGTCTTATTCCAACCTCTCGTGCTACCTCCATCGATCTAAACGTTGCTTTCATTTCCGGAGCTCGGCGATCGCGAATCGCGATAATCGTCACCGAGCGACGACTCATTTCACGAGAATCGCATTTCTTCGGGACGAAGAGCGTCGTCGAGGAGAATCACCGGTAGCCCCGAGTGCGCGCAAACGCTTTGGAGATTCGTATCGGGTAGTTCTAGAGAGCTCAACGACTCGTGGTGGTTATTAGAGAGACTCTCGGCGAAGAAGAAACGGGAGGAATTCCATGTTCTCCCTCTTCGGTGGTTCGAGCGTGTGTCTCGTACGAACCTACTGTTCTGTCGTTCGCGAGACCGGCAACGCCCGTTTTGCATGCCGACGCGGTGGATGTTGGAACGGCCTCCGTAGGGCTCGTTTCTCTTTCTTTCCTTCTTCCATCGACCTCTCTCTTTTATCTTCTTCCCTCCTTTCTTTTCCCTCGAAGTTACTCTCAAGACTCTCCAGAGTCTTTTACCTTTACGCGGGAAATGGCGGCGTAGCCCTACATGGCAGCGAGTCGTTAACGCGGTGTCGACGGTTTTCTCCTCTTGACAGTTCCTCGGCATTGTTGGCGCCTACCTGCCTGGATTCCAACGACACTCCACCTATCAGGAGCCTCACCCTCACCTTGCGCCCTAATAAGGCCGAAGAGACGTCGAGTACCTTCTGCGAGAGTCCCCTTCCAAGTTCTTCGCCGTGGAATCGAGGCGACGTTAACGAATTACGCGTGATTTATATGTAACTCGAGGCTCGATAGATCATCCGAGGTACACTTGAACGCTCGATGATCGACGAATTTAGAGATACCGTGGATGGACTGGAAATTCAGGCGGTAACTTTAAACGAGATTACTTCGTCTATGTTCCTAAACGATTTTTTTGGATTTCTTTCGTGTCGTTCGTTGATCTTCATTTTCATGAAAGTGGAGGTACACATTCACCCTGTAGCAACGGAATTTTTGTACCCGTAAATAGTATTAATTTTTAGAATTAGCGAGTATGGATGATTTGTATACAAGCGAGAGTGCAGGTTTAGAATGCGTGATTTGGAAGGCGACGAATGTCAGGGCTAGCATGAATGTTTAGTCTACGGATAAGGAGATAATGAGTGAGTGCAACAGAGAATGCATGCTGTGAGAAAGACAAAGAGTGCATGCTGTGAGAAAGAGTATCGACGGTGGTTGCGTGCGTGAATTTGGGAAGAGTCAATTGAGAATATGCAGTTGAGTTGAGAGTTCAGAGAGCGAAAGACATAGCGTGAGTGGAGAGAGCTTTAGTGAGAGATTCAGAGTTAGAGTAATTTTAGAGTTATTAAGAGTTTTGTGTTTTTATAGTTATATATATTTAATAAAGTTAACCATATGTTTTTAAATTACACGCGTTCGGTTAAGTTTTTAGGCTACGATATTATTAATTAATTTAAGGGAACCTATTCCGTTTCTTCTAAGACGAGTACTGATATTTTTTTGGGGCTCGTCCAAGATTAAATTAGAGTAGGACCCTATAATCCATATTAATTTTCCACGAGAGGTTACTTCCGAGTTTGTTCTAGGAGTTCATCGTTAAAGGAGTCTTTTAGGATATTTCTTACGATATCGTTTCCTTCCTCCTTGTTCTACCTTTGTAAGTAGATTAGGTATGTTTATCCCGCGATTAGTTCCAATTCTCCATTCCTTTACCGTCCCTCGATTCCAGCATCTGGAGGCTATAGAATTCAAGCGGCATTACTCGCTGAATTAGCCGGAATCAGCATTGAATAGCCGCGAGTTCCTAAGCGCGAACTCTCAAAATGGGAAGAAACTCGAGCGAGAACAAAGTTCCGAGGAAGCTCGACCGGCAATTACGCACATGGCCGGTTTCAAGACTCTTATAACTCGATTGTTCCAGTTACCAAGTGGCCGATATTTCCGTCGTTCGCCATTTTTATCCCGCGATACTTGTACATTTTTTTGTTTCGAGTAAAAAGAAAATCCAAGGGATTGCGAAATCGTTCGATCCGAGCAGCGATTACCAAACTAGAAAAGTAGCTGCTATCGCGGTAATTATCATCGCCAGGGTATGGAGTTTTTCCTAATAACATTAATCTGCACGTTAACGTTTGCCGAGATACAACTATATCGCAAATCAGCGTGGCTAACGACGTGTGAAAATTCAACTTTCTCCGTCGTCGCCTCGTAACGACAGCCACTTCCGAGGAGGCTTGCAAATCTGTCCATCCGCGAAACGAAGTCACGTTCGATTAAAATATATCGGGGTCTCTAATTAAGGACACAATTTTAAATCGGTCCACGAGCATGGTGCTTTATCAAACTAACCGACGTCTGTATACCGGTACTTATGTTTGTATTTCATTCCGCGTCTACTACATTTAATTAATGTAATCGTCGGTATACTTTAATAGGACGGATCGACGATTTACGAGGGGCCGTTCTCGTGGCTGCTGGATTTCGCCAGAGAATGGAATCAAGTGTTTCCTTCTCGGCTGGAAGGACGAAACTGTAATCGCGCCAACGTTTTCAGAGGCAGCGGTTTAGTGCGTGCTCGACGATCTTTAGAGCCTTTAATAAGGGGTTTTCGCAAATAACGAGGTCTGCCCGGGTAAACGTGTCTATTTGCGCGATACACTGCTATGCAGCCTCTCCTCCGGACTTCTCTTCCTTCCGATAATCAACGTTAGCTACACCGTAAATTAATTTCCAACATTGATCTCAAATATCGCTTACTTTCCCGTGTGTACCTCTCTACTCTTCGAATAAGACGATCCACTTGCAACAAATTCTTCAAGTATTCTAAAGCGAATCTTTCCAATTACTTTAATCTCCATGATGCTTTATCGATTGTTTACGCTTTTGAAAGTCGCAAAAACCAATTTCAACGATCTCTCCGTTGGCTTCGCGAAGCGCACAATCGCAGAGACGAAAATCGCGAAGCATCGAGCAACGAGAAATAACGACGTTTCGGTGTCGGGGCGTCGATTTATCATCGATCTAACGAGCCAGGCGGCGTCGATGTCGACGGTAATTAACCTTCATTGATTGGCTCTATTGTGAATAAATAAGGCTACGGCCGTCCGGCTGTTGGACGTCGATTGCGCACGCGCGAAAGACGACGATCGGGCATCGGAGGGAACTCGTCCTCCAAGAGTCCCGTCTCGAAGGACGAACAGCGGGGGACCGATGGCTGGTAACTTAAACCCGGATTACCCCAGTGTCGCGGTAAAGAAAAATTTTCTTATCCGTTGTACGTTGATTTCAAGTATTCTCGTTTGCTGGTATCACATTCTTTCCGATCGTTGCAGCAGCGCACGCAGTCTGGCATGCGAAACATTTCTGGTAAAATCTTCTAACCAGCTGGCATCGATTATCGTCACGATCGAGGAACGATATACCCTCTTCGTCTACGTTAATCGCTACTTGAATGCGCAATCGATCAACTAACCGCTCATTCCGCGCGATTACTTCGTTTATATTATTAATCTCCTGATAATTCGCCTCGAGGAACCTTACGACCGTCAATTACCGTGTAATCGCTTACTCTTGGTCGCAGATTTCTAATACTCAGATCGCGGCAACAGTTCATCGATTATTCGGGACGTATCAATCCCCAATTTCCACGATTCGACGATACTCGGTTACAGCGATGTTTCTATAATACCTGAGTGCAGTTTACGAAATTATCGAGTAGCTGTTATTCGCTGGAAAATACACCAAAAGCGAGGTGCGTTCATATGGAAATACGCGGCGCTTTAGGCAGAAAAGTGCAGCAAAAAGCAAAAGTAAGCATGAGCACCAGCTTGAAAATAGAGCATCGATCGATGATCAAAGTTCGTAATAGTACAATTATACCAAAGGGATCGATCTAAACTCGTGAGAATTGGCAAGCGACAATTCCAGTCACGCTCTGTCAGAAAACGACAAAGCAGCTCTTTCGGAATGTACGTCGGACTGAGAGGTGAAAAAAAAAGAACAAAAGATGTAAGCGGGCACGAAGGAGAGCGGTAACACGCGATTACTAATCGTGGTATCGCCTCTATCCCCAGGGGTCGTGGGGTTGGGCGATGAGCAACGACGGTGTACATTATTCGTAGAGAGTGGCCCGAAGTGCACGAAATCTCCTCTCTCCTTCCACCTGTGAGATACGAGCGGACGTTTCGACTTCTCGGAACGGAGAGGTCGACGAGCCCGTTGAACTGCGGGGATCCTCGCCCACGCCTGCCGTACAAAGCTGAGGAATCAAAACCAAATTCGATTCGGGGTCCCACGTCCCTCGGGGATCGTAGCTCAAACAGGTGAAGCCTGACCTTAAGTCCGCGCCGAGGCGAATTAATGGAGCCAACGAGATTCTACTTACTCTTTTACGGCCCTCCTTGGATTTTTAATGCGACAGCCTTAAAATTGCATTACGTCGGATCGATTTAAGGCGACGCTGGCGATTCTCTCTGGCTTCGCATACGAGCCCACCGCGGAATTCGGTGGAGTACGCTTAATTCCCATCGTTTCGGTTGCGTCGATGATCTCCTCTTTCTTTCTCGCCGGAAGTGCAAACATGTTTAAGCGAGGATTCGAGAAGAGCGTAACGCGATACCATAGGAAGCGTTTACTTCTTTAATTAACGCTCCGCGTGAAATCATCGATGCCGATAAAAGCGTGTTTTCGCAGGGATACCGTTACAGCCTCTCTCCTCGCAGACGCACCGTGGCTTTCGGTAACGTGAAATCGCTGTGCTCGGTCACGTGACCGACGTAGAATATCATCGAAGAGCATCAATTTAATCCTTTGCCGTTCCGACACGCGATACCGAAGATGCGCTTCTTTTAATCTCGCTAAAACTTAAAGAGGATTAACCGTTTTTTTATTTCACCTTCGACCGACTCTCGACAAAAGCACCGTTCTTATCTTTGCGATTTCGATTCAATTATCGAGGATATCCACTCGTCTTCGGGGCTCGGATTTAAACTCTACTTTGAGATGTTTTTTTTGCAGATCATCTTGTTGGCGAAATAAAGTCGCCGTAGAAGAATGTATAGAGTAGCTATGTTGGGTATATAGTTTGAGGTTCGAATTGTCAATTAGTGAACGTAAGTTCAAATCGCCTGTTATCTTTTGGAAAATTCTTTCTATGTGACATAAGAAAACAGTATGACCATAACAAAATTATTGTTTAGGTGCAGCATCGGTGCATCCTGATGAATCAGAAATCCTGCTGCAATGAATCATGCACCAAAGCAGACTTGCCACGCGGGTCGTGCTAATCGTGGGGGTAATTGGTAAAATGTGGTAATCCGTAATTACGACTGATACCGCTCCTAATTTCATAACGTAATATGCCAAATTTGCCAGTGATTGGAAAGGAGATTAAATTTTGGATATTATTTCCTTAGATTGGAACGTCCCAAATCAATCCTCATACGGTTGATTTCTGTACAATAAAGTGTTTAGATATTGACCTTTATCACAGAATCCAACGCATTGTTTTTTGTTCTTTCTACCATTTCCCGTGCTAAGTGAAGCCAGCCTTTCTCTTTGTTAATGTTATTTTTCCTCGAGATCACTAAAATTCTAATTAATATTTCTTTGTGTGTTGCAAGCATTCATTAAGAAGAGAATTTTACGGTAAAACGAAAAATTATTATTAAATTCAAGCGTCTACATCGTGGCAAGATTATCGTGTCTATATTCGGATGTAGCAACAGAATCCTTCGTTACGGCGAAACTTCGTTAGCCATATATTTTTTAACCGTCGGCCGTACAACTTTATAGCACTTTCGGCAATGTACTATCGTAGAATTTTTACGAAGCACTTACGTTGCAACGTGTTACACTGTAAATCAAGTGAAAAAATCCCGACAGTCGATATAGAAAGGCTCGCATAAACGAGGCCCGAACGACAGAACAGGAACATTCACGTTCCGTTAACAAACTTCCGTCGGCGAACGTTCGTTGAGCGGCGTCGTTAAACGGCGAACATCGATATCGCGATGTTTCTCGAATTTGAAGGTGTTCGGCATATATACGGGTAAACATGCTTTCACCTAACTAGCCCACGAGGTCCGCTAATAAAGATGTCTCTACACGGCTTTTATACGACTCTATCTTCGACGGTGCAGCAGATTTTACGACGGCGTTTACATATTATCGTCGCGAGTATAATCCGCTTCGCGTTGCTCTACTGTGTGGCTCGGGTTCGTAGGGTTGCACCCGATTTTAACACCTCGTAAAATTATGACCAATCGTTGCCTAATGGTGGCAGGATATCGCGAGTTACGAGGCGTCCATTGTGCACCAACGGCCTCTTTGATCCAGTCCCTGTCAAACAGGTGGAATTTGCGCGTTATTCTCTACGGCGTCGTATCTCTCGGCATGACACATCATCGCGTGAGATCCTACCAATGGAATTTAACGTCCTTAAAACCCCATTCTTTTTATTGCCCAATAAAACATCCGGGAAATTAATTAAATTCCGATGATTTACGGGCCGGATTGAATGGCGCGCCTAAATGAAAGGAGCGTCGGCGGAACGACGTTGGACCGGTAGTGATTCTTTACTTAGGAAGTAATTACATTTAGCCTGTGCTTCATCGTATTTTAAGGTTCGCAGCTTACGCTTAAAGTGAAATTGTATCTTCACTTTATCTCCCCAAAACCGAAGTTCTCAAAATACAAAATAAATTTGAGCCTCGATTCTTGACCCTCGCCTTGACGTTTTTTAACAAATCTTCGAGAGAGTTTTTTCTCGAACTCAAGGTGGTTGGTCCGCACCCCATACATATTAACCTGTTAACTGGGTATGACGAAATATTTCGTCATACCAGGAAGACAACTCTAATGCGTATGACGATGTTTTTCGTCGTGGCAATTTTTAAATATGGTATGTTGAACGCATTACGTTTTACGTTATTCTTTTCCATTAAATTCTAGCGTGGTACTTTAGGTGTGATAATATTATTTCTCACTGCGAAGAAAAAAGTCTCCAGTTTGAAACGAGTTGAACAAAAGTTAATTCCCCGGTTAACAGGTTAATAATTCCACCAACACAGTCACAGCACACCCTTGTCTAAAAACCCTCCAAAATCTCGCCGCTAAAACTCATCGCCTCGAATCTGATAAAATCCCGCAGAATGTACATAAAATCACGAACGTAAAGATCGACGACCCGACATCTTCTGACCGTTCTCCAAAGAATCGTGAATCAATCCGCTGTAATTGCCGGCGACGCCGAATGGCATAAATCAATAGTTCGTTAAGTGGTTCTCGTATTAATTAAGATAGCCAGATCGGGTACCACGCGACAGTCAGTGATCCTGGGGGCGAGGACGAACTTGAAGGGAGAAGCCTGAGGAAGACGGGAAGGTGGCGAGGTAGAAAGGAAGACGGTAAGTAAAGCGAGTCCGGTCGAGTTCTAGACTGCCCCTTATAAGTATGGACCAACGGTGCGAGGAGAGGAGGAAGGGTAAGAAGGCAGGCATAATGGCGTAATTATCCGAGGACGAGACAAATTGCGTACACGCCTGCTCGCGACACGCCAGGGTCCGCCGGTGTCCGGGCAACACCGCCACCGCCACCGTCGCAACTACCGTCGATGGAGCACGGCTTCCATGTAGCGCGTAGGAGTCGAACTTCTCTCCTAAAGGCGACTCCTTAAGCCCCTGTACAGCCGTGCGATTGTCTCGTTAAAGTCACTGCAGGACACCAACACCGAGTCCCGCCGCTGACCGTATCCTCGCGAGGATTCCACTCGAGGTGTAGGCGTATCGTCTTATTCGGGGTGAAATTAACGGAGGAATTAGCGAACGTCTCGCGTGGCGGTTTCCACTATGAGAACGTGGTTTCGTCTGAGATTGAAGAATAAGTTGGAGAAACGCGATGTTTTTTGGTGGAAAAATGTTCGTTACGGTCGAGGAGAGATCTTTGGTATTGAGGTAATGAGTTTGAATGGCCGCTACGTTGAGTCGATGTTGGAACTTTCTTCGCTTCTAATTTTCCTCTGCACCGCTAACAGCCGTCGGTTACGGGCCTTTCGTTTTGCATCGTTATTGCGAGGATAACGTTCAAATGGTTTATCCTTTATTACCGTTTTTCTTTTTTCTTTTATCTGCCCGCTTACGTATCAATTTACTTATCTATAAATCACCATATCGGCCAATCTATCTATCTCTCTCCGGACCGGCAGCTATCGGCTTCTGCGGCGGCACTGAGCACTCGGCGATACGAAAAATATAGCTCGTGTAATTCGATTGTTCCAACGTACAGTCACGCATCATTGCCGGTGGAAAATTTCCAGCAAAGTACTACCGAGAACGAGCATCGATGTTATCTCAATTGCTTTCGTACGAAAGAAGATACGTTCCATCGTGTTCCATGCTCGACGTATTGCTGCAAAGCTGCTAATCGCGTTTCATTTGCTTCTTCAACTTCAAATCTCCAAACGGTTCGTATCGACTCTTTTATTCCCGTTTGATGTTTCATCGATAATCGATCCAGCACGGAATTACTGCTTCTCCAACGAGCCAAATAGCAAAATCCCTCGACAATTAATATAATCTCTCCTCTAAATCCTCAATTATCATATATAATCTTCTAGACATCCCGAGTAGGAGTCGCCAAGCATCTCGACAAATCTTAAACAGTAAATTACCAGGCATTCTCAACTTTTCAATATACCTCGAGAAAAAAATTCATCAAAAATCCCACACGAGAGAACCCGCAAACTGACTGAAAATTTGCCACGGAGAGAAGCGAAGGACTCGTCACTTTCTTCGCTTCACCATCCTCCATCCGCGTACGTACAATTCCAGACTGACACCGGCGGAGAATTACCAACGTACAATAATTTCATCGACGCATTAACAGTGACAGGATGAAGAAATCACCGCCTTATTCCGCGGTGCCGCGTGAGAACGTTCGCGTCGGGTCTTCGACACGTGCGATCGTAGGCAGCACACTCTCGCCTCGAAATCGTAGGAAGAGGTGTAATACCGTACGCGCCACTAGACGATCGTGTATGCGAACAGACGCGACAGCACGCATCCATCCATCCATCCATCCATCCATCTAGCCTTCCCTCGTCCCGAACTTCTTCCTGGTCGGGGTAAAAGTGCGTTTTCCATCAAGCGGCGAACCGCAGCACTCGCGTAGTAGCAGCGCGCGTTGGCGAGACACAACGAAAGTGTACGTATACAGGGTGGATGGAAAATCGTGGTGCATCGATGTCGAAGAGAAGGTTAAAAGCTAGGTGTTTCGGATATTAGGTTTAAGTTGGAGCGACAGAGCAGCTTTGAACAAGATTTTTTGCTGTGTGCGAAGTGATTTATTATTTGAGGAATATAAGGAGGTCGTAGGCAAGAGTACTGGGAGATGAGCACGAAAATAGGTATGTATGGTATGGTGGGTATTAGGATTTGTGATTTTCGAAATAACAGTGGAGATTTGCATGCCTTTATCAGCATTAGAAATGTAACCCTCTGTGGAGACACTTCGTTCTACGTTTTGTTTGCAAAACGATCTTAGCCGCACCCTGTATACTTGGACAGATACACTTTCACCCCCTGGCAGTCGTAGTTGCCCCGATATGAAAGAACGAAAATGACACAATGGCAGAAAAAGTATTATACCAAGAGCTAAAAAATACGCGTCAAATGCTTAAGAATCGAAAAAAAGTTCTCCTATAGAAAACGTTCATTCTCCACTCTGTTCTTTGCCCAAGATCATCGTCTCGCTTCTGCCACGACTTCCGCTACACCGTATATACCAACGTACTGGCTGGTGCATGAAACGATGCATCGCAAATTGTATTACACCCGTATGCAGATACGTCTTTGCCCCGCCGCAAACGCAATTGTCCCCGGTATGAGAGGAGACGAAGAGGACACGGGGGTACCGGAGGAGTATTAGGGGAGGAAGACGCATCCCGGATGGCTGTAAGAGAAGCATTAAACGCGTAAGGACGTAACTGTAACCACGCGCAAGGAGAAACCCGGTGCCACGTTGCGTGTGTCGCAACGGTGCGCGTGGATGTGCGTGACTATTTTTCTTGTCTTAGCTCGGTGTCGGTTGCCGCGGTCTTGCCGCGATTTACGAGTCTAGCTTTTTTCCTCTCGACTCTCTTCAGCTGGGCAGATAACGATGGATTCTTATGCGCGAACATGTGTCCGCAACCCTCATCCCTCTTCTTCGTTGATGTTGTTTTGTATCTCGGCTTTAACTACTATGGTCATTTCGTCCAGGGTTTACAGTCTCAGTTGGATCGAGGCTGTGTGATGTGTTAAATGATAATTTGGAAAGAATCTCCTCAAGGCGACGAGGATTCGATGGGGACCACTGACGATGAGTGGGAGTCGGTGCTTTTAATCTTAATTAATCCATAGCCACGATAGCTTCCTAGTTCCTCGCTGTCCGCTTTCTTTCATCTGCGAATGTGTTTTCTACTTGCTAGATTTCTGTATCGTTTCAAGGCGGATAAAAGGTTTTGAAATTTACAAAACTTCACGTGGAATTATTTTCTTGGCATTGTAGAGATAGGAAGAGATTCGTTCTTCCGGAGCGCGTGACGGAAACGTGACGGTCGGTGGCATTAAAGGTAATATCGAAAGAGCATTAAGGGGTTTAAGTAGAGTCGATACTCTGCCGTTGAGACAATGGCACGATAATTCATAATAGCGTCGGGTATTATGGTATTGATAGGACACCGGACCACGTACTCCATGAATGCCAATGAGAACACGAACAATGGCCCGCGTAGGTAATACTTCTGTGATCCGTATTCTTTCTTTCGTTGATTTAAGCTGCCTCTCGCAGAATCCTGTCTGCGTTGCACGCAACTGCAACCAAGGTGCATCGATCGTCTTATCGATCTTTATGCAGATTTTGTCCAGGAATTTATGAATTGAACCATTTCGAAACATATCGTAAAGTATATTTTTCTAACAGGTTAAATATCTCATAGATTACGTATTTGCTTTTAGAAATAACCGAAAATACTTGCCAAACTGAAATATATCTAAATATTGGTTAATTTGTCGACAATTTTTCACCTATCGGTAAACCACATTCGTACATCATCGGCACAAATTTAATTGAATAACTTGCTCGATAGAAACCAGCCTCGAGCAAGTTATTCTCCTACTTCGTGCCGTCCATTAAAAAATGTTAATCGACGGTGAGCTTGAAATTGCACAAGACACATTTAACTCTCTTTCGGCCCGCGAATTCCTGCTTCTTAATCGCACTTACCGTCGCGATTTCCTACGCGCGAAGGGAGGGCGAATCGGCGGCTTGTTTATATTTAGTTGATCTTTCGATCCGAGTCGGTAAACTGTGCGCGGATGAAATCGGCTCCTCCTTTTCTTCCATGGCATTCTTCTCTGTTATTTTCGCCCTCGCAACCGACGCGACTTCTAAAAGGGGCCGAAGGGTACGGAGGAAAGCGATGGTAGAGAAGGAGAAGAGATAGAAAAATGAATAAAGCGGAACGAACGCCAAGAGACGGAGCAAAGGGACATCGAGGAAAAGAATCGGGGAGCCACAAACAGCGCCTACGCTCTGGCAACGGACTCCCTCTATTGTGATAGTTTCTTCTTCTTTGCCGTCGTCGTCGTCGTCGTCGTCGTCTTCTTTTCTCCTTCCTCTTCTTCTTCTTCGTGCACGCATGCCAGCCACTGACTAAGCACTCACTCCTTCTGACAATGAGTCAGTGCACTTACTGCACGCTCGTCGAGGGAAGTGGAAAAACAAAAATGAGAGGACCACGAGGCGGAGGAAGGAGGAACAGAAGAACAAGAAGAAATCTCGCCCAAGGAATACGGGTCAACGACAGGATGCAATACATCACTGTCGAGAATCGAGCTTGGTCGTGGGTCAAAGTTTACCGAATCGGGAGGACACTTCTCCCGTGAATTCTTTCCTCCTTCTCAACCTTTCAAACACACCCCCTGTTTTACAATCGTCTAATCACGTATTCGGTGGAAAACACATTGCTATCTTGAACAAAGAATACGAAGAAAAAAAGGAAGAGTAGGATCGACCTGACGGTCATAGCAATTCCACGGCCGAGTGGGCTGCTTTTCAACTTTTCCAGTCCCGCTGATCGCAACGCCTTTTTCCTCGAAGAACTCGCGAAGAAAGGAAAGTGGCACGGGCAGGCGCGTGCTATGAGCCGATTCGCCTGACGAATAGATTCGAGCCGTGGCAGAGGCACGGCTACCGTCGTTTCATTCCGTATGTATGCGTATCCCTATGTACCTATGTATCTATGTACGTACGCACGTATGTATGTATGCACTCCCAGCGGATTTACTCGCGCTCAGCAATTACCGTTAAGTACCCGAGCCAGTCGTTTCCACGGTAATCTTGGTTTCTATAATCCCGCGTGCCTTCTTCCCTCCTGGCAATTGTCCAGCTGTCAGCCAGCGCGAAACTATAAGCAAGCCTCTTCAGCCGCGATTCGCTTTTTATCTGTACCCACCGTGCGCTTTTCTCTTCCTGCTAGATTGCGCCCACTGATCCAACGGCGATCTTTCCCCGATCTCACCGTAGATTCGCGGCTTCTGCGATAAACCTCCGGAGGAGCGATCTAAATCGTGCGATAGCTGCGCTCTCTTATCAGACTTGCATCGATGAGGGATCGTTTCGCGTAACCTGGCAAATCGCGTAACGGTAACTTTGCGAATTTTGGGGCCACTGCTGTGCGCTGTCGAGTTATGGCAAGAATCACTCTTTGGATTTATGATTTTAATGACATCGTGGCTGATGCAGTTGCCCGAATGTGTAGATACTGTTCCTGACCGTTAAATTGGCACGGTGGGACGCGTAAAAGTTGCAGTTACTACTTTGTTCTATAGTTGAGACGTATTTTTTCGAATCTGTCTCGGCAGGCAAGGTGTCAGACGACATACTAACCGACGTTTCGGTGGAAGAGAATAAAGCAGTTTCGAATCTCCTGGGAAAGGCTTGAACGTTCGCCAAAGTACGCGCGAAAGAAGAAAGCAGAGTTGAAGAGCGTCGAAAGAACCGCACCGATTCTCCCTTTGCATTCTCTCGCCAAAGTAGCGCACGATCCTCCCACCCTTGAAATAATTTAGCCCCTTCGAAACAAAAGCATCCGTGACGTTTTTCTCCTCTACGGCTCTACGTTCCTCCGCACTTGCGACGTGAACGCGTACGAGGAGTGCATGGAATAAAGAAATCATCCCGACGCGGTGTATCTTGGGAACCGAAGAAGAAAACTATTCTCTCTTGCAGAAAAGTACCATCGAACTCGGGTATAGAGTTGGACTCGCGTAATTCCGAACAAAAGCGAACGTACGATCAGGAGCATCAGCGTTCCACTTTAATTGACGAACATCAGTCACGGTGGACAAATATATTTGTAAACAGGGACCCACGGAGAGCGTAGCCGGCCGTGGCTTCTTCGTGGGTCCCGTATCGTATAATTTATTCCCCTAACGTAGCCCATTATGCGGTACAAGATGTCATCTGGCTCACAGATCTGGAAGAGAGAAGCGGAGAGATCTGAATGTGACAGAGGCAGAAAGGAAGAGAGCCCGAGAGGGCGCGGAGAGGAGAAGAGATGGAAAAAGAAGAGACGGAAGAGGAGGAGGCGGAGGAGATAGGAGGAAGAGAAGGAGGAGCGGAGAGCAGAAAGATTCGTATCGGTAACCAGTAACACTGGTAACACAGGTAACTGTTAGTGACGTGACAATTTCGACAGTGGGACCTACCGGCTGGTCGGTCGTTCCGTCCGGGGCATAAGACACCATCGTCACCGCGGTTCGGCCAGTTCGCGCGCGCACATGCGCACACGCGTGTGCGAATCACGGTACGTTTTCCCTTCCGTTTCTGCGCCGAAGAACACCGGCGTCGAGCGATCCCTTTCGCTCGATTCCGATCGATCGGATAACCTCCGAGCACCGTTAATCAATATCCACTTTTGAGTTCGCGATTAAAGTTTAACAACCGTGCCTTCCTTGTAATAACTCGTGAAATCGACCTGCTAGCGGAAGTCGTCGATTCTCTAGCGGGGCAGTTTTTCGGTGAAATTGCGATACCACCGGTGGGCGAAATTACTTACAAATTACTTCGTAATTCGGTACAATTAGTAACAACTACTTTTTTTTTCGACCACCGCAGAGATTCGGCGTTTTTTTTTTGTTTTCCTTTTATAAGTAGGTACTCGCGGATGATTCTTCCGATACGGTCCGAACGTCTGACGGAAGGTGTAACGATCGATTCCAGTGGTAATAATTCGCGAAATCGAAAGGTCGCGATCCGTGATGACCTTCGTACGATCTTTGAAACGAGGCAAATCGATGCGCGCGATCGATTCCCCATGGAATCTTTCCGAATGAGGTTCGACCTCGCAAGATCAGCGGCGGGAAGCGATACGTGACGGTATTGAGCAACGATTTCTTGCGAATCTTTCCAACGATTCTCTGCGAATTGCCGTCGTAAATTTCGCAACAATGTTCCCAGATAGGGTTGCATATCTCATGCATATTCGTGGATTACCCTACTTTGTCATTTTCACGTGAAAAAAGAAAAGGTTTAGTATTCATAGTCATTATCATCGAAGGAAAAAGTCTATGATTCGTATCGTAAAATTTCCGTATCAACGTGGTTCCTTGAATTACCATACCTTAATTCCTCTCGTTAAGTACCACGCGATGTATATCTACGTCACATCGATAATTCGAAATTCATTTAAATCTGTAGAAAAACAGATGTGCTGCAACGAAAATTTATCGACTGTAAATTCAAGAATTGGCGGTAAATACGAACGTGTATTCGATTCCAATACCGTAGGTGCAATCATCCATTGCCACCGATTACGGCGAGGTCGTTCACGCTCGGTTCTTCGCGCAGGCACGCGTGCATCCCCCATGAACAGGTATACACATCCATATATCTACGATATATATGCACGATCGAAAATAAAAGGACGGCGCGGTGAGCGCACTACATCGGACAATCACCATAACTCCTGGTCCCGCTTGAAAGGCATCTCGTTATCTCTAATCTCGAAACAATACAATACGTCGAATGGCGTTGGAAGGAGAGAGAGACGAAGATAAAGGGATGCGCAGATGAACGAGAGAAGCGGGAGAAGGACGAGGTAATTTCGAGATAAAGACACGCACAGAGAGAAAGGGAGAAAGAAGGAGAGGGTTGCATCGACGATAGAAGAAATACGCAAAAGAGAAAGATGAGTTACCGCAAAGGGGAAGCAGCGATGGTGTGTCGAAGAAACAGGCAGCAGGGTAGTTATCCAAAAAATCAAACGAGAGAGCTAGTCATCGAGAAAATAAAGGCGAAGAAACGGGAAGAGACAGGAAGAAAGCCGCATCGTCGGTCTTGGAAGAAGTTGCAGGAGAGAGAGATCGAGAGAAGAGAGACGAGGAAAGAACGAGAGACCCACGCCGATCGATCGTTGCGTCGGTTCGCATCCATGCGCATGGGTGCACCATAGATCCAATGGGTCCGCGAATGGACCATCAGTCACCAGATAATCTTTGCCTCCTTGGAATATTGACAATGACAAAGGGGCCCGATACACGCACGAGCGGCTCGGCACAAGCTGCTACCTGTTCCCATAAGGCCCCGTCCGCTTCGAGTGCCATTGCCTCGTACGCGCTTTGCCTCGTCAGCAAACTGACTCCCCGTTCTCGTTTCGTCTCGCTTAATTTTCCTCCGTCACTTTTCCTCCACCTATACTCCTCTTTCCTATCTGACTCTCTCTCTAACTCTCAACCGGTGAACAAACTTTATCGATCATTTCCAACATTTCGTACCACAGTGCCTTATCTGACCCCGTCTCATTACACGATGTAAATAAACGCACAGGACAGCCCCGTTGCGCGCAGTTTCCGTCGTTTTCAATTCACCTCGAAACACCGTGAATTACGATCCTAGATACGTCGAGAAATTCCTACGACCGGGAACGAAAGGGAGAACGAAACGAAGGGTAAAACGTTAGACGTACTATCGCGATCGCCAACTTCGAAATATTGCTCTCCTCTGACAAAAAAAAGAATTGCCAATCTCCTCCCCCTCTGTTCCCACGCGAACGCAGAGCCCGTTAAACTCGCGGAGTCCTTTCTTCCAGAAATAACTCCACGGATCGTACCTATAAAGTGCTCTTTTCCGGGAACTTTGAACACGGAAGTATACTCTCGTCAGGGACAAGTACTGCCCGGTAGCTACCGTCTCGAACGTCTACAGAGTATAACAGCCGGTCTATCACGCCTACCAGATATCCACCCGTCTCTAGGCAGGTCGGTCGTATCTTACCGGCGGATCGGCACGAAACACCTCCCAGCTACCAGTCCGCTCGGTGGATGCACGATAACGGTCGTGCCTTACGACCGGGAAGATTAATCGTACCGACGATGGACAGCTCCCGTTTTGGGATATACGAAAGAACGGCATGGGGGTGTACGCTCTGAAGAAGATACGACTGATGGAAGGATCGTTTTGTAGACAGCGTTAACCACTCGCGTTGGCATTTAAATGCACGACCCGCACTGTTGGATTGTCTGTTTCGCGCTCGGAGATTCGAGCCTCGGACGGAGATTGTATCTGGTTCGGGTGGAAGTTCGCTGATCTAATTGATGGACTTTGTAGGGACACTTGAGAGAGTGCTGATTCTTTTTTTTTAAGGGAATTATTTTATTTGGGATTTTTGTACGGTGTTTTGAAAGAGTTGAATGTACGGTGGATGTAAAAAAGTTTTGAGCGGTGAGTTGGCGGTTGTTGGTGAATTATTACGAAGGCTTGTTTGTTTTATTTGTAAATGAATTGCCTTGAAACAAAAGGCGACAGATTGTACGGTAGGAAATACATGTATGTTTATCGAGCGACTTTCACCGACCGCATGTAAGTAGTAATTTCAACGTCACCTGTGGCTCGAAATCTACCTAAAATTCGAACTCCTCGGTAAAATCAGCGAAAGCTGTCGAAGTTGAAAATTGCCCGAGGGAGCGTAAATTAATGACAGTGCAACTACGTTATACTCTGATAAAAATTGTTATACAGAAAAGAAAAAGAGGTATGTATCGTGGTATACAATTTTACACGATACTCTTAACCGCGGGAGAATTGAAATGAGCGCGAACCTTCAGAAAGTCGGAAGGCAACTCGTTAATACGTTAAAAGACTCAACTCTCGCGAACACTGGCGCGATTCTGGTTCTGCTTCCCTCCGGTACACCAATCTTCGACTTAACTGCAGTTGTCGCAGCTCTCATAATCGTTCGCGTTTCTCTCGGTATCTTACAACGCTTTTAAACGGCACGCGTGTATATCGTTACATGCGCAAACGTTCCTCGGGGAGCGCTAAAACATAATCGACGAATGTACAGAGACGGTGACTTTGTAGCAGAGCTTTGCAGCATGACGCAACGCGCGGGTCAACGATACTCGATACGACGTTCCATGGTTTGATACGAAAGGAAAGAAACTGCTTAGTGGAATTCTTTGACGTCATTCTATTAGCTGCACGCCTATAAAATGTGCAATTTTATGAATTCGATTTATCTCACTAAATCGAACGAAACGTAACATTATTAAATTCACCGTGTGAGACCTGTCTTGCGTTATAACGATTCGGAGGCCAATGGAATTACACGTGGAATTTAGTCCTTCAATTTAATATACGCACTGGTACCATAGACCGGTACCACGTAGTGGTACCACGAAACACAGGTACATATGTACATACGAGTGCAGAAGCTCGCGGTCAGAAGCGATGGAACGTAATGGAGAAACATAAGGAAGCGGTCGGTCAGAACCATTCGTCAGAGAATTCATCCATAAGTTACTCATTGCTCGGTATACGTTCGAGAGAGGCAGTCGGATGTAACCCGTTGAATTTATCACCTCTTAGTGCCCGAGAGCCCGATTACTGCCATAAGTAACGTCTTCAGCAAGATGTTTCGCCGGCGGGTCTTCCGTGTCGTACGGGGGTTTCGCAAGACCCTTGACCGATGAAGGCCATTGAGAGTACCCTTCGTCGCTCGAGAAACGTTCCCTGAAATGTCCTTGACCTCGAAATTGTCGCCTCTTCCGTCATATTTGCCAATTTCGTACGATTACGCGCGAAATTGGACGGGCATCGAATTGCAATTATCGGGTGATACTTTGCACGCTAGTAATGATCGGTGATTCGTTCCGGGAATATCTAATGGGCGTTATGTAATTTCTTAATTACGGATCGATTGTTGAACGATGTGGATAGACTTGATTGATGCTCTTCCCCTTCTCTGCGCTGTATCGAGCGATAGAGTGGAAAATAATAGATGCGAGGACGATGGTGGAGGTATTATTCGAACAGAGATTCGCCTGCTGGTAGTTGCGAGACATCGTTCGGCCAATGGCGACTAACAACACGAGCGAAAAAATAAACGCATCCAAGATAGAGCAGAGTTTTACCTCGGATGAGAAGAGAAAATTGCAAAAATGGAAGAAAATTCGATGGGTATGTGTGTAACGAGGTGAAGTTCCATCGATCATTGCAATCGAGAGTGTTAACAATAAATTATCTTTAGAAAATGGAACCATCCAATTTCGCATGCTGCAAGGGGAACGGACGAAGGCAACGAACGAGATAGAAGAGTAGAAGAAAAAGAAGACGAAGAACAGGGAGCGAGGATCATGAATGAAGGCAAAGCCCGAAGAGGCGGAGGATGCACGATTCTCGATGCGGATAGTCCGGGTCAGACTTGGAGTAAGACTTCTCTGGTCGATGAAGAGCCGTAACCAAGGGGAAGAACCCGTTCGAACGAGAGTTTATATACCGTGTATAGCTCAGGGCAAGGCTGTGGCAGCCGCGATACCGTCTCACCTGAACAGGTTGAGACTTCCAGGAGTCCGCGATGCAGAACAAACGATACCTTTTCTCGTGGCTCGGCATACGACCGATTAGACTGCTGCGAGAACTCCGATAATTGCTCTTGACTGTTTGCGCTCTCCGAAGCGTAGCGATTACATTCGGTTGGATTTCTAAGCGTAGACGAAGCGTCCATTTAGCTGTCTCTTCTTGCCGATAAAATAACTCATACTTCTTGCGAACGATGCTGTACTACATTCTGAACTCTCACCTTCGATGTAACGTTCCTCGGCCGTGTCGATGTACGCTCGCTTCTCGTGCAAGACAAGGATGATAAACCCACCGAGAGAATAAGAACATGCATGGTTTTTTTTTACGATACCACCACCGCAACGTTACCAAGCGAAAGAGAAAGAGGAGCCGATCGGAGTTCGAAACAATCCGATCGTGATCGGTTGTCATCGAAGAGCAGGTTCCCCCGGGGAAGGAAAGAGGAGACAAGTGCCGCGGGCCAGTCAGGAGAGGGCCGAGTTACACGTTCCAACGGTGGGGGCCCTGGGGCCCCATTACGGGCGCAACCTCGTCGTTGGCGATATTACCGCAAATTGCCACCCTCAAAAGAGGAACGGCCCCGGTTTCTTCGTGGCCGGAGCAGTCGACTGCTCGGTGCATCGTCTACGTTTCGCAACGTCGGTTTTACAACTGGGGCCCCGTGACTCCTCTCCCTCTTACATTTACGTTCTTTTTCTTGCCTCTTCTCGCGTCTATCTTTCTTCTCCTCCTTCTTCACCCTTTTCCTCTTCTCTCCGTCCCTCTTTCTCCCTTTTCTTCGTTCTATGCGCACGCCGTGTAATACCGTAATCGGGCAATTTCGGGGCTTCCCGTCCGAATAAATCCATGGTTAATATCCTCCCCTCTTACATTCCCCCTCTCCTACCGCCGTGTCGACTCATTCCCTCCTTTCTCTCGTTCATCACTGGCTTCTCCGCTTTCCTCCTCCTCCGCAACCTTCTTAGCTTACTCGCGCCCCCGGGGCGCTCGAGCTTGGCTACGAAGAGAGGAAGAAAAAGAGTCAGAGAGAAGAAGGGAGACCGCAACAGGACGGTTGCCTTATATCCGAGCACTCGGAGGCTCGCGTGCGGCTAAGTGGGCCCCGAGAAAAGGAGTCCCGAAAGAAGAAGCACCATAGGAAGGAGGAGAAGAACGAGGAGAAGCACCGGAGGAGAACGATGATGACGAAGAAGACGGTGGACGAGGAAGAGGAGGAAAGAAGATCGGTGAGCGAACATGGAGGGGGTTGAAGGCACCATCCTCTCTACCTTTTACCTCAGCCATCCTTCGCCTCACCCACCTGTCTGCCGGCAATCTTCTAGTAGCCTCGGGCTACCACTCCGCGGCTACCAGAGGGGCTACTCTTTGGCTACCAACGTCCGGTCCTGGTTTCCCTCGCGGTGCAGTAACCCTCGTACCGTGCCCGTCAAGGATACTCTTCGAATACTCTTTACGTTCTTTTTCGAGACCTACGGTTCGCCTGGTTTATTCATTATTTGCTGGATAATTATATGCAACTGTTTTCAATCGTCATCGGAGACAAATTCTCCCACGCGGAATCTCCCGGGTCGTTTGTCATTGGAGGAGAAATACTTTAGTCGTGAACACGAATCGAGTTATTCGTTTAACAGTATTTTGTTTTATGCACGAAGAAAATTGCTCGGCTTTTGTACAGATTTTTATGTTGTTTTTTTATACTTCTAGGAAATATTTCAATATCGGCGCTTTCCTTCGATCGAGCGACAGGGTGAGATACGATGGCTTTCAAGAGCTTTCGTAAGAGACTCCGTGGGCCCGCCATTCCGGCAATCGTGGACGAAGGCCCGCTCTCGGCCAGGATTTACGACCGTTCGGTTGCCATTTTATCAATCCGGATTAGCATACGGTGCATTAAACCATAACTTACGCTAGCTGCTCCATTCTCGCCGGCTACCTACGTCTATGACACCACTCCGCTACAAACTGTTGCTTTCAGTTCACGCTACTCCATGGTAGTTACACCGTGATCTGCGACGTGATAAATCAGAGAGCGGTGACTTTTCTCGCCACCCTTGCGAGATATTATTCACGGATGAATGATTCACGGCGAACGTTTCTATCGAAATTTATAAGACACTTTTTCATGCCTCTCGTAGCCATACTCGCCCGAAAATTTCGTACGGTGACGCCATTATTCACGGTTCGTCTATCCACTTCACTTACGGTTCATTCTCGCGTGCCATAATCGATATTTATGATACTCGCTATTACAAAAAAATAGCAAATTCAAGTGTCAAAACATTAATATTTTACAAACGCAATTGCACTTTGAAATAAATGATGTAGTTCATTTTTCACAAACAGTCCATGAACGTCTATCCCTCTATGTTACATCCATTACATCGATCGCAAAATTTCAACATGATCTCTATTCAAATTCTTCCACCACCTTACAGTTTTCCTCAAAGCAGGAAATCGAATGTCCAGCCGAACTCAGGAAATCCCGATGATTCGAAAGTGGTCCAACTTGCACACCAACGAATCCACGTATTTCGCAAGCGAGTGGCCAAAATGACACCAAACATGGGGTCTCCCGAGGATGCAGGAGACTGGCACACGATCTTCTTTCCCAGCGGGACGCTGAGAGCGGTCACATCTTCATCTTGACGCGGCCTAATTGGTCGGAATGCTCCCTTACTAATTAAGCATTCGACTAATTATTAATTACATCGACGCGAGCGCTCGAATTAATTCACCGTGGCCGTAGGGTGCCATCGCCGCGGGGCATGTTAACCCGAGCATAAGTATCGCATTTAATGCGCGAACGCGAGAACCGCGACAGCTTGGAGAACGTGTACCAACTGCAAGGACGATGTTTTCCTTCCTAGGTGCCAGGCCCCTGAATCCTCCGAGGACGAGCGTCCAAGACTTATCACCGCCAGCGATCGTCCTTCCGATTTATCTACTTTGTCCCTCGCCCTTCCTCACGTGGCGGAGCTTTTCCTTTTTCTTTTTTTTTTTAATTTTTGTCTTCGTGTTTCGCTCTTTCCTCTTTTTTTAAGGGAAACCTCGTGGCACCCTCGAGGCGCAGATGCAGTTTGGTGTAATCCTTTCGCAGGTGTTACTCAGGCGCGAGAATTTGCGGTTACTACGCGTAATTAGTTACGATGTCTGAATAAGCCTCGTTCTGCTTTGTTATTTACGATCGCACCGTCAATCGAGTTATATATTCGATGAAACTTTAATTAACCGGCGACAACGCAGGACACGTTCTATGCGCTAATTACGAGGACGATAAACTTCTGCAATTACAGTCGCAATATTATGACCCGCTTTTGCCTGACGTATCGCCGACGGAGATCGTGCTTTTTCATTTATCGTTGTTTTCTGTACAACGAAGTTCGTATCTGGAGCTTCGAAGGTCGGTGATGTTGCGATAGGGGAATCTAGGCGTTACTGCTGTAGGGCGTGAAATTAATTGGACTAATAAGGGTTAATGGTTGGTGTTTCCATGATTTGTATCAGTCAGCTGCAGAATTCAAAGCTGAGCTCGCTTGGGTTTGTTTGCTCTTGTTCCTCAATCTTCCTTAGCAATTTTCTACGATGCAAATTTTTCACGCTGAGAGTATTTCTCTGTGATGAATCGGAGCCTCGCTGAGAATTTTCATCGTTACACTTACACGAATATATTAAAATTGATGAATTACACAGAAAACGGCGAGCAGCATCGAACGATGACAAAAAAACACGGTTCTTCTCGTACAACTACCGAAGGAACTCGCAGTGCATCCCCGACGTATCGGATCTCGTGACCGCGTACGCCTTACTCCGATTTATCTACTTTGCCCTGTACTCGGTCTTGCGTCCACAAGAAGAAGGCCTCGAGACTGTAAAAGTGCTTCTAAAGTATCGCCGAGGCGTAGGTGCAGGTGCGCAAATACACGCGGTTATACGCGCGAACATTCGCGATTTATTTCGCCGAGTGCACACCGACGGAGGCTCCGCCCTTACGTGTATTATTTATGGTTATGGATCGGCGCCGTTTATAAGTTCGGTGGTACTTTGACCGACTACAAGTACCGGTTGTCTCGCAGTGAGTATATCATTAACAGTTTTATTATTAGTAATCTCGGACTCGAGGAACACCGAGGTACGTGACTACCAATAAATTCGCCAACCCCGCGTCCGTGTGTGCACGCACGCATTCGTTAGCGCGAGCGAGCGCGCGCGGTTATTAATTCCGGGGGAGTTTTATTTCCTACACGAGGTATTATCGTGCGACCGAAGAAAGAAGCCCCGATCGTTTTATCCGAGCCGTATAATTTCTAAGGTTATTAAATTATTACGAGAACGAAGGATCCTGCGTATCCACCTACGAGTCCGCGCCTCCCACCGACAGGTCAATCGTGATATCTCCGTGAATTAACCTCCGCCAATTGTTTACTCTCCCGCGGGTAGCCATGTCGCTCTTTTCTCTCCGTCGTGATCACGAGAGTAGGTGCACCTCTCGGTACACGCGAGTCCTCGAATTCATCGTCGAGTAATCCCGACGCGGCGAGCAATTACGGATCCTCCTACGCTCAATATTTCTCGAGCGGGTCAATCGAGATAGCGCTACGTATTAACCTTCAACAATTAATTACTTCCCTGCGATCGGCGTTATCCTCTCTTTTTCTCTACACCCAAACTACCATAGCGAGGAGAAGGCGAACCGAGAAGAGGAACGAAATGGACGACGCTGGAGAACGGGGGTGAACGGTGGTTTGTCGGGGCGGGGGAGAGGGGAGAAAAGAAAAGAAAGCACGAGAGGGAAGAGGGGAGGAAAGAAAGCAGAGAGAAAGAAGAAAAATATAAAGTGGAAGGAGCGGAAGGCGAAGAAGGAGGCGAAAGGAGAAGGCGAAGGATGTGCGTGCATGCCGCTCACGTAGCGTGCCAGCCAGCCTGGCAGCCTCTGCCGACTGCCTCTTCGCCTCCCGCGGTAAAAGTGAGCCCTATCTCCGTCTTTTTCTCTTTCTTTCCGGAGAACGAACGCTCTTACCGGTGGAAGGGTATCTTCCTCTTTATCAAACTGCAGCCTCTTACCTGGAGCACTCCCACCCACGGCCTCACCTGCGGCACGACCAGGACCGCAACAGGTGAGAGAACTACCGAGCGTATGCTCCTTCGCGCCCTTAACCCTTTCACGGACCACTTTTAACCTCTGCGCTGCCGCGGCGATACGTTTCTGTAATGCCGATTGCATCGATGCATCAATTGCTTGTAACATAATTCGGACGATGGGAAGAAAAAATTGAAATTTTATCGTCGTCGATAAATTGCAGCATAAATGAAAAGTGTCCTGTCGCTGGATTTCAAAATTTAATGCAACGGTGATGCGTAACTTTGTACCATGATATAAATCATCAAATCAAAATTTCCAAGGTCTATTACACAGGGTGCAGCTTCCTCCGCGAGTCGAAAAGTGCCATTGCACAGGGCCTCACGGTGGGCCCGCTGGCGGTGCCCGGATTCTACCTGCGGCAGGTGTTTCAATCTGGAGCAACGGTGGCTCATTTTCAGAAGCCTGCACCAATGACGAATTTCTCAAGGACGCGTTATGAGTTCGGCAAAGACGATGCAGCATGGCAGACTTTCGTCGTGGATTACGATTTCCATTAGGACGATCGAATGAGTCAACATCCTAAACCTCCAACGTTCGGTGCAATTCTCAGCGAGCGCATCGCACCATAACCCTGATGCAATCTCGTGCCGATTGCAATTTTCGGATTAGATGGTGTATCGCAACAGGTGAGCGACAGGAGTGTCTATGCGTGTGCGTACATTTGTGTGGCCGTGTGTTTCGAGATCTCAAAGCAGTATCACGCGAAACGATTTCCTCGTATATACGGCGAGGAGGAGCGTGGCAGCGATGCCGCGTTCAACGTTCCTGATAATCTCGGTACGTGCCGCGCGTTGGAAATGAAATTGCTGTATGGTGCGTGGGTTCGATCTGATATACGAGGTTGCGTATCCCTTATCGTTTCTTATTAGTTAGAAATTCCGCCAAGCACCGATATTTTATATTTAATTGCAGTCACTCGCGAGAATTCTAATCTAAATTACACCGTTCCGGATATCGCCCGCTAATTTGCTTTACGTTGCAGCCTTCGATAGACGGTAATCGCGATAATAATGGTACTTTATTGGCCGATTATTTTTTACGACCTACACGCAGATCTTTGGACTATCGGGTGGTGCACCCGCTGCGCGAGTGAAAACCACTTCCAATTCTCACGAGTTCGTGTTAACGTTACATACGTATGTGTCTCTACGTTTCTATCATGCGGGAAAAACATTTCCCTCCGGCAAGCTTAATTATAATTAGACTGCTTTACGATCATGGTCCACAATGTTTTCATGCGGTATATCTTGAGTGCAAAGAGATACGTTTGGAGATAAATCGACGGTGTTTGTCAGTGAAATAAAGGCAGTAGGTCGGAATCGAATAGTACGGAGAGTTAATACCGAACAAGTGCGATTCCGTCGTAGAAGGCGGCTTTTACGAGACGTTCTTGTTGCGTGAGCGAGTGCGTGCGTGCTTGCGTGCGAGCGTGCGTGAGCGAAATACCGAAAAGTTCGGAATCGCTCCTTCTTCTTCTCCTCCTCCTCCTCCTCCACCTCCTCATCATCATTCTCTTTCTTATTCTTCGTCCTCTCCTTCATCCGTTTCTACCGGCTGCCGTTCCTGCCGCTGCTCCCCTTACTTTTCCCTCTTCTTTTTCTTCCTTGTGGACCCCCTCGCCGGAAGCGAAAGAAGCTTGAGTCCTGCTGCGATTAACCTTTTCAGGGATGAATTATTTTACTCGTCAGGTCGCCGATTCGTCGTCGAGAAAATACGATTTCGCGATTCGCCGAACAGTCACCCGCTGTTTGCATGCCTCCGTCTCGACGTTAAGAGAATTATCGTGTCGTATCGGAGGACCCTCTCTTTCAACGAATTCACATATTTTAGAGCAATGGTATTTACTGTTTGCTCGATTCTCTCGATGCAACCGTGAATTCCTGGAAAGAAGATAGTTCGAGCATCCTCCTAGCGCGGAATTATAAGATACGTCGCACGATTTTTCCCTTTTTTTCTCCCCACTTTACCCGGAACATCGGCTACTGCGATTTCGCGAATTTCTAGACGAACAGTCGTGACACTCGGTCGTTTCGTCGAACGTCGTTCGATCGTCGGAGAAAACCTCGGAATCTATAGGTTCGGCCGAACGTATTGGTACATCAAGTTCAGGTTTTTTACACGGTGCTTCGTTAGGGCGAGCCTTAACAGTAAAACTGATCCGCGGAGCGACAAGTGGTATGCAATAATCGATACAGACAGTGAGGATTAATTGAGAATGAGTGGACATTAATTGAAGTCGAAGAAGAACGAGCCACGCGCAAGTTTCCTTTACCAGTCGTGCGTGTGGATGCGCCTTAAGGATCGTGTAAGCGATACTACGGATACACGGGCGAGAATCGTAAGGCAAAGGAAATTAATTGAGGGAAGAACATGACTCGAACCTATTGGTGATCGTCTTGGGAAATTCCATCCGACCGTTCAAACGTTTGCCTTCTGTCGCGATGAAGTGCACCTATCTTAAAAATTTCACTCACCAGCGAAATTCACCGCGATCCAACCGATATCAATGATGCCTGTTGCGGCCCAGGCCCTTGATATCTGGAAAGGCTTATTATGCGGCCGGTAAAGAACTCCTCGATGACGAGTTTGAGTTACTCGTATTTCGCCTATTTTTTTTCTTTTTCTTAGTAACAATAGCCGCATAGTAAGCCAGGGACATTGGGAAGACGCCTCGAAGACTTATGTGGGCCCAAGTGGTGCGCTACTTGGCAAAGTTTCCGGCCTTCCCTGAACACTAGATTTACGGAAGCCGTCAAATTGACGGGTTCCTATTTTTCTTATAAACGTTTCTCAAGTTTACAGAGACGCTGTACAGTAGATATTTCACGATTATTTTATAATACAATGATGATTTAATGAATTACCATCTTTGCCGCTTGATCCCTCTTTCTTCAGAGTTCTTATTTAATATATTGCAATTTAAAAGATTTAGCGCCCGTAAATCTAGTATTAAGATGCCACCCATAGCCAAGGAAAAGCCAGGCTTAAACAAATTCTGCGGTGTTGTCAGTGTCCCTTCCACCCTTGAACGGGGGCGTTGACGTTCCCCACCTAACAAGTCCCAATATCCAAAGAAATTGGAAAGGGAACAGGGGAGGCGGCAACGCCCCTTAACTAAATTCATAAAACCAAAACTCGCGTGCGGACGCAACTTGTATTCATTGTTTTTTTCTACAATAAGTTTGAAGCATCGTTATATATTTACCGCACTAAGTATAAGTTTTTCGAGTGACTTCGGCGGAAACAAATATGAAACTATTCAACCCAATATTAAATTAAAGTAATGTGTTCCTCCCTTATGGGAGGTGGACCTTCGTGCCAATTATTTAATCAAAATAATCCGAAACATACTCGATCGACGCAAGCCGACCGCGAGTCAAAACAATGCCACCTAAGGCTTTATCCTAACTTGAAATCTTTGGGATTACTTATATCGATATTTCAATAATAAAGTATTATTGTTAACAGTGAAATTCAATTTTTAATATGATCGTTCACGTTGAACGTTTCGGTGCGGAGAAGAGGGAAATCTTTTCGATGAAATCCGTACAGCAAGTAAATTCGAACGCGATACGTGCAGACGTCGATGGCGATGCAATATTCAGGCAACGTTCCGAGTACTACGAAAGTATGGAGAACAGAGAGTCCATCGGAAGCTGGTATCCCATTGACGTGCATGCAAAACACCCAGCAGTGGCTTCGGCCGTGTATGAATGAGTTCCCGGGAGCTACAGTCACCTGAGAAACTATCGTCCCTCGCGTGCAACGAGGTGCATCTCTCGGGTCGAATGCCGCTGCATCCGCGCTACATAGTTGTAACGGCCCACGTTGCAGCCATCGAGACCTTGTAACGGTCAGTCACGAATTACGTGCACACCTGTACGAAACTCACGTATCGGTCGTGCTTCCGACTTTTTTTCCTTTATAATAAACAAAGACACGCGTCACGAAAGAAAATATCGAAAGTTGCATTTCCCGCTGAAAACTCCTCTCGTGACTAAAAGCTAGGGCTCGATTCGACCCGGGCGACAGGTATTTTTCAAGCTCGTGGTAAATATGGATTGATTATAAATTTCTGGAATTAATTCATCGGACGTAGCTTGAATATCTACGTTCAATATATTCGTTGATGGATTAGAGATTCGATGCAGGCGAGACGTTGGAAATAAATTAATAAATAATGCAGTTTCATTGGTATTTAATTTCGCGGATCTTGAAATATTCAGATGTAATCTTCGATGCGCCATATTTATACGGGCACCGAACGATTTCGCGATTTGCATCGTTTTTAAAATAAACTCAGAGGGCAAGTCCTCTCCGATGGATAATCGAGGAATAAAATCATACGGCGTTGAATCGGGAATGAAAAAAAGACTCCATGTCAAAATTGCAATTCAAAAATGTCAGATTCACGTCTGCAGGTACCAACGTTGATCTCTCGTTTCTCGCATAGCTTTACGAGCGTAACGTACGCAGACGTGTATTTCTGCATACCCTCGATCCAATCGCAGTTCTGATGCACGGAGAGGTGTTCCGGGGTCACTTCTGACCTTTTGGCCGATTTTTACAGGGTGTGGCAGGCCTTTGCATACGAAGAATTAACGAGTAAATACGGAGGGGCTATTACGTTCCTCGATCGTCTATGGTGTATGCAAAGGAGGCGGAAGAACGGCCGATGAGGAAACACCGTGGAGCTGTTAGTATTCAATGAGATAATGAAGAAACACCATGGAATTCAATGACCTACCGAAGAGCGTAGGACGATGGTACTCGGAGGCTTCTATCGGTATTAGATTAGCATACGGCAAACCCGGTCTGCAGCGGATCGATTCAAAAGCTGTCGTCTTTTATTTCCAATTTCTTCAAATACACCACCATCGTTCCTCGTTCCGGCAAATGTCATAAGCCGAAATTCATTATACCCGGCGAGACATCACCGTTTTATCGATCTCTCGCGATTGTCTTCGATCGACGACGAGCCGACAATTATCCAGGTAATTGTTACATCGTCGCGATGTTCTCTCGTTTGTAGGCGCGTCTTATGATTCAACGACGATCGGAATGCCGGGGCTCGGTTGCATTACAATCTCCACCCAAATTTCCTCGTCGGGCTCGTTGTTTTTATTGACATTCCGCGGGCTCGATTCGGGGATACTTAAGGAGCCCTTAGGGCGGTAATTCGAGAACCGTAAGGTGTTTCGGGACAGCCGCATCGGTGCATTCGATACCGCGGTTGCGGAGGTGGACGATCCTTCTTGTTTTTTTCGTCCTACGGAGAGCGATACGTCAAACCTCGTCCTTCTCCGGTAATCCGGCCGGATCGGATTACACAGTCCATAATACGTGAATCGTGATACGCCCGCGATATTCCTTCCGAACGGTGTTCTTTACCTGTTGAGGTGTCGCTGAGCAGTCACGAAAGGTCCACGAAAATCGACCGATACATCGAACACGATGGAATCCGATCGAAATTCCGAGAACCGCGAGTTGGTTGGATAAGTTACAAAGTATCTCGCAGAAGTTTGAGCAGATGGGGAAATTAATGTCCTCTAGATCGTATGATACGATAGGACGACAAATATTCGGAGCTGCTGGGAATATGGATGGCTTATACCTTGTTTCTCGATGATACCGAGAATGTTGTAATGAAATTAATGTCATTCGCTTTCCACATAATTCTCAGCGTTGATAACCAACGCTGCCGAAGGATCTCCGTTTCAATTTACAGAAGTCTTACAGCCCTATAATAAATATGAAAAATCTCGAAATTCTGAATCAGTGTAATGTATCAACCCTTCGATTAGCATTAGTAATACCTTTACAAATATTTTGTGCCGCGACAAACACTGTGTCTCGATCAGCATTCATCGCCATCCTGATTCACTACCCCAAGTACAAAATCCTACTTTCCAATTCGACCCTTCAACTCCCTAACACAGCCACTACCCTCGAATCACCGTTTCAAGTCCGAATTTCAATTTTCCTATTTCGACCTTCGACTCCCAAACTCCGTCATCCTTCTTCCTCTCCTTTCCCTAAAGTCCTTAAAACCCTGTGTCCCTTTCCGCCGATTCTCACACAGCTCAATATTCTTTCACACTCATACAGTTCAATCTAAATCTCAGTTTCACTCTCATTCTCACTCAGTTCAAACTCACTCTAGTTCAAGTTGAATAACTAATTCACACAAGATTCATTCATCACAAAACTCCCCTCGATACCGTCGTGCTGCACGTGAATCTATCGAAATATACCTAAATATATATAAATACCGAAATATATCTAAAACGAAAAGTTCTCTTGTTTGGTGACTCCTGCAACCTGCGAAATTCCGAGTTCGCATTACATCAGTGCGACGATGAACAATCATAATCTAATCGAATAACCCAAAATTTGCAAACCTGCCCAAGCGAGATCCATGATACCGTTTGCGATTATAAAACCGACACCTCGGATTCCACGGGAAGTATTCATGCTGTCAGCGAATTTCACTTTCGGGAGCCGTAAATTATCACAGCCACCACCGCCGGAGTACTCTTCAGGGGCGTAAAAGCATCCGCAACGTAGAAAGAGAGAAACAAAGAGAGGCACAGAGGGAGAAAGAAAGACAAGGAGAGGCAACGCAGATGCGGGCAACCGCTCATTACCGAAACCGCTTTTATTGGTTACCGCGCGTGAAGATGTACACAGAACCGGTGCCACGGAGGAAAGGAAACGACGTAAAGAAAAACAGGGCGCGCGGAGTCAGAGGAGGGACAAGAAGGAGCAGAAAGAGTGCAAGCCATCATCCCGGGCAGTGCTGGGCCAAGAAGCCTGATTATACGGTGGGAGTGGCATGAGGAGCTCCAGTTGGGCATCGAGTTCTCCTTCGTAATTCGTAATACGTCGAGATATTGCGCCTCCGGCAGAAAAAGGTCTTCTCTTCCCGGGGCGAAACAAAAAATTTCGAATTTCATAGAGCCGCCACATGCGATACGTGTTAGCTCGTTTCCTTGGTTAATCTTTTAATGGTAGGATACGTCGACGAGGAAATTTCTTCCCCGCCCTTCTTACCCCGGCGATCGTCGTTTTTGCACGTAGACATATGCCCCCTTGTGCAACTTCGTTTATCCGTACGCGTCGGAGGACAAGATACTTCGAAGAACCGGATACCTTGGATAATAGACACTCCGAATCGCTTCTCTTACCAGCCGTTACTTGTTTCCGCAATAAGACCGCTTGGAGAACGCTATCGGTGAATGTTCGACTTGTCTTTGCGGATTTCATAAGTTATATGCATACTAAACGAGAGTGCAGAGTAACTTCTTTGCATAGTCAAAAATTAAAAATGTGTCTATTAAACTTTCATTGATAATTATAAAGAAAAAAAAAGAGATTTAGATCAGAAGGACCACCCGCGGTAAACTTTCTGAAAGGGTTGATTTACTTGCCCAGCCGAGAAAACGTTCATAGACATTTTATGCAATTCGTATAACTTATATGCCACTCGAATGCAGTTTACGTAATAAAATGTCGGCAGTGAGTTAGTATATCTACCACTAAGCACGTATTTGTTCATACAAATGGAAAATACGTATATAGTTTTGTCATGCTACTGCGGTATTACGTTAAGAAAGTTGTCATGGTTTCGTACTCACTCATAGATTTTATGGTGATCATCGAATCGGAATCGTCGTGGAATATTCGTACGGAGGGTGACGAAGTCAAGTGCACTTTACCGTGTGCATCGTCCGTGACACTGATTTTATTTCCGTCGGTTTACGGTTTCTCGCTTAGCTTCGAACGGAGTATCCTCTACGTTCCTCGAATAACTTCACGAACCGACGCATTCCGTCGTTCGCGACGACTGCCAGGATAATCCCGTGAAACTGTTGGCTGTCTTCGAAGTCAAAGATATTTTTCCATGGAAAACGGCGGCCCTGACCTGCGAATGGGAAACGTTACCTTGAGACATCCGTTCGACTTACCGATATTTAAAGGAGCATTTAACGATCGACCGATAAATCCGAGTCGATTTAACGACTTCTGTTTCGTAATCGTTCCGGCGAACGATCGATTGAAATTCGTGTCATTTTCGATATACCTTTACGAAACGGCGATACGGAGGAAATTCGTGGTGTATGATTTTGATAAATGAAACGCGCCGCGCCGAATTCAATTCGATTCTCGCCGTATCTTAGAGACAAAGAGAAGAAAGGGAGAGAGGGAGAGAGAGAGCGACAGAGAGAAAGAGAGAGAAAGAGAGAAGAATAAAGACACTAGAGGGACTATACACATTCGGTCATAATTGATTTTGACGTCAGACTTCTTGCCGCGAAGTAAGGCGCGATGAATCGATACGATTCATCAAACGATGACTTAATTTTACTGCCTCCGAGATTTACAACGGGCATTGAATTAATAATACGTCCTACCGGGATCGTAGTGATATTTTATCGGAGGCAGGTCCACGATTAGAGCCGGAGACTAGACGGTTACAGTTTATGGTTTCTAATTCTATTGGATCGGTTCGCGATAGATCAAGAAGGATGGATCGTGACGGGTAGTACGTAATGGATAGATCATGATGGATACATCGCATCGGAGATATATTATGCCTCGGAATTGCCACATATGGAATTAGTGGTACCCCCCGTATACGCGAGATACCGAACCCGCGCTATACGTATCGATTTCCTAACCGATCGGGCTCCCTTAATTATTCGAAACGTACCGTACACGATCGATCCCTTTCGTTTCATATTACAACACTAGCACGGCGAGCCGTACCAACGACTCTATTACTCGAATCTAACAAATCTATACAAACGATCGAGCGCATTTTTCTCCAACGTCACGAAGCTCTCGTAACGCGTGTGCACAGGTAAAACGAGAAAGTGCGAGACCGTGAAACGCTCGTATTCGTTAGATCGATATCAACCTTGAATAATTATCGCTCCACGGGGACGTCGTTGTACGTAAGTGCGTTCGATCAAAATTTTAATCACGAACCCGTGGATCCGGCGGATAACAGTAACGCGGACAGATAGAAACTGATTAAAATCTTGCCTCGTAAACCCTTCCGAGTCCACAATTATCCGGGATGTTGTAAAAACGATACAACTGAAATACATGGTATTTCATGGTACGAAAGAAACACGGCCGAGTATTCGCCAGTCGTCGTAGGTTCATCGAGTGAAATGAATAAAACATGATTGACATTGAAAACCAATTACATCGATTATGCATAATTTCTCCGGGAGATAGATACCTGCAGAATCTACGTTCGGAGGATGCCAATTCATTGGTATTTTTCCAGACAAGTCTGACAAACTATTTTAAAAATAAACCATATCGAGGTACAGGTAATCTCATCTACACCTTGATATTTAAGAGATATTAAAGGAGCTCGAATAAACCTGATTAAATCGAGACGTGCCGGATTTACAGAACAAAAATGAATTTATCCACCTGTCGGAGTCCAGCAAGGATCCAAACGTTCCGATCCACGCATCTGCAAAGTTTCATGATTTCTTCGTCGCTCATCCCGTCGTACGTTAAACGGTAGTAACGGTAGGTCCTCGAAGACAGGAGGGTACGTCATGTTCGCGTAATAAAGCAAAGAGAAACGACATAATCCCGAGGCCAACTGAAATCGATGAATCGAGAGCTCGTCGAGCTCGCAGGTGTCCCGGATCGTGGAAATGAGGTATCGTAAAGAGATTCGAGGAACAGAGTCGTCAGGAGAGTGTCGTTGGCGTGGGTCAGGATGCCTCGGTGTCTACCTCGAAGGAGGGCCATGTCTCGCCGCGAAGAATCCGCGAAGGAACGATCGATCAGGAGGGGGGCTGACACTAATTGCGGAGAACACTCGGGGAACACGCGTGGTTCCACGGTGGAACGGTTGGAACGAAAGCCGCGTGATTTATCGCTTATCGGAGGTGCTCGTCCCGCTGATTGGCTGACGAGGAAGACTCTGGTTCGGCGCGACACTCGTGTCTCCTCTCGATTTACGATCGGAGCACTCGGCGAGCATGACGCCGAACCGACGTCCTCGGCCGTGTCAGTGACGCCGAAGAGTCTTGCCTGATTGGCAGGAGGGAAGTCGAACCGGGAATCGACCTTCGACGGTCTATTAGCTCGCCGGAAGAGATACACGCGGAGATCGAACTGGCATAAGAGAATTCCGTGGGTTCGCAACTAACGCGGGTAATGAGACTTCGATAACGTCGGCTAATACTCGGCCCACTGCTGATTGCAGGAAGTTTGCTCGCGGTGTTCTGGTAATTTCTTCGTCTACACGTCGGGCACACGCGATTCATTTTTCCGCGGCTTATAATTACGTTATCTTTCCGATATTTATGACTTTAATTAATCGCTTTCGCCGAGAGACGCGAAAAAAACCGCGGATATATCGCGAGAGACGGGAATCTCGACTCTAGGGGGATATTCATCCTCGGGAGCGAAAAGAGGAAGAGAAGGAGGAAAGAAGGGGTATCTTGAGGGGAGAGGAATCGGAGAGAAAGAGGAAAGAGAGACGCAACGACACGCGGGGGGCAGCAGGTCGGCAATTTGCGAGACACGCATTCTCAGAAGCAGAATGACCGGTCACAACAATGTCCGCCAATTTTTCTAATGCGATGCTTACGGGCATTGGCTACCTTCCGGGAAGCACCGGCATTGTGTCGAGGATTTTTCCCTCGACGTGGAGTTGTTGCACCTGGTGGAAAGCGAGGGAGACGCAGTCGTGCGTTCTTCGGGGAATCGAGCATGCACGGCTTCTATAGGAATCGATCGTACGATACTGTTTTGCCATTTGTAGATGGCTGACGCTTCGCCAGAATCTTTCCTTTCCGGATACGACAAGACCTCACGACGTACAACATAATACCAGCTTGCATGTCTCAGCGCGAACGTCTCATCAAGCACGTTCCAGGTCCGCGTAAACCTTTCGATCGGTCAAAATCGTACCGCTCTCGTTCTACGAGCAAGTTTCTAATCCAAGAATGCATTCATCACCGTCCAAGCCGGAGACGGCGAACAGGCACGTTCCAATTAAACCGGCATACCCATTCCGTCCATTTTTCTCCGCTCGAACGCAGATAATAAAATCATGACGATTGACTTTACATTCAACCTATGCGCACCTCACCGATCGACTGCAATAACAATTTGTTACCTCTTCTTTGTATCCCGGTAAAACTCAACGATGCAACATTACCACGCTCGACATGTACTCGCAATCTTTGACCCGAATCGCTACGGAGCAACGTCGGTTTCTCAGCACCACGTTGTACCGTGTTAAAGAGCCGCGCGAAAATCTCTCTTCCTGCCGGTCGATCGATTCCCAGCATCTTCTACTCGTGTAATCCCCCAAATTGTTGTCGAGTAAATTGGTACATTTTCGCCGGAATAAATTATTTATTCTTCCCGGACGGGACGTGAGGTCTATACACGTTGAAACGAGCCGAACGGCTAACCGGAAGTGCTCCGGCGGACCCAATTACCATGGCTCGAAGTTGAAGCACGTACCGTTAGGAGAGGCGTACGAACGAGTCCGAGGCCACCCCGAATCAAATTGCGCACCTCGGAGTTTCGCGAGATCCCGGGCGTCGCGTTCGCGCCAGCTGAAAACGTGCGCAACCCGTATCGGAGGTCGGACGAGGCCGGACGAGGCCGATACGAGGAGGACTTCAGGAGCGACGAGGAGGTTTCGAGGCGGCCCTCGGGATATATCGCATTTCCGGGCTGCCCTCGAGGCCTGACCTCTTCTCCGCGAATTCCTGCACGCCGTGGCGGATGTTGCACGGAGGTCTGCCTTTTATTGCCGTTTCCACTGCGCGTGTCTGTTTCTACTGTACTTGGGGGAAAAAAAGTTGCGTTGTTCCACTTGATCCTGTGTTTTCGTCTTTCCGTTGTAGACATATATTTGTCGATATTTCTTATCGAAGGATTTCTAAGATGCACGGAGCAAGGACGTTAATCTAGATCGCAGGAAAACGCAAAAATTATACGGACGGTCTATGACTGTTCTTTCGTGCTGTCGAGTATTTCCGTACCGTCGACGATTATTTCTGTTTCAGCGTGGGCAGTATTAACTGTACAAAAATATTTCGATTAAAGTACAGAAACAAGAACCGACCTCGTTTCAGCGAATTCTTACGCCGCCCCGCCGGATGTTGGTACAGGAGTGCGCACTTTTTTCTTACATTCTCCTCCCAGCCATTTTCTCTTTGTCAACCATTCCGTTATTCGGCGAGATCGTAACACGAAGTGTGTTTCAAGACGTAATCTTCGTAAAACTATTCTTTCTCGACAATCTTTCGCAACGTTCACGAAAGTCGATTTTGAGGAACGTGGGAAAATCTGGCGGAAGTGATCTCGGCCAAAACACCGGAATTATCGGGGAATTAATTAATAAATCCCGTCGATTAACGCCGCATTGCCGGTATAATCGATTGCGCCATTAACACAAGCGGAAATAAATTCGCATCGAACATTTCCTGTTCGAGAATGAGAGAAAGAGGGAAAGGGCGAGAGAGGAGGGGGTTAGAGAACGTCGAAGGGAATAAATAATCGATACGCGAGTACCAGCTGCGAAGGTACTTAAATACATTTTGCACTCCGTATATCTTCGGACGGTTTTTGCGGACTGGACGTGGCTTCGAGAGTCTACGTCGACCTTTGACCTCGGCCAAATTATCGGCCCTATAAAAACCACGCTACTCGCCATTAGCATTCGATCGAGGCTATTTTACGAGATGTACGTTCAAGGGCCAACCACGGTGCCAATTGATCTTTCTCTTCCTCGATCTTCGCCACGAGAGATTCGCCTTCGAGCAAAACCCTAGCTACAACCTTTAACACCTTAGATCGATGTGTTCGCGAAACGTCTACTTAGGAAAGTAGTCGTAGGCAAAAATTCCCTTAGACGTTTTCAACGACTCTGTATTCCGAGGTTCTAAAAGAAATCTTATTTTAACATTGCGCTCGCAAAATTCATGCATCCATCGCGGTTTGAAAATTAAAGATCTTCCAAGTCTCGGAAGGGAATCATTACGTTGTCGATGATTGGAAGGAGCAGAGTACTAAAATAAATCAGGCAAATGAATTTGCGAAATATCCGAGCCGTGAAACTCATCGAACCGCCCAGATGGGATTTAATAAGAAAAAATTCTTCCGGTTGCCGTTATCGATTCACTAATCGAACGATTCCCCAAAAAGAAAGTCTCACATTATGATTGGAAGAGGAAGCGGGTACGAATATAGACACATCCGCGCAGATATTATTCGCGAGGTATCGTTATAAAACTCATCGAGGGGCCGGAATGCGTTTTAACGAAATAAGAAATTCCCCCGGGTGCAGTTCGAGGTTCCAAATCCCTGCTACTCCTCGAGAAGAAAGCGTGACGGTATCGCGAAAGGAGGGAGCAAAATATTGATAAAGATTGAGAGAAGGGCAAATCGAAGGCGAAATAAAAATCGCGAGGACCGTCGAGAGGGGGCAGTCGAAAGCCGAAAGGAGCGTACAGATGGAAAAGGACGAGGCGGAATTCTTTTTACGACGTTCTGACCCGCGCGATACGATACGATCGATCGATCGGACGATCATCGTCGACGACCCGGACGAACCGTCGAGTCGGAGAACCGGGTGGATTCACAAGCGGTGCCGCAAGGCGAGGAGGAGAGAAACACTTTTTACGATGATGGATCGCCGGTCGAACCGGCAGGAACGTTGGTTCTCCTGGTTCCTCGCGACCGTACCCCGTGCGCGTTGCTGAGGGAGGGGACAAGGGCATAACGTCGTGTCCTCTGGACGCACATAAATTCGTGCAAACCCCCATAAATCCCGTGAGAGGCGCGAGCGGAAAGCGAGACAGGAGAGGACAGACGTCGCGTATCCGCTTCAACGCCGCTCGAAATGCCGACGAGCGCGGCCGACGCGCGTTGGGAATCGCGCCTTGGATCGAGCACCGTCGAGTTCGGTCATCCGAATGTCTCGTGGTACCGCGATATGAGAATCGATGCGACTTTACGATGGCTTCCGTTTTCATAGAAGACATTCCTACGTCCTGCAATGTCCACGATTACAATTGTCAGAGATGTACGTCGACGATAACGACGGAAAGGTTGCGGAGAGCTTGGGGATAACACCCGCTACCTTTCGATTTTTCATAGGGCCGATTTAATTGACTCGAGAGTTAATTATCCGAGGCAAGAAAAATGATCGCGACTTCACGGCCAGTCGAGATTCCTCGTTAGAATGGAACAAGAAACGAGGAACAGTTTCGGGACACCTAGCACGGCAGGTGCATGTGCAATCTGCCGAAAGGTATCGCGAGGAGGCCAGGGAAGAAGGGCGACTCTCTTGGAAGAGAGTCGGTCGGAGGGAGAAGGAGAAGGCGCAGGAGGAGATCGAAGGGGCCAGAGAGAACGGAGGTTGAAGAAGGTGGAGTAGCCGTAGGAGGAGATTGCCGGCCGACGAGACCACTATTCCAACAAGCGAGGCGACCGGCAAAAAGTTAATGAAATAATATCAATGCGGAACGCGTATCGCGGGGGTACAAGTAGTGGGCCAACGAGTATGCGATCCTCCTTCTCCGCTTCTCTTTCTCTCCTCCTCTCTTTCTCCGGCCCTCGGCCTTCCTTCTTGTCCTCGCTGATTCCCTTCTTTTCCGCTGCCCGTTCAGACCCTCTGGAGCGCAGAATACACCGGGAGCAGAACCGGCAGGAGACTCTTACCACCGTTGTCCCACGTATCCTTCTCGCCGATACGATCCGCGCCGTTTTGCAATTCGCGGAAAGAGCCTCCCTTTTGCACGGATTGACGTTTATTTCGAACGCCGACGAGCCGATTGAATCGTCGATCGTTAGATCGATAGTCGTGACACGCGGTGCATTATAACTGCTACGTCCGAAGAGTCATTTCAAAGGCAGTTGGAGCGCTATGCGACACAGTGCCGATAGGAAGAAACGTTTAAAACGATCAACTTTCTAGCCTCTTCGACTCTGAATTACCTGACGGTCTCGGTTCGAAGTACAACGCAGGACGATTCGAAATGAGAATTGAAATATCTTGTCGGAGGTCGTTAGAAAACTCGAATTACATCTATGCCTCTTTTCTACATCATTAACTGCAGGAAGAGAATTAATTTTATCGTTCCCGTAGATCGGGCCGTGTTACATCGATTAATAACGCAACGATATCTGGCCGATCTCGAGGCGAGAGCGCATCCCAGATTCGGTCATCTCGTTCGCTTCCTCGATCGTCCCCCACCGTTCGGAGAGCAGACGGTGCCTCCGATGTGCCGCATACCCGCCACGGAAAAAAGGTCGGTGCTTTATTAACGAGGCGTTCCGCAATAAAGCAAGATGTGCGTATTGCTCTCGTCTCGGGTCGAAGGAACCGCACGGGGGCTGCGCCGTTATCGAGCGATCTTCCAAACGGTTCCGCGCGAGTTCCTCTCCGAGAGGCGTGTTCGGGGCACGAAAGGGTAGGTACGCGAAATGACTCTTTCCCTTATTTTCTTTTCCTTTCGTTTCTACATTTCTCTCTTAGTCTTCTCTTCCATTCTCTTTTCTGCTCCTTTTCTCCGTTTCTTCGCTTCGCTATCTTCCACGCTCCTCTGCCTCGAGCTTTTTGAACTACTTCGCCGATTTCATTCGATCCCATACACTCGGCCTTTTTCCATTCGATGAACGTTACTTGCGAGACTGGTTGCACGGCGATAAATGCATCGCGAAGTACGCGCGACGTTGAAAAGTCTCGCGCGCCGTCCTGCAAGTGTAACACGGCCGTCCTGAGAAATGTATTATTTATCGATCCTTTCGAAATGATTCCATTAATAAATACTTCTTAGACGCGCCTAGACGTCTAGATGGTATGCTGAGGACGCGGCCGAGTCCTCCTAACTGAACCGGCAGGTATGCCAGGATCGCAAAGAGCCAAGAAGACGCAATGGGGCAGGCTTTCGTGTACGTATACGCGCAATTCCAATGGATTCTGCATTAAACATTAAGGCAAACCTCCCGTAGGAGTGCGCGAGGCGATCCCGATAAAAACCAGTCCCATTTTCCACGCGTACAACCGATCTGACGCCCGACTATGGTATCGAACGTTCGCGGTTCTCCCCTTCCATTTGGGTTTCTTTTTCACCCGCTCCTCTCCGTCTCTTTCTCTCTTTCCCCCTTTTCTTTCTTCCTTTAGCCCCCATGCATCTCCGGTCTGTCTTCGTAAGCAAAGAGCGGATGCAATAAATCGATACCGCCGCTAAATTCCTGTCTGCTCCTTCACCCCCCGATAACACGGCACCGCTGTATCCTTCTGCAAGATCTCACTGAGATCGTTACGAGATACCGCTCGCACGTGTTACGTAATCACCCTTGGAATTTCGTGCGTCGGGTGAAAAAAATTTCGATGGAATCGTGCGAGTATGTTGACTAATTATATGCCATGCAATTCTCATATAATTATTCACGATCGAAATCCTGTGTATTGATCTAAAGTTAAAGTACGGGAAAATTGAGATTAACCATGAATATTGATGAGGCACTGATCCAAGAAAGAATCTAGAGACGAATATGAATGAAGGTTAACTTGCGGGAAATCGCGCGTCTTTATTGCCCGCCGGCAGCGTGTTTTCTGCGATCGAATTCTCTGAAACTCGGCCTTTCGATGAGAATCGGTTAGCAAGAATCTTACTAACTTCGAGTCGGGAGAATCGCAGGCGCATATTGAAAGCGGCGGAGCCACGCGAACGTGTCCTTTTACGCGCTAAACGTCCGCTCCGAAGGCGTCCCGCCGATCGCCGCACTGACAAAGATCGACCGACGATTTTCCAGTTCTTATCGCTAAACTGGACGACGGTTTTGCCATAAGACGACGGGAAACATTCGTCTTACGACAGGCGGACAGACGCACCTGTTTTCTCAGTGTGGACGTCGATAAACGCATTCGGGGGGTGTTCCACCCTTTGTCGTGAAGTGCAGCAGAAAAGGATTCCGTCGATTCGTTTTTTAAGTGGAAGTTAATTCATACGCAGAAACTATTGTCCGGTTGAAGGCTTTCAACATTCTTTCGCTACTTCGAACACAGAAATTTTGTTTTTGATAAGGAAAGGGTTCCAATTAGGTATGTGCAATTTTAAAGGAACTTTTTGCCACTTTACCAAAATTCGTTTTTATGACAATGTTTAACTTTAAAGAACCAGATAAATATTTGTGTCGTTATATCCAAATAAGAGTCTACTCTAAGAAACCTTTGAGCACCTGTTGCTTTATTGTGATCAGAGATTTCTCTGTGAAAAGGTCATTGAACCGTCCGAGTCTAATAAATGCATCCTTTTTGAGGCACAGAAACAAAAATCACCAAGAAAACTAACGAGAAAAGTACACCTAGCGATAACAGAATACATCATACGTCCGTACACGAATATCGATACAATCAGTTTCTTCCAACGAGAATTAAAAATTGTAAACGTCGTCGATTGCACGTTGCATGCAAAAGTATCCGTACTTCGTAAGTCAGAGAAGACAGGATCATACGAGGCTAGTCGATTATTTTTCCTAAGAGGAAGTCCGTTAATAAAGACTGCAATAGCTGCAATAGATGCGAATGATCATTCGATTTCTATTATCCCTTTCAAAAGTCCTGCTGCTGTGCGAAGAAGGACGAAGGGCCGAGTGGAAAGTCAAGGGAGAGAAAGAGTGAGAAAGATGGAATGCATGGGAGGAAGATATTGAGACAAGGAAGAAAACGAAGGGAAAAGAGAAGTCTAAGAGGGAGGCTACCAATAAGAGGAATTGATTGCCACGGTATTACCGAGAGCGTACTCGAGCGGAATATTAAAACTGTAAGTAATCTCGATCCGACGTGGTCGTTTGCGGTAGCGGTGAAGCTACCGGTGTTGGTGTTACTAGTTACCATGGAATAATATAAACACTGATTAATCAATTAATCGGTACACAGCGAATAGTGCGTAGAACCGCAAGAGAAAATTGATAAAGACACCCGAGAACGAACTGGCTTTGTAAATTAACGTTATGGCGCCTCGATTTACACGCCCCGTGAGAAGAATTCAACGGGGAAATTGTCCTCCGTGTATCCTAAGTCGATGATAACGGAGAGCGTAATTTCATTCCGCCGAATGCATGCACGCGCAATCGTTTAATAGCGATCCGGCGCTATGGAAATTAATAAGTTGTACCGTCGACGAATCGCAGAAGAGAGTGTGCAATTATTAAACATAAAATACCATTTTTCGATCGTACGTATGCGAAGTATCGGCCGTAGAAGACTAGGAAGATACTCCCGAGTGGCGATAGCGATAACACGGACACCGATTCACTGCAATTGGCTACTGTATAATAATGTGCGATTAATTATCCACTTCTGTACATCGACTAGTAAATGCTGCTTGCACAGAAATTAATAAAATTCGTATAAGTGACTACTGTACCGTCGACGAATCATTTACGTCGCTTTTGCGATTTCACGTATGCACGTAGATCATACAGGCGCGTTAGAAACGATTTTATTTAATTAGAAAACGACGGCGTATTAATGCACGGAGTTACTTTCGTTATTTGGTGTCAAGTGTAAGATATATCATGCTGGTTATGGAAATACGTAATTTTATTCGTTTCTTATCGATGTTACGTAAAGGCTTCTTAATTAATATTAAATAATGACACTTCTGTTTTAACTTTGCTCGGATATTCTTTTCCGTCGGATAACCGGTATGTCTAATGTACAGGAAGATATTTTATTTAATTAGAAAATGATAGAATATTAATGTGCACTGGTGACATTCGTTATTTGACGTCAAATACAAGATATATCGTGCAGGTAATGGAAATACGATGCTTTATTTGTTCCTGATCGATATTAAGTAGATTCTGTCGAACTGGAATTAAAAGATGATACGAAGCACTTTGATCATATTGCAATTTACCGTATTATTTAATTCGTCGTTCTTAAATCATCGTGATTCGATCGAACGTAGTACACTCGCATCGCGTGACTTTTTTTCCATTATCAAAATATTTACGATCGAACGACGATACATTAGGAGACGCGGGTGAAAAAAGAAAGTCGCGTGAAATATAAGTAGAAAAGAGAGACGAAGATTGAAGAGGCGATCTCGCGATGGGGATTCAGGATCGTTATTGTCATTTCACGTTGCATAATAATACGGGCTTTGATTAATTAACTGTTTGATAGATTGCCTGGAGTCATACGGTATGCAAAATAATGAATCTGGTATACTAACTAGGAAGATGAAGATGAATTATTATAACTAGAAGAAGAAGACGATAATAATGATGATGACGATGTGAATGGAAGGCCCTCGCGCCAGTAGTGACTATCGACATTGTATCGTTCTTTAATTTTCTCTTCGAATTCAATCGTAGTATCAATTTTGTTCCCATACAATCTTCCTCGCGCGAAAAAGACGTTACATCGCAAGAAATATTATCTCACCGACGAGCCATCGTGGCAACGTACCGAGACGACGATTGCCAAGAGGCCGGCTCATTTGTAATATTTAGGGTTTGCAATTTATAAACGGCCATTCAAAAGAATGATTTAATTCGATAATAATTTCAACTCTCGTCAGGATGCCATTGACAGCGGCTGGTAATTCCCTCGTGCTCGTAAATCGTATTTGAAATTCCATCGAAGGCAAAACAATATCGTAACTTTGATCAAACCTCCCTCAGCATTATCATTCCGATGAGAATGTTAGTGTGACTGATCGATTACATCGCAAACTTCAAAAAAATAATCTCAACGATATACTCAGTTATCCCTTCAGGAACGATGAACTCGAATTAACCAATAGCGCAGTCGACGGACCCACATATTCGTTCGACGAACATATTCATAATCGTATCGTATCAAATTGTATCGAGCAAACTGGGTTATTAACGCTAAACGTACCAAACGGGGTCAAATGACCCCTTTCAAAATTGACTTCAAAATCGTATATTCATTGTTATTTCTTTCGCTCATCTGACTTTCCGTAAATTCTTATATAATCTGATTATTTAATTTCTAGCTTTTGAAATTTCTCTTAGCTTATTTTTTACCGAGCAAAATTTTTGCATACCTAACGTACCACGAGGGGTCATTTGGCCCCTTATGAAATTTACATATTTTTCTGCAGCTCTTCAAGTGAAACCTTACATTCAGATACACTTCTCAAGTTATAGTTTCGTTCATCTGAGTGTGATATGTGCGTTTGGTTTCGGTGTGAGCATTTCAACGACCCGATCGGGTCCATAGGACGTACAGGTATAAACAGAACGGACTCTTTTCGAAGATTCACATGCAACACTCCCGCTACGAGTTCTCTGTAGCTAAACAAAATAGAAATGCAGTCCTATATTGAGAGTCAGAGGGTAAAGATCAGAGCCTACAAAAAATCAAGTACGACAAGGAGTGAAAAATTCTCGTTACATTCAGTACATTGGCCCTATGTTTTACTGCAGCCCTGAATATGTCCACACGATCAGTGAGACAGTTATCGGAAAGAATTCGAAACATAAGTGAGCGACTTCAGATGAAGCATATTCTATATCTAAAGGTGAGCAAAACAAAAAAAAATGCAAATTGATTATTTTACTTATAAAAATAAAAATATATGTTTCATTATTTTATTAGAAGTCAGAAGTTATGTAGCGAATTATTGCCTTTAAGAAATTAAGAATTTCTTTCTAAAAATCAACGTTTATTACATAAGGGGTGAAATGACCCCTAATGGTAAGAATAGGTATATATAAAGTGCCGGTACGTTTAGTGTTAATACCTATAAAAAAATATTTTGGCCATCAGGAGAGAATTCCTTGATAGAATTCGATTCTAAAAAAGATATCTAACTATATCTCTCGCGCAAAGCTCGTCGTGCGAGTCATCTTTAAATGGAGTTCGTAAGATCAGCGGCGATAAAGCAAACGTAGGAACCCCGAATGCCTGGCCTACCTTCTCGCATTGTCCCGTGTAATTAGTCGGCCGTTCGGTGGAAGCCGATCGCCGTGGAAACGCGGGTGCTCCGAGCGTTAATGGGAACCGTCCTGGGCTATCATTACGCGTAATACGGACGTATAATACCGGCTTAAGCCACGCACATTCGTACGAGCACGTATATAGCCGTTGCGCGCGTAAAACCGACGTTTCTGCCTCTCGAGTGCTCTCGAATCGACTGGAAACGAAAAGGAAGAACACCGAGAGGAGTATAAGTCCGTGGCTGCAAAGACGCCGTTCTCCATGTTCTCCAGCGTCGTCTTTCCGCAACGGATAACCCGAGAGACGCGAAACGAAGAGTTCGCATAGACGTTCGTACAATTCCAAGAACGTTACGCTGTTACCATCGTCGTTAACATTCGATGTTACCGGACGGAGAGGATCCTCTCTTCTGACCCAGAGGAATAACAAACGCGGAAACTGGTATTACGTAATTGGCCGAGGATTCCATTAGAAAGCATTAGAAGTCTAGGTGCGTTAGCCGTGGCCATTCGTACACCAGCCGGAGAAATGAAATTATCGGTGGTCTTGAAATACGTAGAAACCTACCGCGGCTGGTTCTACCGGCGTCGATGGTTCGCCAGGGATCTCTTAGACGAACGTTTCGTACGGCTACCAAGGTCGCAATCTTCTCGTACCGTTAGGATGCTGTAAATTAATTATCCACGCGCGTCTGCTCAAGTAACACCGCGGGAATTATTATTTGCGGTGTCATCTTTATTACGAACACCGTCCGCGCAGAGACTTTACCTCTTTCACCGTATAAATGCGGACGGCGATAATACGTAAAAATCCCCATCCTTACGGTGTACGGAATTTATAGTAAGTTAAATTCACATCGTACGCTAAATATCGTGCTAAAACTTGCTTGGAATTCATAGTCCGTGAGTACGAGTACTTATCTCTCCACTTTTACAATTTTACACTTTCGATCGGAGATACAGGCTGTTCTACGAGCACGGCCGGAAATGTAGCTCGATTAAAAGTCTTCTATAAATCCCCGGCAAACATCCAGTACAGCAGCAATTTGCGCTCGAAGATTCCTACGCGCGTTGCTCCCTCGAATCTCGGCAGGCTTACGGGCTACCGGATATCACCCTATCCATCGCATTGTTGCGCCCGATATCGCGTACCTCCGCTTCGCACCGATCAAGACATTCCTATTGATGTTCTCTCTCCGTAGGAGGAATCGCGATCCAACGCGGCTAGAGAAGGCAAACTGGTAGCCTTGAACGACCTCCTATCGCAAACCTAACGCCCGAGGCGTCGAGAAGCGGGTTTCGCGTTATCGAGACGCAACGCGTCCACACGCCTCTACAATTCGGCTTGTGCGAGTGTACTTTCGAGTTTACGTATGTCCGCTTTGGTACGCTCGAACGGAGATATCGGGAAAGTTTATGGTGCTTGTCAATAGCCAAGTACGGCCCGCAAGACACGGAAGTACTTTTACTACGAGGGCCTATGACCTCCATCCGTTCTTCTGATTGTCTTCTGACATCGGCACCACCTTTCCCCGCCTTTTTACGCATGTTCAAATTGCACGTTCAACGGCGCGCATTATTACCGTTCCTCGCGCTTTATTTCACCCGCCACGAGAGATAAGACGGGAGCGTAATTTATATGTGTACGATATATCGCACGAGTTGCATTCCATATTCCTGAAAGAGGATAACGCGCGAGGTGTTGCCTGGTAAATACGTAATGCCGTGAAATACACGCGGATTAGTTGTGTCGTAGGGGAGAAAAAAAGAGAGGAGAGGCAACTAGCCGTGTGATACTCCATCCTCGTACCGTTTTCCTTTGCTCGGCCGTTTTAATGAATTATCTTCCACTCGAATGATCTATTTCAGCGCTCCTCAACGGACCACTCCTATCGCAGATGTAACGCCCCGGGCGATTTCGCATTATCTCGAGTATTCGCATACTGCTCGAGCATCGTCCGAGTTTATGGCAAGTGTCAAAGAAGTCGGAGAACGAGGAGGACGCGGAGGTCCCTCGGAGCAGGGTGAGACACTTGATCGCGTCTCTTGTTGTCTTTCGCTTGCTTTTACGGTGCGAAAGTATAACACCCGTATCGCTTACGTTTCGCACGTTACAAAGAATCGCCGCTTCTTAATCGTTTCAAGGTGTTTGCAAGAATTTTTTACGAAACGACCGGGTTCGGAAGAAGCGATAATAGGGTACGTTCTTAGTTTCTTCACCGACTGCTCCGAGCACCGGCACGTTCCTCCACGTAATTTAGTCGTTAACATTTTATCGACGATTTGCAGTTTTATTAGTTGGCGAATTTAGATAAGAACAAGAATGAAACGATGAGAGGCGATACGTTCGTTCCGGTTTCCCCACCGCTTTCGTTACGTGGACGTCGATACGCACCGTGTATCCGTGATATTTACGACAGCGATAATTACAGTAATCATTAACGTTGTGTGCGCAAGGCGAAAAGATTACGGAGTTCATTCCTTAAAACGACTTTCCTTGATTCCATGCCTCCGTGTCTTACGGCCCATCTCGATACGTGGCGACCGAGAAAATTACTGATACCAGAAAATTGCGAGAGGAGTTAAAGTAAAAGAAGTTAAATACAGAACGATTTACGTTAACGTCCTCTCCGCTTCCACGAATCCACGCGCATCGAGGTCCTTTTGCCTCGGCGTATCCTGCGCTCCTGGTTTTACGAGCAAGAAGGAACGAACACAGACGAGCAACAGGTACCGGCGTGCGCGTGAGCCCGAGCCGATCGCGTGTGCTCTCACACGTGAACCTTTGTATACGCATATAAAACGTGCGCGAACGAAGGAGAACGAAAAAGGAGGAAACGAGGCGGACGTCGGTGGTAGCGGGTGATACCACCCATTTCCGGCAGCCCGAGGGCTGCATCGGCTATCGACGTCGATTACACGTACGTACCTACGTGGCTGCGTGCTGCTCGTACTCGCGAACTTCTTGCTTCGTTTGCTTAATACACTCGCGTGATCGTCCACTCCGTCATATTTGTTCCCTCTGGAATAAATGGAGCGAAAAACTTCGCTGTTTCCGAGACCCGACGACGATCGTTTTCATTCGTAATTGCCATCTTGATGTAACGATGCGTCTTTCTGCCGTAAGCCGACCCAGTAATCGTTCGCCACGTCACGGTTATTTCTCGCGTCGCCATTAACCGGTGGGTTATGTTAAGTAAATTATCCTGGATTCGTATTAACCGTTTGCACGCCGAAGGCAGTTGCGACAATGCGTGCAAGAAGTGTCAAGTATTCGTCAATCTTCGTTTTATCAGGATAATTCGTACTTATAGTGACACCTCGTGACGTATGTATGATTTGATAATTACGTGATTTTCTCTTACTTTCATTGACCGTGTAGTTGCATCTACAAGTGTCGCGATAGATGGTAGATATTATCTAAATAAAATTCTATAAGTCACCGACACGATATCTGACAGGAAAACATGATAAATTCACGTGGAAACGTAATAGAGTGTAAGTCCACTTAACGTTTCAAATCACCGAGATATAGAAGATTAAACAGTTCTATGGACAAATTAATTAGCAACTGTTTTTCTCCGGCGTCCTCCCTTAATTATTATTAAGATAAGTGCCGTAAAACTTCACGGTGCAAACGTACAGTCGTAATTCCCGTTTATCGCGATACTGCCAGAGTCGCGTTATAATTTAAGACGGCCCATTCGGACACTCGCGTATGTATACGTACTAGCTGACCCGGAACATCGCGTTTAACGTGCACCGATATTTTTCCTTGTTTATCGAACGCGTGCTTTCTCAGACGCGATGCAAAGAGCGCACGATGTTCCGCGAGAAAACGAAAGAATACTGATCCGCTTCGGTGGACGCGCGCTTACCGGCGCGATACGCTCGCGAGGAGTCGAGCGTGCGCTTCGGCTGGCCGCGTACGGGCGAGCATTAAGCGCCAAGCAATAAACTATCGTTAATACGCCCGCCGATCGAATACATTATCGCCTTAACGATTCGGAATGTAGAACGCCTCGGGGTAATCGGGCATAAATTCCGCGGCACGAAAACCCATCGAAGAAGACGTTGCCCCACGCGGAGAAACGGTTCAAGAAGAAAAGCCTGTTTGTTTTGTTTTTTTTTTAATTCAAATATCACCATGATATTAGGCCTGACATTCAGATCTGAGTTTCAGAATTTCGAAGTACGAGTAAAATATGATGTATTTAACACTAGAACTACCAGACCAGTCAAAATTACTGGTACACAATTTTTTCCAAAAATTCTCAATGTTTATAGGAGAGTCATAGAATAGAAATTCTACGTCCATCTCGTAAACCATAAATGATCGAATCGAGCATCATTTCTACCTCTTAATTCTCTGTGTTTCAAAGTACTTATTTAATATATTTAAATATAATAGATTTAACGCCGGTAGTTCTAGTGTTAAATGAGCGTAAACTATGAGTACTATGAGTGTTGCTACTATCAGACAATGAATATCTCAGCCTCGATTAACCAATGGTTATTCTCCACTCGATGTCTGCAGCTCGAAAAGACGATTGCGCGATATCGTCCGGTTTTCAATTTCTCCCCGTCCGTATCGAAGCTTCGTCTTACAGGAGGGCTCGATACCAAAAGAGAAACGCATATTTATTCCCAGGAGCGTGCACTCGGGGTACACGGATATCTCGCCCCGAGGGCGGTTACGCAAGGATAATAATTATCGTCCCGGCGTACCTGGAGAGTCGTGAGCGGCGGTGATCAAACGAGTCTGCCGAACGAGTCGCCCGGAGTGGAAGATGGTGGGGACGAGAAAGGAGCCCGAGGGGCCCGGGAGAGAACCCGAGGACCCACCGGCACCTGCCGCGATGCTACCCGAGGGGACCTCGAGGTCGCGACACGCGGATCGATTCGTCTTTTCTACTCCTCGTGGAATTTATTCATCACTACTGTACGTTCTGGAACTTCAATCGGGGACGATTGAACATTTCACGAGGTTGAGCATCGTTTGCGGATTTGTCCAATGTGCTACGGTTTTATTGCAGTTCCGTTGATCAAAATTGGCCGGGCGCTGTTTAACCTTAGGTTTAAGGGCGGTAAATCTGTTATACTTAAATACGTTAAATAAGTAGCTCGATAATATTGGGATCCAGTGGCGAAGAAAATGATCAGTTAAGTAATTCGTGTATTATAAGATGCACGTGAAATATCTACTGTAATACTTGTCTACTATCTACTCTATGAGTGTAACAAATAAATTGAGAATCCGTCAATTTAGCGACTTCCGTAGATCCAGTGTTAAGGCGTACGAGGTCCGCAGCGTTTTAAAGGATGATTATTGCATCGAGATGCGTATAGTTGGCTATAACTGATATTTACAAGATTCGAAAATATTGCGAGATTTAATACGCCATTCTTGATAAAGGCTGAATGGGCTCCGCGTTAATTGCTATACGAAGCTGCAGTCAGGAGTTGATGAATTATTCCGGAGGAGGCATTGAGCAAAATTATCTTTGCATCTATGAAAAGTACTTGAATATTTGCGAAAAGGGATGATTAATTGTTGTTAACAAGACAGAAGAAATTTAGGTAGAATTCAGCGGGTTAAAAAAAAAGGATCGGCGAGATGACTATGATTTAATACGTGGGAGAAAGGCCCGATTGGTCAGCGTCCTCAACGAGGACAAAATTCCCACGCCCGCGCGCCATTCCACCCTCGCACTCGGAGATAAGATCTCGAAAAAGAAACGTGGACCAGGTTTAAATTAATCCGGTACTATTCCACTCCCAAGTTTCGCCATCCAAACTATTCGCGGTATTTCAGACTCGCGTTACGAAAACACATTCTGCAAGGTATCCTAGGCCAGGAGTGGGGAACTTTTTGAAATTCTAAGGTTCCATTTTATTTAAAAAAAACAAACAAATCGTGTACTTATTCGTTGAAGACCAAGTCTGTTCTCTTTCTCGCAAATTTATTTCCAAGATGTTTGTCAATTTCATAAAATTGAACAGTACGTTAATTCACGAGTTTTTATAGTTACTTTATCTCACATATCCAGTATCTATGCCTGCAATTGACAAAAATGGCAATTTCGGAGAAAGCCCTCGAAGAATCTAACACCTGAAGTCCTCCAGCACTCCCTATCCTCCTTAAAAATCTCAGAGCAAGTAACGAGATGAAAGGAAGGAAAATTCGATCAACGATAATACGCCGGATGCACCCGATGAGAGGAAGGGAGACGAAGAGCCGAGAGTCAGGGCGTGCGATTTTAATCCACTCCTCGCGGCCAAAATCGACTCGCGTAGGCAGATAATTGCTAATAGGTAGCCAAACGCGCCGGCAGTTGGTTTCTCCTCCACGTGGGAAGATATCCTCTCCCGTCCTGCGTCGGTCCGTGTCCTTGGCCTTGCTTGTCCGCCAGTGCCGCGGCCGCAAAGTCGGAAAGATGCGTTTATCATTCGATGCAATTGCGGGCCCCGGTGCAATTGGCGGCCCCCAAGTTGCCGCCACCAGGACGAGCCCGATGGACGTACGATTAGAAACGTCTTACATCGAACCCCGACAGCAATTAATGTCATTCAGCTGTTCGCGATGGACTTATGAGAGACTTTGCGCAGAGATTCAAATTACGGAAAACTCGTTTCCGCGCGAACTCCTCGCGGTACGCAAATTAGCGGGTTAGCGATACAATTGCGAGAAGTGGTAGGAGGAAATTTGTAGGAGATTATAGTAATAGGCTGATTGAAACGTTAAGTGTATTAGAAAATAGCATTTGTGATAAATATTTCGTTTGGGCCAGGGAGTAATATTATAGTGTAATTATATGTTAAGGTGGGTAAGATGCATATATTGCGAATACATGGGGAGAAATAAAAATACTGGATATTCTAAAGTCGACTGGTTAGTTTAGCTGAAATTGCAATTTCTTGGAGCAGGATATGTAGTACGGGAATTATTTTCTAATTTAAATTTCCTTTTGAGATGCTCTTTTAAAAAATACCAATATTAGAGAATATCATAACGAGTACTATCCCAATAGCAGCTGTGTTGCTCTGTGAGGAGAATTGAGACGTTCGTATCTTATTTCACACACCTATTTTCCCGAGGCCTGATTGCAACTTCTCGCGAGATAATTAAAATACCTCATAGACTCGTGAATTTTTTAATATCAATCGACGCGCCCATGTCAGGCTTTTATTAACGTTTGAAAAGCGCAGTACGTCGTCGTTACTTGTACTTGCAAATCGTGAGAAAAGTGTCGGACTCCTACGACTTCAAAGCTCGCGATGGAAAAGTGGTCGAGAGCGTTGAATAATATATTACGGAATTCGATCGTGGCAACTGAGGTAGCGACCGTTCTCTCATTAGAATACGCGATGGAGAATCGCCGCGGGTGACATCGTTTAGGCTTTAATTACTCCGAATGGATATTAAGATTTCCGGAGCACGCATACAGACCGGGTCATCGAGCGTGTGTGCAATTAAGAATGAACACGCAAGCGAAACGAAGACCGATATCGTTGAGCCATCAAGGATCCCTGTCTGCCGTGTATACAGGGTGTTCCTTGTTTTTGTTAAAACACTACTGGACGAAATTGCTTAAAAAAAAGAAATGTTCCACAAAAACCGGATGATGAACACTTTTTTATAAAGTTACAAATAAATATTCAACGCACAGCAAAAACAAATAAAAATAAATTGTTATTATATGATATCACACGAAAAAGTGTAGCTTAAGATTATCATATACAGACTATTAAAGGAATTCGATAACCTAGTCATCGATTCATTATAATCGTTCTTCCCGCGAATTTACTTCGGTATTGTAAAACTTTAGAGATTTACAGCAGATGAAATCAAAGGACCGATTCTCATGTATGGTCCACTCTTAGGCACGCTTTTCATCCATGCAGTTTCCAACATGTTTGCACATTCGATCCAATATTAGCACTGTAACAACCCGCTTACAATGGGCAATCGAGAAACATTCGTTTCTTATTTCTACCTGCACGATAAGTCAGTTAAACCCCGGGACACCCTGTATATACATGACCCGAGGCATCGAACGATATATCGATATTGCGCTCGGGAGCCTAGATCCTCGGTATGGCAGATCGATCGATAAAAAGATCTGTTTTGACAGGTACACGCGAAGGGGTTTTACGATTTTGCACCGGCAAAATTCGAGCGGCTTCCGAGCTTGCGTGTATCGGCGCAATCCATGCGGAATCTCTCAGAGATAATTCCCGAAGTCGGAATCGGAGCGATTGACAAAAAATCACATCCTGTATTGCCGATCTTGCGAGATATTCAGGTTTACTCCTACGTTACGCGAGTAACGCCAGGAACACTTGAAATACATGATTGACATACATATGAATTAAAATTATAATAAAATAATATACCTATCTGTTTATTTATATAACCGATATCGAGGAGAAGAAAAATGACGTTTGTGATCTCACCTGAAAGGTCAACCGTCTGAAATTAAAGGAGGTCTATGACTGACGGTAAAAGTAGATTTGATACACCTACAAACACACAGATGCTATCGATTGTAATTTATATTCAACCGGTAAAGATATTTTTGAATATTTCATATAAGCCGACTCAGGTAGATATAGATTTCAGATAAAAACGGACAGACGTTATCAATTATTCTTTACGTTGAACCTGTAACTAGACTTTTAACCAGCACGATTTTTGCAAAACCGGCAAAACCTATTTCTAAAACTGTAACTTTCACCGACCGCTGCCACCTGCGCGAAATATTACCGAACGATAAGACGTTAATACGAAGTTATGACAAACGAGCATGAAACACGAGAAGAGACGGGAGAAAGAGCCGACGAAACGTAGAACCGAGAAGAGAAGAGCTAAATTGTACCGGCAATTTGTAGGTGCAATTGATTCACCGCGAAGAAAGGATGTCAATCGTAAAACGGGCAACGAGCGCCGCCGGCTCGTTTCGCTTTTAATTTTCCCCGTTGGAATTATTCGTGAGGTAGGAACGATCCGTTCCGCTTGTTTGTGCGCCGTTTCTGACATTCGTCGTCGGCGAGGAATACACCTGCGGTTTTACTTGCGAAAAGAGCGTTGCGAAATCGCGCGTGCCGTGTCACGTTTTTCCCCCAACAAAACATCGACCGTTCGTAATCCAATTATTTCGTACGAGGGAGCAAAAAAACGCACGAGATATTCGTTCTCGCGTGAGATTACAAATTGCTCGACTTTCCGCCGGAATGCCTCTGACATCGATTCTGCGATTAGAATTATAAAAATCTTAAGAAAGATCTACTCGGTTCGGTCTCTCAAATAATTTCAGATGTTATCTCCAGTCTCTCGGTAAACGAAAGTTTTCAGATTCTTAACAGAATCATGGAGAATCGACATCTCATGACCCAATTATTCTTTCATTTTCTATAATAAAATTATTGCCAAAATTTTTGCCAAGCTGTATGATAATATAAAAATCCATAATCTAGCGTTCTATCCACTCTGGGATTTCTCTCCCCCGAAGGGCCACGTAGATTACAAATTGCTCGTCTTTCCGCCGGAATCCCTCTGACGTCGATTCTACGATTAGAATTCTAAAAATCTTAACACTTTGCCGGCCGCACTGTTTTTAAACAATTCTTCGCTTGGCGCCGGCACCACTAACTCTGTTATTTCGCTTGTCGCCGGATGTTTTTGAGGTTATTGGGAGATGATAAATTTCAAGTTTTTCTAATCTCATCGGTAGTTCTCACGAATTTTCAATCCGCCTCACCTATTCTTATGAAAATGTACATATGTAAATAAATGTAAAATTTTTTTGAAATATATATTTTTTTAATTACATTTTCTTCGGTACATACTTAGTATTTCTCTTTTAACACTAGATTTACGGAAGCCGTCAAATTGACGCTTTCCTACTTTTTTAAAAACGGTTTCCAAATTCATAGAGACGTGGTACAGTCAATATTTCACTTGTATCTTATAATATACAAATTACTTAACCGATCTTCGTCTTTCCCCCTTGATCCCTCTTTTTTCAAAGCTCTTATCTAATATATTTAAGTGTGACCGATTTAACGCCCGTAAATCTAGTGTTAAATGATACGAAGCAAAGGTCACCACTGTGGTGTCGCCGGCCGTCGAGCGATACTTTGCGAAGATCACCACTGTGGTGTCGCCGGCCGCCGAGCGATACTTTGTGAAGGTCACCACTGTGGTGTCGCCGGACGGCATAGTGTTAAGAAAGATGTATCACGAAACATCTACTCGGTTCGGTCTCTCAAATAATTCCAGATGTTATCTCTAGTCTCTCGGTAAACGAAAGTTTTCAGATTCTTAACAGAATCATGGAGAATCGACATCTTATGGCCCAATTATTCTTTCATTTTCTATAATAAAATTATTGCCAAAAATTTTGCCAAGCTGTATGATAATATAAAAATCCATAATCTAGCGTTCTATCCACTCTGGGATTTCTCTCCCCCTTCGTGCCACGTAGGTGGGCACGTAGGAGCCCCGGTGTCTCGGTGCTATCTTCGTATCGACTGTTACGAGCTCTCCGGATATCGACGAATAGGGGTCCTTACGCTCGCCGGACGGAGGTGCGGACAGGCCTCGATCTACATGAGAATACGATGGGGCACCATAACGAGAGAACGTGTTACGCCCACGCGATCGCTCTGGTATCCGCACTTCTACACGCGGTATCACCTTCCCTCTATTTTCTCCTCCCTCTTTACCTGCTCGTTCAACGTGAACGATGACGATGAGCAACCTCCGTCTCGCGAAGATTCATTCTAACGAACGCTGCTCGCTGGATTTACGTCGTCGTTTATCGTATCCCCGATGAAAACGTAACGCAAGGAAGAAGCAGAATCGAGCCAGGAATACCGACGGAGGTGTCGATCGTTCGATTCCACATATCGGTGCATTATTCCGCCAACGGACCCCGGTTAAACTCGGTAGCCGTCGTACGGGTTTGTCGGGTTTTCTGTTCACCGTCGTTCCCTGTATTCCTTCTCGTCGTTGTTCGCGGTTTATGTAAATTGAGCAACAAAGTCCGTGAATTAAGTGACGCTGATGCGCCGAATACACGTAGCCGTGTATATACGCTCCCGTTGAGACCGAATAGCTCGTATATTTGCCCCGCGCTTTTCCAACGATCATCAACCGGGTATATGCCGTCAATGGAGAACGGCATCCTCGAGGTGCAAAGGGGACGGATCGTTCGATCGGCGTTTATCAAGCGCGAGATGTAAACGGGAGAACGGTGCTTCGGGTGTCCGGATGGAAATGAGGCCTTGAAAGCCGCGATGTCGATTATGCCACGTCTGACCGATAATTATTGGCCTTTCTGCGGCCCCAAGAAAATAACCCGGAAGCCTAAGCACGCATCGTTTCAATGTGCTAAGAGGATCGTATACTATCCGTATGATGTTGCACGATCGTGATCAACGTGGGACGGACAACGAAATTACGGACGATAAGTTCAGCGTCGGCGTGTTTAATATATATCGGTAATATAAGACCGGCTCGGGTGCGTTCCGATCAGATTTTTCCACTTGTGCGACCAAGGATTTAGCGTCGTTCAAGTTGCCGCTTGTTCTTTATGGGGACGGTGTAAAGTAGATTTTCATCCGATTTGCTTGAGCACAGTATTATTGGGTGAAGAAATAGAGAAATGGTTAGTTTATTAAATATGGACCACTTTAATCTCTTGCCGTACAATAACGAGTAATATTCGTGGTGCGGTAAATTAGATAGGAAATTTTCAAGTTTTTGCAAAACCTATGAAATTGAAAAGATCACTGAGACGCGACACGACAGAATTATTTCCATATTATTAATATTACATTGAATTATAGGATATATCAAGAATCACCGATCAATTTAATTTTGCCAATTTAATTCTGAATTATCACGGACGCAGTCACGAAAGAAATCGTACGGCAAGGGGTTAACAAGTTTTTATGCCTTTCGATATTTTGCACGAAGTAATGGAACAGTGCCGAGTACCGATTAAAATTCGTTGATTTAATCCAAGATGAAGTCAGTTACATCGATAAATAGCAGAGAAAGGATGATTTTGTGGCGTTCGTAGCGCCAGATAGAAGCGAACGAATATTTCCTTGCTACCCACGTAATAATCTACCGCACTTACACGCTAAATCGTCGAGATAACTCAGAGGCTCATATCGGTATAAAGCCGCAAGGAGAATACACGATGGATGCTTATTACTTCCATAAATACGGCAACAATGTAACTTTATTTATTGCAACGAGCAGATATCGGTAATGCGACGAGCGTGGAATCCCTCTTACGCTAATTCCCCGGTTAAGTCGATAGATCTCGCGTTTTTAGTGAGATATCGCGTGTGATGGTGAAGCTAAAGAGAATGGAGAATTGCACGATAATCGGATTTACACGTTGCATTGCGTTTCATTGAATGCGGATGGGAAACGCAAGGGCATGAAAAGATCGGCGATTCGTGGAACCTGATACGAATGAGAAATCTAACGTAGACATTTTAATAAACGATCCCGGGTAATACTTGCAGCCATAGACGCCAAGAAACAAAGTAATTTTGTCTAGACTTTCCCCGCGTATTATCGAACCACAGAATCGAATATAAATCATCGCAAGTACAAGAAACTTGCGCCTCTGCCTTGATTACAGATTAATCGTAGCTTCCACCATCGTCTCCGATCGCCGATAAGCGAGTCTACTCGAGTACATTTATTCCACTGCCGTGAGATCCGTTCAAATCGAAATTTGATCGTTCGCGACGAGGCTTGCAATTATAGAAAATTTAACGAAGCAACGATGACTTTACCAACCAACGGCTCGATGATTATCAACCCTCATCACGGGGCGGTCCTAGAAAAGGTGTGCAACGAAGAAACAACCGCGGAGATGAATTAAAAGAATTTCCAATCCCTCCAGCGAATGTCAACGTTTAGCAAACGTAAGATGACGGCACACGTTGCTTCCGATAAACGAAGACTCCTACTGCACTCCCGCTTTGCAAATTGAAAGAACAGTTGACCCCATCTCACCGGAGATTCCTCCATCGGCATGGCGTTTCTAATCAAGCACTAATTGTATACGTCTAGCAGAAGCTAGGCGATTAATATAGTAGCAAAGTCTCGGATCGCAAACGGGGGATAGCAGGTGGTACACGCGTGTTCTTGCAGCCTCGCAGGAGTCGAGGGGCTACAGAAGTCGTCCCACGAGTTTACGTCGATTCATGCCGGTGCAGTGTGCATCGTGCATGCACCATCCTCGTCGTCGTCATCATCATGCTGATGCTGCGTAATTACGGCTTACACCGTCTAAGCAAACTGACAGCAGCGACAAAATGATATTCGATCCTGCCGCGACCGCGGGGAGGTGCTTCGAAGGATACGAAGAGATAAAAATAGAAGAAAGGATCGCCTACTCCCGTTCGATCGTAACTTCACGGCGAAACTCTCGTCGAATTCCCCGAGAGAAATTATGGATGGAGGGAAAAAAAGCGTGTAGTACATCTTCATCGATTAGCAATGCCGAGCGACCGGTCGAAAGAGACGTGTAGGAAGCTCGGTGGAGTCCTTCCTACCAGGAATCGACATCTGACGAGGGAGGTAGGAGTAGAAGATGGAGAAAATGTCCCTGGGGAAAAGCAGGGAATGCCATTTGTTTCCTTTACCATCCTCAGCCGCCTCGAGTTGCGAGATTTCATTTCTCGAAAGAGCATCCATGACCTTCAAAGGAGAGTTCGAGCTTGGGCGATTCTAGAAAGAAGCTGGCACGATGGAACGCTCGTACGGGAAGGAAAAAGAATCGCTTCGTCGTCAATTAGTGTGAGGATTTGTCGTCGATGCTTTCCGTGAGGTTCGTTATACCAGTTGAACCTGTGCGTTTTTTGGCGCGTTGTCTGTCGAGGGAAATTTGCGCGATTCTTCCCACGCTGTGGAACGAAGGGGTTGAGAGAAATCCGCATGAAGCGTGTATCATCGATACTTAAAGTCAATCTTAGGAATTTTAAGTTAAATAGATTAAAAGTATTTAAAATATCAATCAATCAAGTCGAGTCTCTAAAAGACCTTCACTGATCGGTTCTTTCTATTTGATTGCAACTTCATAGAAGTTCCTCGTGTTTCTCGCTGTCCAAACCATACGAGATCCTTTCCATGGTGGAAACAAGAGCCACTGGGACCTACCGTGTGCGCTCAATTACCACTTTCGATAATTATGTTTTTTGTCGGCGCGTTCGGACAATCTAATCGTGAATGCTCACTCCGATGGTTTTCATTCGGCGATTAATTTCTGTTTAAACTTTTTGCCCCACGCAGCAGCGATCGAAACGTTCAATAGCACTTCGATCAACGATAGTACATTTTTCCGTGCTTCACTTTACGACGGTAATTAAGTGTTATTTGATTCTAACAACTTCCTACGAGTAAGACATCCAGAAAGAAATAATATCCAGATAACCGTGCTAAACGTTACTTCTGAAGTTCAACTTTCAATGCGCGCTGATAAAAGGCGAAGAGGAGCACGAGATCGCAACGGTAAATCCTTTTTATAATTCATCATTTTTTCGTGTGCGTACAGCGCTGTTTTTTATAAAACGTAAAAACTAACATCTTCGCGAACATCATCCTCTTCTTTTTCTTCGTCTTGGTACTTTCGCCTGAAACTTTTATGATCGTTTCATGCAAAATCCAATCACCGAGGCAATGATATACTTATCAAATGATAATTTTAATAAAATCTACCGGAACTGACGTGGATTTGAACTTGTGCTCGCTAAGTGAGAGAACCAGCCTTTGGATCCGTACTTGACACGCGTCATACACTCCACCTACGTCAACCGACGTCTTTACAAGCGCCCCAAAATTTATAATTGTTGGTTTTCTGTGTCTCTACGTGCATAGTATATTTTACAGATACAAAAATCAACTGGTATATTTACTTCGTGGAATGCTTAAAAGGTTGCAGCTGTATAGCTATGCAGTCTGTTTTACGTAATAACCGAAAAGGGTCCTTAGACCCTTGCAGAATTCTTTTAGACCTCACTCTGTGACTTTCACTCTTAGAGAGAAGACGTACCCTCTTCATATATTCTGAGAATAAAGTCTTGGTCTATTCCATTAGCTTTCAAACAAAGTGTTATTATTTTAAACCCTAAAAACCAATAATAATTACCCTAACAATTTAAATCGTTCACGATGAGCTTGAATCTTCTTAAATGTATTCTATATTCTATCCCTGTACCATTCTCTCCTTCCCCCTTTGTTACTATGGCGGCATACCCGCAGAAGCAACCGTTTCCGTATTTCGCTCAAAAAGAGTGTCTTAAAAGAAGCGCAAGAAACGGGCAGAGAGAAAGTACGGTAGGAGGAGTTATCGTACCCTCGATATTACAACGTTCCAGCGGTCGATCCGTACTTGCAAACAATTATCTTAATAGCGCGAGCAGCTCTAACGAATAGCGAGGTTTTTGCAGAGGCGAAACAGGGAGACGTAGCCGAAGACTCCTCTCTTCGTGAGAAGGCACAAGTCGCCTCCACCTTCCAGGGCCTCTCGCCATCATCGTCCCTTTCCCCTTTCTCTGCGGTATCGTCCACTTTGCTTCTTGGTCCTGATGAACCGCGCCACTACGTGAGGCTTGTTACCTCGATGGGAGTACAAAAGAGACGGAGGAACAATCGAGAGAGGCGGAAAAGCTCATCAGCCGGTAACGAGGGAAGAGGAGCAGAGATTAGCTTAAATCGGCGAGTTGCCGGACTCTTTTGCGAGGAAAATAAAAGAGACTCGGAGTGCTTTGTGCGTCTTGCGCGGGAAGATGAAAAATGATACGTGGGAAGATTGGTTGAGCGAAGGAAGATGAAAAAATTCTGTTATCGACATCGTAATGCTTGTGGGTTTGATACTGCGACGAACGTAGGGAAAATTAAATTGGCAATTGCAACGATGCGTTTCCTAAGATTTTTTATGATTACTGTGCGATATGGGAACTGCTAAATCGATTGGTTTACTTTCTCTCTGCGCTCAATTTCTACGAAGATACGTATCTGGCTTATCTTTATATACATTAAATTAATCGGTGCTACTTGTAGGATTAGACGAGCCGCCGTTGTTAATTAACACGTTTGATGATTACAGTTGGTAATTTCAGTGAAACCCCTGTATCTCTTCCACGTTTGTTTTTTAGTTAGAAAATGTATTAAAGTACTGTTCATAGAAAGGATAAAATGTCGAGCCATTTAACGGGGCTGATAGTTGCCTCATTACGCAAAACCGAACGCGCACGTCAAAACAAAAGTTAAAATATCTCAAAGATAGGAACGAATGACTTCGATCACTGTCATAATTGTCGGCACGTTTATCCTCCGAACAATTTATATTCAATTTCATCTGAGAACGTCGTCGCATCGCCTCGATCGAGGTCTCGACGATCCTTGAAATCCGTAGAACCTTTATCGCGACGGCAAGAGTACGTTCTTCCGCATTAAATCACCCATAATCACCGTCCCAATCAGCTCGCATATGTCTAATCGTTCGAGCGGTTGGTTAACCGATCCGTTTCATCGTCAATTAAAAACGTATTCGAAAACTCTTAGCTACCGAACACAGTCGGTATCGTAGTGCGCGTTCGGTGGTCGTTAAATACTAATTACTACGGACTTACGCCGGATGTCGAGTAATATTAAACGGGTAAGCTAGATGGCCGCTCGGATTATGGCCGGCGAGAATGAAAAAGGCTACCAGGGAGACGAAAGTAAAGGGTGCCGATCTGGAAGACCGGTAGAAGAACAGGAGCCTCCTCGTAATTGAGAAACTGTAGACATATAGAGATTTCGCTACCAACTACCGTCCTCGCAATGGCCTATCGAGAATCGATCAGGAAGCCTTCCGGCTGTCAGTGTTCCACGTTGCCTGCAGTTGTAGAAATTTCTTTCACTCTTTCTTTCTTCCTATCTTTCCTTCTTTCTCTCTCTGCTCGTCCCTCTACGGTTAGTATCCGTTGAAAGATATGACGTTGATTGCCGGTCGTGAAGGACCTCGCGAGGATGAGCCGTAAGAGTCGATGACCTCGAGGGTGCTCGTCGACCCTTCGCGGCGGTGCGACGAGAGAAAGGGAGAAAAAAAATGCCGCGCGTAGAAGAGGAAGGAGACGACGACGTTCTCTGAAGAGAAACGTATTTACATACTTTCCGCGCTATCAATCGATACGTCGATTCTGTCGTTCGCGACAACGGGACACCATGCCGACGGTGAATTAGACACGGAGCGTAAATTTCCGTGGAAATAGGACGTACGAACGAGGACGAGACAAAGGCGACGAAAGCTGGCTGCCGCGGTTCGTTGAACTACAAAAAGTATAATTAAGGTGCGATTAACGCCGGTATAAATCACTCCTTGGAAGCACAAAGCGAAATTTCGTTTATCGCCGTGACTATGACCGAAAGGAATTTTAATTGCCCTTCAATTATCTCCCGGCGGCTGGTCGATCACCCCGGTAAACACTGAATCGCCATTCGACGCTAATAACGATCACGACGAAAATTTCAATTCAATTACCGCGCCGTCCTGGTGTTTATGTTGACTATAACAGTATACCTACTTAAACGTCGAACGAGCCCGATGAATTAGTGGGAAGTTCATCGTCGGGATTAGCGGATCGGAAGGGAAGAAATGGAAACGGTACCACGCCCAGTCGTATTACTCGAAACACACGACGAACGGTCATCGGGAACATCGATTTCGGAAACGATAGGAGCACGGGCAGTTTCTACATAGAATCACCGCTAGAATGGAATCCGAAAACACGTTGTCGTGCCTACTTCAGTGAGTTGAAAGGGGTCCGATGGGTTCCCTTGGCCGTTGGGCGGACCAATAAAGTTAGTTCCCTCGTAGTTCCTCGCTTCGATAAAAACGAACTTTTTAGATTACGAGAGACATCGTGGAAATTAGAAGAAAAAACAGAAATGCCGCGATGGAGTCGGGCGGGACGGGAGGACGAATCGGCTTCACGGTTTTATTTATTTACGAGAATCGACGGAAGGCATCGCCATGCGAGATAACGACGGGAGACGAAAAGAGAGATGGATAATATGGACGAAAGAGGAGGGAGAGACGGCGGGAAGTTTAGTACGTTTTCGATGGAGACGGCGAAGCCAGTCGGTTTCTCTGGCAGTGCCTTTACTCAAGGTGAATTTGTCGATAACGTCCCACGCCTACCCGTCCGAATAATTAATCACCTGTTCCCGATGAACTGACGTACCGTTAGAGAAGCCTGCCTTCGAGGTACGTTGATCTTCTAGCGGGTGAAAAACAATTTTACGAACATAATGATCGTGCAACATCAAAGGGGGAACACGTAAGATGCGAAGATTGCTCATTCGTTCAATAGAACTCTTTTCCATTGTTGTTGCGCTTCTTGGATAACAGCGAAAACAAATTGTAATATTACGTGGGAGCAGGGAGATTTACAATTTTAGCAGTAACTCCATTCGATGACTGAAAATTGAGTATTTTGGTGTAATTTTTATTACAACGGAAAGAAAGAAGAAGATCGAAGGAAAAATTTGAAAGCGTAGAAAACCAAGCAACGGTCATAACGCGGCCAGAATTTTGAGAATCCTCTCGGCTATATTGAGAATCCTCTCAACTATAAAATCCTACATCCTATAGACCAAAGGTGCAGAATTGTTGCACGCCAGAGCCGTCCTTCAAGGAGCTCCGCCTGCTACTCAATCCCTTGCACTCGAGAACTGGCTGATTGCCTAACAATCACTTGCCAGGCGCGAACCTATTGCCACGAGCGTGCTGGCGCATTGGGGCGACATTCGTATTTAACCACTCGCACTGAAAAGCGTGCGCCTACACGCAAGAGTAGTCAATTCTGCGCCGAATAGCTCAAAGAAACCTCGGCTATCTCGTTTAGAAGCTGAGAAATTGAAATTTGAAATTTTTGAAATTTCGACCCATCCGGGGGTCGTGGAATTTTGACAAAAATCGCCAAAAGTTAGTATAAATCTTCAAAATTCAATATCTCCGGAACCACTGGTCTGATCTTGAAAAACTTGCGCTCTCCGTGTTCGTTGAAGTCTTAGCTATCATTTCCCGGGGAGAAATCGATCGCAGGATGCTTGGTTTTCCCGCAATCGATAGAAATAGAAGAGTGTGTTCTGCGAAAAAGAAAATTGCAAGCCAGGCGTTTGGAGGTGCCACACACGTCGTTTTGATTTCCGTGACCGACGTGCGTGGCACATTTTTCCAGCGTGAGTGGTTAAATACGAATGTCGCCACCAATGCGCCACCACGCTCGTGCGAATAGGTCCGTCCGTGACGCCGAGAGAGTGCCTGTGAATCAGTAACATCTCAGGTGTGTGCATCGCTGAAGTAGGTGGTGTTTCTCCAAGGACGGCTCCGGCGTGCAAAATTTCTGCACCTCTGCTATAGACCGTAACCCCGGAGCCGGTAAGAAGAACTTCGGTAACCCGATATCGCCGAATTTCACCGGGAATTTTTATGGGTCCGCTTAATGGCGTTTTAATTGCGCGGCCTCGCCGCCTCGGCTGATTAAGCAGTAAATTCACGTATTCATAAAACACCGTGGTTTACGAACGTGCACTGTATACGTATACCCTCGTCCACTCACGATTTTCATCTTTCCTTTCGTACCCCTTCTCTCTGTCTTTCTCTTTATCTTCCTTTCTCTCTCTTTCGGGCTTCTTTTTACCGGACCATTCTCTTATGGCAACTATACGCACACGTCGACGTATTTTCAGTCTCTGAGACTTTACACTGGATTGTCTCAAATTATATAACATTAATTATTAACCCCTTGCTCTACGATTATTTGGGGGGAGCTTGTGTGGTGTCCCTTACCAATGAACAGATAAAATGAAAAATTAGTAATTTTAGAAACACTAAATTTACTTTAACTTCTATGCAATTTCTACCTCTTGTTTTACTTGTTTCAGTAACGACAATACTGTGACTCATCGTCGTTTAATGCGAAGAAATGTGTGCAAGAATTTAAGTACCATTAACGAAAATCTATAAAATTTTATATTTTCAAAAATATCTGTGATGGTTGAGCGAAACTTAAAAATTTCCCTTCGTCTCCCAGAATGGTAGTCTCGACAGGATACTCGAAAACGAAGGAGGCGTGTGAACGAAAGAACCCGCGCCGTAAAGAAGAAGAAGAAGAAGAAGATGCAGAAGAAGAAGACCACAAAGAAGAAGATGAAGAGCAGGAGTAAAACAGGGATGAGGAGGGTGTGTCCGTGCAGGAGCTACCTGCAAAACCACTCTCGGACGAGCTATATATCGCGGGTCCCTCCCCCGCGCGGTATCGCTTTAATTTTAAATTAAAATTCATGAACGGGTTATTACCTTTTTGTCGGATCGGGTTACGCACTTTTTCGGGTCCGTACCACGCGATTCTCCCCTCTGCAAATCCGTCCGCGCGATTCTATCCTGATCCGGCTCCTTGCACCAAGGACGTTTTATTTAACGGCGTCATAAACGCACGTAAATATTCGCAAATAAGTAACGATGCCTTTAAATGCTACGGTAAATCTTTAATTTTACCTTTAAATTAAAGGCCCATTAAAGGCAGCGTCTGCCATAGGACAAAGAGGGGAGGAAGGAGAATCGGTGGCTGCTCGGAAACGTAGGAGTTTTGACGGATGAAGGACCCATGATTATTCGGCGATGATCGGTCATAGAAGCCCAAATTAAAACGCGCCGGTACACAAGTGCTCCGAATACTAACAGTTAGGAACGATTACCCTTTTTTTCTTGGCGCATAAGAGCCACCTTCGATGAACGAAGGACATTTCGCGATGACCTTGGTCGTCAGGAGGAACCCGAAATTATTGTTCTCTTCGTGCCGACGGTGATGATGATTCTTCGAATGCCAAGGACGTTTCTAACGCGAGCACGGTCCTCTTAACCGATGCTTTAGCAAACCCGGTATTACCGATATTATTGGAACAGCTCCTTCAAATTCCTTCAAACAGCTCCGAAATTACCAGTTGAAAGCTCGAAGCCTCAAATCGAGTGTTAACGTAACAAAATTACGTTTCGTACCTTTAAACGTCAATAACTTTTTTCCTCCGATTTCAAACAATTATATATCTATTTTTTTTGTATGATAGAAAATAATTTATATTTAATTGTCGATGTAAATGTTCACCGTTGCCGATGATTCACCAGCAAGATCGTAAGAGATCTGCGCGGCCGCGTTCTCCGGGACGAAGAAGGACGAAGAGTACCGTGTCATTAATTAGGGGCGCGCTCAGCTCCCCGCGTCTTAGAGATTCATTTGGGCCCTGTAATGAAACTCGAGCAACACGCAACCTCGTCGAACGAACTAACAGCGCTGTTCGAGATCATCGCCGACTGTAAATACGCCTCGTAATGCGATCGAGGATAACAAGGTGGATTCTTCCCTCGATGTTTTCCTACTCCATTCGCATTGATCTACGGCGAAAAGGTCTCGCTGAGAACTTTCTTCCGAGCGAATTTCTCGTTATAGATCAAAATTTGATAATTCGAAAGCTGTCCGAAACTTTGGGTTTTCGATAATAGGACGATTGTAATTGCAGTGGAAGATGTAAAAAGCAAACGAGAGCGATAGTAGGGAAGCTGTGTCATTGAATTCTGCGAAGCTTTCCCCAGCCTACACGAGATTATCCGGAACCTACGTTCTCCATTGTTTCCAGCGTGATTTCCTCGTCAACTTCAATAGATATGTCATTGCAGTACTTGCTACTGACGTGCTACTATGAGAGAAAATTGTAAATATGCAAATGATCTTGCTCCTCTAGCGATTTGTTATTGATTGCCTCGGCTGCCGTTTCTCGCACGTGCCATACGACCAAATATCTTCCTATCTAACAAAATCTCCCAATTTTAATACACCTTCATGGACCAAACAGAACATTCCACTTGCGAGGCCTAACTTCGAATTCTCATCGTCCCTAAAAGAGTTTTCCAAAATAATCATTTCGTACATCACACCCTCGGTAGTTTGAAACCCACTTCAAGCAGTTGATCCTAGGCGAAATAACCATTCCAATTAAAGTCCAAAAGAAAAAAAAGTACTACACGTAGAAAAAAAATCCTTACCTTTTGACCACAACCATTCATACATTCTTACCCCAAAATTCCCTCCCTACATTGAATTCAGCGATACAATTGGCCTCTAACCAACCAACTTTCTTTGCATACAGCGTCCATGAAGGGGTAATTCGAGAAAATATATGTACGGCGCGCACATCCGGAGTGTCCGCATAATAGAAATGCCAGAAAGTGAAACTACCCGACACAGAGAAGGGAGAACGCGATCGTGGAAACTCGTTCCCACGTAGAGGACGTAGACGCGCGTGTCTAGGAGCGCGTGGGCGCGCGTAACGCAACCAAACGCAACGACGGTGCGTGCGGAGGGAGGCAAAAGGCAGTCGGGGATTTTCAGATAATGAGTGCCACTTAGACGGCGTGGGTGGTTGGAAACGATTCGAACGGTGGATACGAGACGCCGTAATTCGAGCCTCGGTCAGGTGCGCCGGCTCGATTACCTTAATTCTCAAAACTCGTTCTCATCTCGATTTACAGAGCCTCCCGGGGAGAGAGAGAGAGAGAGACAAGCGGGAGAGGTATTTTACACGATGTTTGAGAGAGGAGCAAATATGTTCACCATGGCTCACCGTTCGAGTTTGAAGTTTGACGCTGGCAAGTTGTCGACGGGTAACATGTTTTTCTCGTTATTGCTAATCCTGTCGAATGCTCTTTAGATGATGTACCTCCGAATTTAGAATAGTTGTATCATTATAAGGATTGCAGATTTACTTGGCACTCATTTGCGTATTACCGCAGCATCCATTTACAAAGCCATTCATAGAATCGTCAAAATTACAAAGACAATAAAGAGAGAAAACCATCACCCGCCATAACGACCCTCCCCTATTCCCCTCATTGACATTAACAGCACGGTAGATTAACTATCGCGAAATAAGTCTTACAACTCGAGTGAGTTCGCTCGAAGCGAATTAATCCGTACGAGTATATAAGCATCGTCGATCGTCCGCCGGTGGAAGGCTAGAGAGAGCTTGTTAAAACTTTAGTTAATCACGGCCTGGACATCGGTCACACGTTGTCGTACTTAATTCGCAATGTGCCGTTGCATGTACAACCTCTCTCTCTCTCTCTCTCTCATTCCCCGGGTGTCCCCTGTACGTTGTCTCACTCGGTCCTTCTCTGTCATCCACCGGAGGCTCTCCAGCCTCTTTTCGTCCCTCTACCACAGCATCCCACATAGATGTATCTCGGTCTTGGTATCGCGGAGCTGAAAACTCAATTACAGCTTAATGAATTGGCACGGCCGGGACGAGGGGATTGGTGGGGCCCCCGAGGAAGGTCCAACAGGGTCCACGGAGTGGCTCGTTGGTAACGGCCGACCGGTAACGAGCCAGACGGACCGGCGTGCAACTTGCACGTACGTTGCATCGGGAGATACCAGATTCGAGATACCGTGAGAGGAGATCTCGAGAATCGATTTTCCCTTAGCGGCTTCACGAGATCGCTCGACGAAGAAGATCGCCACGTACGTGGTATCGATCGCACGCGATCATCGCCTCGGCCTCAACAGCTGATCGCCGCAACTCGACGCGAGACCGATCTCGCGATCCATTATTTCAAGCATCTCCGAACGATTGAACCGCGAGAATCCACGTTCGCCGACGAAAGTATGGGTGGGTATTGAATTGTATTCAGGCTCGAGAAGGAAATTGATTAAACAGGAGAAACGCGTGACACGAAGTAAACGTGTTACGTTGCTAGGGGAGAGAACACGGCTCGATATTTCAAACATCAAAGGAACGTTATCCGTTTGCGTATCGTGAAAAGTGTTGGTTTTATAAATCGTTTCTGTTATCTTTAACGTGACTTTTTAATAACTCTATTCATTCGGAATCGATAGTTATCGTAAGACAAGGAAAACTGAGTGGAACGTCAGAGGATATTTGTCTGCGATGTGCAGCGATCGAGCAACGTATTCGCCTATCTTCGATGCACAACGGCCGTTAGATCGCCGCGTAAATCGGTAGAGCGTATAAAACTTTTTACGAATCTCCATCCACGCATGTTTTTCCATGTACTAATTGACAATATTCCGAGTTTTTCACGGATAAGGGCGATGCGGGAATGTATTCCGTTACGAAGAAACTTCTGCCGATCTCGGCGAAGGAGCGGACGGAATTCAGTGAGGAACTTCGTACATCGGTAAAATACGCAATTTGGCGCTAAGCCGATGAAATATTGGCGACGTTAATCGCTCGTGCTTCCCGGCATTCGGCCATAAATGCGCCAAGAACGAAGCGGTTATCCTCGCGGATTTCGCGATGTGTCCGCTAGACTTAATAAGCAAGAACGGGGATACAAGGGAAGCGTTCGATTTAAATTAATTTTTATAAGTTTATTAACTCTCGTATAGGGGCCATTTGTAAAGCCAATTGCATCGAGTTGTTTGTATCGTGTCGCGATAACTTTCAACTTTTAACGACACGTTCTTTTAATATCCTCGCGATTCGATCATTAAATTTTTAAATTACGATTTGCCGTAAAATTGTTCGATAAATTAATTCGCCGGATTAAAAATGTCGGTGAATGAGCAAAAGTTCTCGGAGAGGAAAGATATCAACGATAGAAGCGAGACATTGGTAACTTCGACGTAAGGAAAGACGCTCCACCGGGAAACTTCAACGTATGGATACGAAACGTAACTTCGTGAGACTCGGCATCGTGAGAGAAACATTCAGCCTTCCATAACAAGATACATTTATCGGGCAATCTCGAAAACTGCCGGAGCTGATTACAGTTCAGCAATTAAGGAAAAAACGGCACTTTTCGTTCCTCTCCATGTGGCGGCTAATTCCGCGACTGTTGAAACCGAAACGCTTCGAGACTCCCGGCAGAATTGCCGGTAAGTAAGTTTGAAGAGGAGAGAGAGGAAAAAAAAAGAGGTACGATCGTGGAAATAAAAGTTATTGCGCGAGCGAAGTAAAAAAGGGGCACAGCTGGTTTCCTCCTCGTCAGGGAGCTGTGCTTCCTGTTGCACCTCCTCTGCAACTGCAACTCTCTCACCTGGGATTTATTTTTCGGCGAAGTGAAATTAAGTTTTATATCCAGAGGCTGTAACGAGGCTGCCCCGCTGGTGGGCGCCGGAAAAGAAACGAAACTACCGTGCGATGATGATTCCACAAGGTAGAGGAAAAATAAACCAACGAAGAGTTACCTACATCCTTCGACGGTGTCAAACGCGTGAGACATTTTTTTCTCAGCGCGAAAGTGACAATAATTTTAATAGGGTGTACTCGGATAATTTGGGAATAGCATTTTAATTAATCTACACGTTAGAAGAATAATGACGAGAAGTGGAGGAAATGGAGGTATGCACCGATGGAGAGTACGAAATAATTAATTCCGACATACCGAAAGAAACGATAATGAGGTTCCAATTAAACGCTTTGAAATCGGTTAAAGTCTTATAAAGATATTATAAAGCTATTAAATTTAAATGTTCCAATGGACGAGTCGAAAACGATAGCGATTTCAGCGAGATATAAGGCTGTCGAGGAAACTATAGACACTTATTGCGAGCGCGTTAAAGGTTCGTGGCCATCGTGTGGGCGGGCAACGATAGAGTCTACATGCATCTCGGCATGTGCGAGCCAGACTTCGTGGTTGCTCGACTTTTTCGATTAGCTCCTTCCCTTTTTTATTTCTCCTCTCGATCTTTCTCACTCTCTCTCTGTCTCCCCCCTCTCTCTCCCTCTTTCGTACACCAAGCGTAGGAGGATCGTACGAAAGTATCTGGCGGCGAGGAGTCGAATTTTAATAGCCTTCGAGACCCTTGTCGTGCTCGCGAGTTCGCTTTCGTTGAGAATAAAATTCAGATCGGTCAATCGATTGACCACGCATCCGCTTCCATTATCCGGGCTCTCTTTTCAGCTTATTTTGCAACAAGGCATATGCAAAAATGGGAAAGAAAAAAAAACTGACAAATAATATTTACTCTCTTAAAAGGTAGCTGCCTATCGACACGTATTTCCTGGGAATCAATTAACGGAGAGTTCAAGAGACTCGAGAGATTATGCACGCCTGTCCTCCTACACTTCCCGAATGGCGAAGTGGAGCATCGACTGCGCCCGTTTTATGAATATGCAACGCGCATCTACGGGCTGCCCGGAGTGCCGTATAAAGCCGCGTTTACACGTGTGGTCCGCTGACGAATGCGTGCAGGTACATCGGTAAGCACATGTGTAAACCGTGCGTGCTTTACACGTGCGTGCCGAGGGTGGGGCACGTGGGTGACTTTCCGTTCCACCCACACGTCACACGCTTTTCTCGTCGCTCCTTCGACGATCGTACCTCCAATGGCAATAAATATCAATGAACTCCTCGCGTAACTCTCCCCACGATCGTTTCTTCGTACGTTTCAACGTTGTTTCACGGCTAGAAGTTCGTGATCGAAATTGAAGTTTGTTTCGGTCTTCGTACTTCGTGCAAATTATTCGATGAATATTGAACCTCACTTAATATGTATCACATTATCATACGAATTGCCGAACGAGTCCGGAAGAGGTTTAATGTTAACGTAAAACGACTTCTTTAAACTTTGCATACTCGTGTACGAAGAACATAAAGGTTGATTACACTGGTCTACAAAATCCGACTTTTTCTTTCTTTTGTCCAAAGAATATTTATGCTGATTCTTGTAGAGTTTGTGGCGCTGGAAACAAATATGAAGTCCGTTTGTCTCCATCAGATTCCATTTTTGAGAAAATTAATTTTGAACAAAAAATTAAATTTTCAAATTTTAGAATTTTTTGCATTTTAACCGTAAAAGTTATTCAAGTTTTTTTTCCATAAAATGATTCTACAAACCCTCCCAAATATAACGATGCATATTACTTTAATGTTATAAACATGTTTAAACAATGGTGGAAGGGAAAACGACGCCCGAAATGCTACAACTTTTGTGGATATTATCCTATTTACCTTAAAAACTAAACGCCCAGGAGGAGCTGTAGAAGGAGGCGATAGAGCAGCATTTCTCTTGAGGAAATCATAATTGAAAGTTGCAACACAAGTTTTGTCTTCGGCTGAGAAATTAAAATAGCTCCGCACGATACAAGGTACTGCCAGTGATTCTCAGCGCAACCGCTTCACCCTCGCTAGGTTTATAATATGTAGCTTACTTTACAAGTACATTTATTGTTTATTACTTATTTCACGACAGTAATGTTACATTAAACAGAGAAGTATATTTGTAAAATTTCATCATAGAAATAAGCAAGCTTGTACAATTGCATTCTCAAGTTCGAATTATACGACTTATTAGATATAAAAGTTTTCGTCATCAAAAAACCCTACACGGTGAAGACAAACGGATTACATATCTGAATTCAACACGAAAAATACTATTAGAATTAAATATTAAACCTTTTGTGCCAAAAGAAATATTTTATTTCTCTTCTAGTACTTTCCATTAATCCTTTGCAGTCGTGTTTCATTAAAAACAAAATGTGTAATCGCACTTAAAACAAAACTACGAAAACCTTAGTGAGATTCGAGAGGGATTATTTGAGAACATTCGAGAGGGTTTGTAAAATCATTTCGTGCAAAAAAACATAAATAACTTTAACGGTTAAAATGTAGATAATTCTGAAAGTTGAAAATTTGAATTTTTTTTCAAAACTGATTTTCTCAGGAATGGATTCTGATGGAGATAAACGAACTTCATGTTCTTGTTCAGCGCCATAAGATCTATAAGAATCGGCATAAATATTCTTTGGACGAAAAATCGTGTTGACCAGCGTTTAAGAGGATTTTGCGAATTAACACTAAAGCTACCGGCTTTATATCTGTTATATTGAAATATATGAAATAAGTACTCTGGAAAAAGAGATTTGAAGAGGTGGAAAAGATGATCAGTAAAGTAATTTTTATTTTATACGATAGACCTGAAATATATACTGAATGGCTGCCCAATCAGTTTGGGGAATTTTTAGAAAAAATCAGAAAGCGGTCATTTGACCGCCATAGTAGGTTTAGTGTTAATGCGTACCTGACATTCGAAAGCAAGGGTAGAAAACTTTCTACACTCAGGTATCTGCGTTTTGTGTCCCGTTAATAGAAAACAGCAGTGGTCTGCCAAGTTTATATTAGATAGTATTTTAAGTAACTTTATACTAACATTATAATTTCATCATTTTGCTAATTTACATGTATCGAATAGATGATCCTGTATTCAATCATAATTACATGCAGCGCGCTTCATCGACCAACAAACGATTAATGGTAATCACTTAAAGGGACACTTTTATGAATAACTTTCATACGTTAGAGGAGACTATCGGTAAATTGCGACAGGCGAGGCAACGAAGATGAAAATCCGAGAGATAGGGGCAGTTGGAGTGAATGGAAAAAAGTGGTTCTACACGCATCGACTGACAATGGAACAGCGAGAATAAAGAGAGAGGGTAAGGGAGAGCATATCGACTCGAGCAACGACAATGCCCGTGCTCTTTTATGCGTTTTGCGTTGGCGATCCTCTCTTGTTCGCATAAACTGCGCCGAAGCAGATAGGCCTCGATGGCCGAACCCTCGATTAAAACTATCGATTGATACTCACACATTCAACCGTTCTTCCCTTTCTATCACATTAGCCTCGGTTCGCCATTCTCCGCAGTCAAATTTAAAGAACCGTTACATTTAACTGTGCAAACCTTGTTTGCACGTTAATCGATACTGCAAAGGACGAACTCCCTTTTTCCCCATTCTCTCTTACCCTTTCTACTTTTCTTCTCTCCGTTGCTCTTATGACTTTCTCGTTCAACCAAGAACAGCCAACTGATCGAATCTTGTTGTTAATTATTAACGAAACACACTTCATGAAGCGACGAAGGAAGACGACCCAGAGTGTAATCGGCGCGGCCAAGTTTCTTTTGGCTTTATAATGGAATTACAAGGTCTTTGTCAGTGGATGAGTCAGCTCTCCTCCCGCAAAGGTTCGTGATTCAAGCCGGCACTCGCGTTATGTCACGCGAAAGAGCACCGGATTTATACACGATTCGTGCGATCCGACCGGCGCTTTTATCGCGGCACGTTCAGGTTTTCAGGGTTGTCGAATCGCTTCCAGTTATCTAAATTGCATCGGAATCGATGTCGTTGCCCACGGTTTCCGTTGCGGCTTCATAAACCAACACCTGTTGATACCGACGCGTGTGCGGGGTGGTCTCGCAGTATCCCCCTTCGCTTTTTCTCGCGCTGATTTTTCGTTTCGCCATTCTTTACAGTGGCTTTCCTCCGATTAATCGAGAATTTTTCTGTGAACCTACGTGAAGTGGTGTTTCAACGTGTCATTTCTCGAGAATTAAATTCCCAGCCGCGGAGATACGTTTCAAGGGCACTCGATATTCTTTTGATTATTCCACTCGAAATATTTCGCACATTAACGCGCAGATTCGCGCATTATCGATCGGTCAGTTCAGAGAGAATAATTTATTACACCCACGCTCGTCGGATATCTTTTTCCAATTATCAATCCCGCGTCTCGGCGCGCTAAAAAAAAAGATTAATGCGTCGCGTCTCCGATAGGCGAGCCGGTTGTAGTATCGCTTGCAAACAGCATTCAGCGATCCTCGATATGACTTTCTATTAATCGACCATTATTTCGAAATCTTTTATACCGTCAATAATAAGGGATCGAACTTTTATCCAAATACTTCATACTTCATCGCTCGGTATTTCCCAAACATTTTCATACGTTTCACAGAAACGTCATTCACCTCGCAGAGTCAATTATGAAAGCGTCGAGAGGGGGTTGCATTCGAGGTATTTCGAGTTCTCGCTGACTCGAACCAAGAAAAGAATTCCCCGAACCCGCCGGAGCGTTGCACACGAGCGTTCAAGTTTTAGTACGTCCTGCCTTGGTAAAAGACACGCCAGCTCGTATCCTTTGTGGAATATTTCATCGTCTGATTAACACCGCGTCTCTAATCACTCACACGCGCGTTTCTTCCGAACGGACTCGAGCTGCCGGCTTAAGGCGAGTTCACATTTGGCCTCGCGCTCGCGATTAAGTCCACGACTCACGATTTCCCAGGGCTCGAACGAGGCGAGCCTCGCAGCACTTGTCACGCCACGATAATCTGACACTGAATAATGAACCGTGAATAATTGCGCGAGGTGAAAGGCGCGCCACCAGTTCGTCCGGCTCGTCGGTGAGTTTCGATTGAGTTCCTAGCAGGACAAGCAACCGATCCACACACGGATCGGTTGTGGGTGAACCTTCAAAGTCGAGGTCACCGGGCGGCCTTCCAAGGCAACGAAGAAACTCAAGACGCGAACATGGAAATAAATACTGACTCGCCATGGAACACCTGGCTCGAGTCTCCGCCTTGAACGTTACCGTCGAGGGATGTGCTCCTCCGAGAGGTGTTTCGGTCGCGGAAATTGAAGCGAATTTGCGAGTTTTGATTTAAGTAGGAGTATGCGTGGTTAACCCTTTGCCCTACAATTTCTTTCGCGACTGCGTGCGCAACAACGCGGAATTAATTCCTGAAAGAAAAATTCCTCACTGATTTCTGATATACCGTATAATTTAACGCGATATTAACAGTATAGAAATAATTCGACTGTCTCGTAACCCAGCGATATTTTCAGATTCAAAGTTTTTGGTAAATTTTAAAATTTCCTACTCTATTTACTGTGTCACGAGTGTCACTCGTTATTGTAGGGCAAGGGGTTAATGAGGATTTTATCCTATGCTATTTTAATGCAGCGTTTCCCAAACTGGTGTTCCGCAAACAGTTATTAATACTAGAACTACCGGCGATAAATCTATCATATTTCAAAATATTTAATATGTACTTTGAACAAGGAGGAATCAAGAGGCGGAAAAGATAATCGATTCGGTGATTTATGTTTTTTAAGGTGGTCGTAGGATATTTATTCTTAGACTCTTCTATAAACTTGGAGAATTTTTGGAAAGAATTGTGTACCAGTCATTTTGACTGGTTTGGTAGTTCTAGTGTTAAATGTTCCGCGAACAATTATGAAACTGACATTAGAGACCAACGAAACATTGTCTGTTTTTTTCTATTTAACTATTTACTGCAGTTTTAGACTAGAATAAACCAAATTTACTCCAGTGCTCCAAAACTTAAGAAGTGTTCCACGACGAAAGTTTGGGAAACACTAGGTTAATGCAAAATATTTCGATCCGACTGCTTTTTAGTGGATCGTTGACGGAGAAAGACAAAGCAGAGTGTCGAAAAGATATATGTAAAGGAACGCGCGAAAACGTAAGTACCTGCGAGAAATAATGCATCAAGGTCTATCTCGTTCGTAAGGAGAGGTCAAGATGTATGACGTTGAATCGGAGGATGCAGAATAAGGATGAAGAATCCTTGACGTTGCTCCGAGGAGGAGCTGCAGGTACACCTACGAACGCGGATGATTTATTTGTGGATCAACATAAGCGCCTAGAAGAGAGGCATGTCGAAACGCCGAGAGACAAAGACGAAGCGGGTCGGCTCTACTGGCTCATTAATTTTCTCTATTAATGACTGCAATCAGCGGTACGAGTGTGCTCGGTGAGCGCTTAATTCTCTTCTCGATTACGAATGATCCCTGAGATGCGATGTTGACACCTGATCGCCATCGAAAGGAGGCAATCATCGAGCCGGCTAAGATCTTTATATCGTCCGTGTAATGTTCTTCTCGATGTAACCCGTCGAGATTTATACACCTCGATCAATCGACCCGACTCTGTCGCATTAAACTAACCCACTGAAATATTCGCTAATTTACCGAACGATAACGAACAATATCTTGCTCGTACAGGATGCAACATGCGGTACCGTTTGCCCGATGATCGTCGATAAAATGCCATTGTTCGAAACGTGAGAGACCACCTTTCGATGGTATTTTTAGCAGTGGGGTGGCAGGAGGATAATCTTAGCTCGAAGGGGTGTATAACTACGGTACTACCATCACGGGGTGTTCCTCACGTTTGCAGGAGACTCGTCCTTCTTCCTTCCTTCCTTCCTGTCCTCAGCTGTCCGCATTTCCCACAGTTTCTCACGAAGGGGTGACCGTTGTTTTGGATAAGGACGAATCTCTCCTCCTCCCGGCCTTCAAATGTCTCCCCCTCCGAAGTACCATTGTCGGTTTTCACGATGCGCAATTTATCGAGGACGAGTCGTAAAACTTTGACCGTGATTGTGTCTGCGTCCGGTTCCCGCAACGACCGGTGCCGTCTCTTAGGGGTGGTTGGAAGAAGTGTTCACCCTTCTGGGAGATATGCCTCGTCATGCATCGATGATCGGACTAGACAGAAGTACTTCGATACCGCTCGTTGGATTAAAATGGCCGATCTTCATTTATAATGATATTATAGAAACGAGGTGGAGTATAAAACTTTTGAAATGTCAAGAAGCTTTAATAAGTTCGACAGGTTTTAATAAGGACGAGAAGCACTCCACGCCTCAGGTCGAAACAAGTAGAAGCAGGGAAGAGGCTGCTGAAAATTCACATCTGCTTAGACGTCCTTTACCTTGACATCTGCCCTGGTGACGTAATCTGACGTACACACAGTAACGGAGCTCTTTTCAGTGACGTCACTATACAAACGAGAAGAATCTAAGACCCTGGTATTCTATGGGGAAACCATAGGTTGAATATCGAAGTTTCTATTATACACTATCGTATGTTATTGCGGTGACATTTTTCACGTTTCTTATTTAAGAAACATCACTAACAATTGTCGTAAAACAGCGGACGAAATTTTTGTATCTTTAAGTCCCGATAAGTCCTCGGCGAAACTGCACGCGCGCCTCGTGCAGTAAGAGATCGCAAGAAACGTCTAAGTGTTTTCACGTTCAAGCATTCGTACGAAGCGGAATGTCGTTCGTCGAAGGAACGATACGGCGAAGAAATCGTCGTGAGAGAAGAGGAATCAAACGATAGCCGAACGTGACCGCTCCAGAGGCCTCCGTTATCGTACGTTAGAAACGAATCCCGACGGCAATAAGAATAACCGAGGAATTTCATTTTTCTTTTTTCAGTGTTGAAGATAATTGAACGATTCCTTCTCTCTCTCGCCTCAATTAAATACTTTATCGAGTTGAAAGCTATTGATGTACGTACAAAGTGTCAAACACGTAACGACACGTAAAAATGTTCGGCATTCGAGGCGCATTCGTCGGGCAAGGGCCATTCGCGTTTCGGAGGGTCTGAATAATGCAGCAACCGAAAAATGAATATTAATGACCGATTCCTGTAGCCGTTCTGAGAAAGAAGGAAAAGTCGATTCGAAGATAAGAAGAGGAATCCTTCCACGCGAAGACGAGCGGAGAGGAAAAGAAGAGGGGAAAAAAAGGGACAAGAGAAGGACAATCCGGTGGGCGTTTACGAGGGCCATTTGTATTTTTCCAAGCGCGATATAAACCGGGAGCTCGTTAATGCGCGTGCACGTTGGAACATAATACGCCATCAAGCACGCTAATAGTTGTTTCGTACCGACGACAACTTCGTGAAATAGGTCCTCTTGCTCGCGCGTACAAGCGAGTCCTCCGTCTATACGTGTAAGGTACCGACTGCCCACGCTTTCGGGATGATTCATGCGACGCCTCTTCGACGAGCCGACGCTTTTAGAGGTAAAATCGACGCTTTTTATTTTTCACTTTGAGACTCGCCTTGTCAAAACGAAAGCAAACACGGCGCGAAGATGTTGTATGTGCTTTCTGCGCCGAACGGACGGCCAAGGTAACCCAATTTCTTGCGTTTTTAGTTTAACAATTTATCGTAGCGTGTGAAAAGGAAATGTTGAGGTGAAACTTTATAAATTATTTACAATAGAATTCAGATTATTTTGCTTCTAGTCTGTAGGTTACTGTTACGAGTATTGTTATATTTTTGCAAAGGACTGCACCAGAGAGGAACGTGCAGAGCGTGGTATCATCACGCAAGGACAACGAGCTTCGATTAAAGCTCACCGCGTCGAAGAGCAGACCGACGATAAGTTTCAATTCTATCGGAATCCTTAAATAAAACTTCCATCAATCCCATAAATACCGGAACAAATATCATACTTAATCCGTATCGTTTCCTGCGATAAAGTCTGATTGCTCGGTGAAAGGCCGAGAGAATATGTCGTCTATTTACAGCGACGTCACCTTGCAATTAACTTATCTCAGTTATTTCGAACTTCTCGGCGATGAACACGGCGCTATCTTAATCCATGCACAATCGTGGCACGGTCTTTAACGTCGGTACGTATTGGACAACGATATTTTGCGAGAACGACGACTTACTTGCGGTATCGAAAGGATCATCAGGTGAATATACGCGATGATGATCCTCTCGCGATCGCCAATTCGCCCATCGACGCGTTAACATTCGCCATAAACGTACAACGTTACCGTCTCGTAACGCCGAAGTAATGGGAAGTTTTATTAGAACAATGGCTTTGGAGACACTGCAAGTATCGCCGGTTAGACACCGATGCCCGTGGGCAAACAGACTTTTTTTTTTCCTTCCCTCTACGTCCTTTCGCAAGGAGACATCGGTGTGCGGCAGACGCCATTGTGTTCCGTGGTGTCGGCCACCCACGTGAAGATCTTTAAGAGGACGCTGCGAAGCGTCTTCTCAGCTCGGATGTTAATTTAATCTGTATCTTATATCAAACTGACACGCGGGATAAAGGATCGATGGGGGAAAAATTGACGTTAATACGACGGGGGCGAGTTAAAGCAGAATGGCTGGTGTGGTTATGTGGGTGTTCTAATTGGAGTGTTCCTGATAGTTTAGATATTTTTTCTATCTTATACCACTGCCGATACTAAGTGTTCGATAGAGTTCTACAAATTTGTGGTTGAGTGCTAAATCCTAATGCAATTCGTATTGCACCACTCTACTAAGAGTTCATTCAGTTGATGAAGTTGTACACTTCCAAAAGACTTAACACCTTCGGTACGGAGTCAACAACTGATATATCCCTCCATGGGGTTGCTCTTTCGTATTTTTTTCACGAGACTAAACTGATTAGAATTCCATCGCATATTGAAATCAAGATGTAATTACAGTAGAAAACGTGTCACTCCGATGCAACGAGGAGACAGGTAAATTACGGTGGGCATTCAAAATCTTACATTCCTGCAAACGTTACTTATTTCTTGATATCAGTTATTATTATCGCACCCCGTTGAAGAAAAGAGTCCAGGTGTTCCTCTTAAAGAATTGCAGAGCATACGACAGGCACGTGATGGATATTCGTGACGGAGCCAAGGTGAACCGCCGAGGGATTTCCCAGCAGTTCGCTTTGTCGTAAGGTGGGGTAATGACGCACCCCACGTAACGAGGGTGTGCCACGAAAAAAGGTACGAGCCTTCGGCTGGGTTCTTCTAGAGCATGCACCGCCGAAGCAGCTTACTTGCATTCCCACACGTGCTCGCCCTTACGAGGAATATCGTTGGGGGTAGCAACATACCCCACGTGGGAGTGCATGCTTGAAAAATTCCATCACAATACCCGCTCCCCCCACTAGCTGGACCCAAAGAAATATCATTGTCCTCCGCGTAACGCCAGTTATGCATTGTTTGCGCCGAAGAACTTGAATTCCCACAACGATCTTAGAATTTCAACAGTGTAAATAAATTCTAGAACTTTTTCAATGTATTTGGTAAAGAATTTTCGATATCCTCAGTCATTTCGTTAATGTAAAAATTGAAAATTAGCCCTTCTCACTAATTTTCTTGTGGAATCAATTAAAAATATTGTCCATTTAAAATCCACTTAGAGCTTTGGATTCTAAGTCAAATAACCGTTGTAATTAGCGCCGAAATAAGGAACCACTTCTTACCGTGTTAATCTTCTATCGTTATAACACAATTTCACGGATAAGACGAGGTACACAGTTTGCTGCTACTTTCTCCTGCTCTCCGCAGAAAACTTTCTTCATTGGTCTATCAAAACTAGCGCACTAATGTATATAAATACACCAATACACTTTTGTTTTATTCCTAGTTCGCAATCCGAATCACCGAACTGCGCAGATCCACGGTAAATGCGAAGGATGTTACAGGGTGCTCCAATTTTTGGCGGGAACACCCTCATACCTTCGCACGCAAGCCGCCCTTAATGGATCCACTGGTGAAAGAACCCTCGTATGGATCCTCGAGGATGACGCGTTGCAAGTGTGTAACGAGGGATCACGAGGGTAAATATTCCTCCGTCGGCTTTTTGGCGGGAAGGAATAAGGTGTCCTGCTTTTGAAGCACGCCTGCGCAGCTTGCGCAATTCCCACACGAGGAGGCTGCATGCTTCGAGATTCCCCCTCGTCGTTCCTCGTTAATAACTCCCTCCACGACAATAGGGGGGACTGCTTCTCGTGTTCTTCGAGGAGGGGGATGCTGACTGGAAGGAGATTGCCAGTTACCACCTGGAGGCACCGTGCGCTTCAACGTGGGAGCTCCACACCTATGCCACCCTAAACAAAAACCTTCCGTCTCTCCTGCACTTCCCTGGGGATTCTTCCTTGCCCTTGGAATTTGTGTTAAATGTCAGGTTGCGGAAGGACGGCGAGTTTCGACAGAATACTTTTCGCGGGAAATTCAGCGGAACTTACGATGGGTACGCGCGAGATTATTATTTAAGTAAGGACGAACAAATTTCTTGGTGGCGACGGTGGATATGTAGTTAATGGCTTAAACTACTTGTATAGTTCAAAGTTCAAATCTTCGTCACATCCCAAAGATTTTTCCTAGATGATATATAATCGTAACCTGAACGGTTCAAAAACCATCTAAAATTGTGGGTTCTAGGTGAAATAACCATAGCGGTTAAGACGGAAAAATTCGGTAGAAAGAAAAAATATGTTCGAAAGATTCGTAACGGCGATCTCGATCGAAAATGGAAAAATCGTGAGGAAAATGCTCGTCTCCGTTTGGACTCGTAAGAGGCGGCACCGAAATCCGTCCATTTGGTGCATCGACGATCGACAGACCGAGGTCAGGAGGTTCTGACTCATCCCGATCTTTATCGATCCTGTCGACTCTCTCGTTGCACGAGGAAAGGTATCCGAGACAGGTAACCCTCGGGTGCCCGGAGATAAGTCACTGCATGTCTAAGCGCCGACCGATTATCATCCTCGTCGATCGTGCTTGATTATCTGCAATTCAAAATCCCACGAAGACGACGACAACGACGGTCGAAGCGCGCGCACATCCGCCTTTATGCGGGAGTCCAGATGTCTTCGGTGTGCAAAGCTTCTTGTTGCCAATCAGCCGGTATTACGATACCCTAATAGAACTCATATCCGGGCGGGGTAGTAAAGAATTTCGTTTAAAAGTGATAATTCAATTTTCCGCTTCTACCGGTTTTCCATAATACGAAAAGCGGCTTACTTTTACCTTCTAGCAAACTGTGAAATCACATTTTACAGGTAGGCGAGAAAGTGTCGCATGAATATCAAGTAAAAATACTTTTTTAAAAATATCAAAGGACAAATGGTAATACGTATTCATCCACGTTGCTCAATAATAACCCCATTTCCATCGTCGAAGCGAGGGGTTGGAAATTAATAGGCTTCATTCTAACCTTCTCCCGTACAATGTTTAGCTCCAACGTCTTACAACATGGAACAATTACGACCCTGCCGCGTATTCGTACCTTCGGCTTACAATCGCATTGTTCCCGAGGAGCAACAACATTGGAACTTAATTAAAATACGCGCCCGCAAAGGAGTGCGCGAGCAGCCTCTCGGGGGGCGGTCGTGGGAAAGCGGGAGAAATAAAGAGCGGCAGGATTTTCGAGAAAGGATATCGAGAAACTCTTTTTCTCTTTCCGAACCTGGACGGTGCACGGAGCACGTAGCAAGTATTCCGAATAGTTCAGGGTCGTAGAGGAACCCTTTCCTAGCGCCTACAGGACCCCTTCGAGACGCGTACGTCTCTAATTTGCATTTGCAAAACACAATCGTCCCCTCTCCCTCTTGCCTCGCACGTGTTTTCTTCTTCTTCTTTCTCCACCTCCTCCTCGTCGCCGTCGTCGTCGTCGTCGAGTAAACGACGAGTAAAAGTGACGTCACGTCACGTTCCTTCGAGAGAACCACCCCGGGAACAGCTGCTCGCGATTTCTCACGCGCCCAAAAGCCACCGCGAGACAATTGAACTTGATTCCGGTTCGCCCGGGGTGGCTCTCCTTCAAAGCCGTACGTATGTGAGAGGAGAAGGAGGAGAGGGAGAGAAGGTCCACCCATATGGGCACGCACCTTCTTCTTCCACGAAGGTACCGCTCTCCCGCTTCCGGAAAAATCGATAGACAGGTGGAGCAGATGCAATCGGAATGTTTGCCCCCTTGCAGGGGAGAGAAATCGGGCTTCTAGATGGAAGACCTCATTGTCAGAGACTACGGATGCGAATAACGTTCGCACTGTGCGATCGTCTGGAGATCGTAGGAGCATTAGCGGACAGTTGCTTGGAGATGGTTAAGAATCTGTTTGTATGATAATATCGATGCTACTTGAATCGAATGCTGTTTATCGGGATTCAATTTTGTGTAATAAAAACTTTGAAAATTCCACGGTTTTGGTACATTGCAATAACGAGTTTCATGCGCGGCACAAGTCATCGTTGAAATACAAGTTAGGCACATTCCTTCATAGTAAGGCAATGCGTTGCAATTATCATTTCTCAATCTCGTTTAAGGAACGCCAAAGCAATGCAACAAGAATATGCACTCTGCCTAGAACCGTAACATTCAAGACTGACAGGCAGACTTTACTGCTCTTACTCTGTAATATGCATTTTTCCTTTTCATTCGGATTCGAATAATTAAATAACTCACTCTGACGCACACGTCCTTAAAATGATCTCAAGTCAGTGTTCTTGAGATCCTGGAGATACGTGCGGCATGGGCAATTGATATAATTGGACCATGTAATACCTTTTCGTCGGAACATTCGATGCAATACAAATCGACAATATTTACCATACAAATCGTCCGCCTATTTGCGATACTCGCAACATCTCCGACACCGTTTCAGCACGAGAGTATACGCTACGTAAGCTCGATCCATTTTCAAATTTATACGGATGTCGTAAAATTCTCGAAATGTATAGACACGACGCACGGCAAATACATCTCGGCCATTCTCGAGTCAAACGATTCGGGATTTACCGAGAAGCATTGCAGAATATTCCGTGCCGATTGTTTTCGTAGGCTAAGCGTATAAAAGCGCCCGTACCTCGTAGATCCAGGATCTGGATCCTGATCAAGGTGGCCAAGCGGCAACCGTGCGTTTATCGATGCCGGACTATCTCCAGACGATTCGGCGATTCGGTCTCATATTCAGAGCAGAGGTCCTTGCATCCTGATCCCGCTGTTCGACTCGGCTAGATATCCTGAGGTAATATGCATTCGGCTGCCGACCAAATGAATTATGCAGAATCCGAGAGGCTCGATCCGCAGTCTCTCTTTATGCATCGATCTCTCTTTCCTTCTCCCATTCTTTTTCTTTTTCTCCCCGTCGCACGCTCCTGCTGACCCAGAACCTAACAGCAACTAGGAGACGAGAGGATTCGAGAATCGATTTCCTCCGTTTCTACGCGAACGTTCCTTTTGCGAATCGCCGAGAAGGTGTGGAATTATTTGTAAACAAAGAGATCGTCGTGAGGTCAATCGATAACGATAATGTTGACCGCTTACTGCCTGTAATATTGTTACTCTGTGGCGTCATCCTTCGGGGGGAATCTCTCTTCGAGAGTTCGTATCAATTAATGTAACTGTTCGTTGATAGGAAATAAGATAACGTAAAGAGCGAACGTTAGGAATATTCCAAGTGTACTCCCAGGACAATTGCATCCTGTTAATTACGAAGTAAAGGAGGGGGACTCGGTAGATTATTAGAAGCAATAATTTCCTGTCGGTATTAAATATTTTACGAGGTTGCAATGAAATCTACAATGTTTTATTAACCGAGTGATTTATGGATCCAGCGAGCAGGAATTTAAAAATTATGAAAAAAAATCATACGCGACGAAGTAAAACAGAGAAAAATGTGATTAATGCACGATGTTAATACCGTGTCGTGACGGCTCAAAAATGGGATACTTTCATTAAACTACACGATTGTATCTGCGTTATGAGAGCTCACGGAAAATGCTCGACGTGACATTTATATTTAACAGAAAGCAATTAGTTTTCTTGACAGGTCGTTTTTTCTATCCCCTTGCGATACCGTACGCGTGTTGCTAAGCGAATCTAGGTCCCATCTAGTAGTAGAAACTGCACTCGGCAGGCTCGCCATTCAAAATTCATTTATTCGGCCGCGTCGATCGGCGCAGCCCGATTTCCGCAAACGATGCTAATGCCGGAGCATAGCAATTCGCCGGTTTGCAATTGCCTCCCACCTCCTCGACTTTCCGTCGAGACTAGACGACGAGAGAGAAAAAGAAAGAAAGAAAAAGGAGGAAAAAAAGACAGAGGGCGAGTATTATGAAAAAAATAGTGTCGACTATTTCCGTCGACGTCGGGTACCGCTGGTTTTCGCGCTGCTATTAAAATCAAGTCTCCAGCGCGATGAAAACCTTCGACACGTTACGACCGCACGCATTGTTTCGCAAATAACGACCATAAACTCGAACAAACCCAAACAAATCGAAACGCGAGAGAGGCTCGCTCGTTAATACGCGATTCGACACGCGCGAATTTTTCACGTTAGGTCCCATCGTCGAAATTAGTTATCGGCGTGCCTGGAAAACGTTATACACGACATGGTCGAGTGCCGACGGTGATCGATCGATGTTTCGAGAGCCGATCGGTACTCGCAATACTACCGGGAGAACGAAGGTACAGGATTGCATGGGATATCCATGCATATTAAGTCGCCGTACGACTGTGGCCGATTATTGCAACGTGGAAACGTTTAATTGCGCTCTCATCTACGGACACACCGTGATAATTATTGCAAATGACAAAGTCCGTATTTCTTCTTGGTGATCGTTCAAAGCCAAACGGTATCTCGAGTTCTACGCGTCCTCGTTCTCGCGCTTACCTATGATTTACCTCACGGTAGACGTTCCGCCCCGATTTTCCACGACAATCGTCTCTGTTGACACTTTTTTTTTTCCTTTCGCAGAAGCCACCGGCGACAAGGATCGCCGGTATTCGAGGCGTTACGGTTACGCGTAACTTCAGGGACAAGGAAGAGAGGAACGAAACGGTGAAATACGTAAACAGGTAATGTTTGGTTGGTCGGAGTTTCCGTCGGCCGAATATACGAGCAACTAGCCGCTACTCCGGTCGTCTGACCCAGACGAATAGTCAGACGGTCAAGGTCCTACTTTGACTGGTAGATGAGGCAGACGTCTATCGAATTCGCTATGAGTTCATTGCCGAGCCACCGAAACATCTGGCGCGAAAAGAGATCCAGGGATCATCGATCACCATCTTCCCGCGAGGATAGCCGATATATCGACAGTCAAGGTGTAACGAATTCTCGTCGGGAATGAAGTCCGATAAATAGCAAACGGCATTCGATATTCATTACTGACGGTGGGAAATAAATTGCCATGCTGCATTCGTGCCGGTCGATGGAATAATATTATTCGTTTTATCAACCGACACGTTTGTCTCCCACGCAGCCACGAAAACGGGGTTAGAAAACGGCACTGTTACCGCAAGGCCGTTAATTAATTTTCTCGAACGACAGGGTAGCCGGGTGGGAGGATTCGCGAGGCAGAGATTTCCAGTTTACGCACGATCTACCGATCGCTCGTGGCTCGATACGAGCCGTTAATGAAACGTCCAATTGTCGCGACACTGATTAATCGTCGGTCTATCGACGGAGCAAGATCTCGCTTTAATTTAATTGCTATCATCGGCCGACTCGAGAGAGACCTCCTATCTTTCTTCTCGTTTCCCCTCTTTCCTCGGATCCACGGAACGCCGAGGACGAGCCATCGACACGGTGGTTAATTAACCCAAGAGCCGGTAAATGAATTAGGAATATACTTTACACCGTGACCAAGGACCCCTCCTGTCTCCCTGTCTTATGATTTAAGGTCAACGGGACTCCACGACGTAGGTAATAAACGCTCCGTGAACTTTGAAACAGTCGATCGACGTTATTTAAATACTCTCCACTATTGAAACTTATCGTCGTCCGTCTTTTTCCAACTCACAAATCGCTATCACCGTACAATGATACGATTTATAACAGGAAAGAAAATCGTTTACAACCATACGCTTCTCTCTTCGATTTCTACGACGAATAGCGTGTCTTACACATCGTCGCAGAAGGAGGTTCGCAGTTCCGGTAAACAGGATTACCGCGAGCCGGCACAGAAGGCAGTCGATTTGTTTACATCCAGCAAATTAAATTAATATTCCGCGAACGTCCAAATTGACGTGTAGTTCGGTCTAGTGTACGAGCATCGCGCGTGTACATACACCACGGTATTCTATGACATTCTCGCTCTTTCTCCTCGTCTATCTTTGGTTTCTCTTTCTCTTTAAGAGTTTGAGCGGACGAGCCGCGAGCGGTATTAGCAGTGCTCGTAAGAGGAAGATTACAGTGTCGCCGGGGCCGTGGCTCGGAAGACGGCCACGACGTAAGATGAATGCTCCGCGCTTTTGCGAGCGTGCCGCTCGCGCTCCTTGGGCGGGACGCATGTTTCTTCGTCTCGCTCCGATACGCGAGTACGCGCGGCCCAACACCTATGATGAATGTCCGACGTTAACTAAAACAATAATTCAATTAAGACTACCGTTACTCTCACCTCGCCTCGTACCAGCGACGACGGCGCTTCTTGCGCGCGTTACCTCCGCTCGCTTCATTGTTGCGCCGATATAATTGATTCAAAAGGAACTGCCGCGGAATTGCCGGCAAATTATTTACGAGCTCGAGCGCGATTGTATATTTATGAAGCCAAGTTAAAAGAACACGACGGGTTACATTTGAGTAACAACGCTCCCTCATTTGTATCGTAACGAGATCTCCACGGACTTATCGGCCGTACGGAATGCGAGAAATTTCACCGATAGGAGCTGCGATTAGGATGAGAACGAGGGCGTGGAATTTGTGAATAGCAGCGAATGAATCTTCCGATGCTCGAAGATACTCTTTTGTTGGATGGCGCGAAAGACCGTCGAACAGAGCATGAAGTGATTCTCGCATTGCGTTTCTAAGTTTTGTTCCAACGAGTGACGGTAACTCTCGCTCTCGTCGAAAGACGATGGCGTAGGAGACGAGGGTCCCTCACCGAGTATAATTATTAGTCACGCTGCGGTCGGAGAGTATATACCTGGCTGCAGCCACGGCTCGACCGAGACCAGCGTAGATTCCATGTTATTTCCACTGATTACATTCATTATCGGATTTAAAGTTAGTAGACCCTTAGTTAGGAGCGGCCAGAACATCGTTGGCCAGCTAGAATCCACGAGTCAACCGGCGACTTTTGGGTCTCGATGAGAACTGCCACGACGAGAACCTCGCATTAGTTTTATCGAACTCCGTCCATTATTTCAACCTCGTTCGTCAAATCGTCTTTCGGTCTTGAAACGGCTGATGCGCAATTCTTTCTTTCATTTTCCATGTTTTTCTTTCTTCCTTCTCGTTCACTTTCTTTTCCTCGACTTTGACGAAAAACAACCGAACCTCTAGCTTCGTTGATACGATGCCACTTCGTCGAGCCTTTCCTGCTGTGTTCGCCTCGAGTATTCGCGAGAGGTCTCTCGTTCCCTCTTATCACTGTCAAACGTTACGCCCACGCACGATAATACATGTATCGTGCGTATCGCCGCGAGACGGTGGAACAAAAATATTCCACTCGCCGAAAATCAAAGCCTTTGTCATTCGGAAACGAGATACCGAGGCGCCAAGAAGAAATCATTCCAATCGAGCCGGTTGGGTCAGCCTGGGTCATCACAGTTGAATTCAAAATATTTGCCGGCACGAAGCATCTTCACTATAAATCTCTAACGAGTGCGCCTTTTTTCCTCTTCTTTCTCTCTCTCCTCTCTTCCTCTTTTTTTCATTCAATTCTGAAAAATCCGTCGAACAAAAACAAGCTTGACCGTGCGAGACTTCACGTCTTCTTCGATGCTAACGGAGCGCTATCGATAGAAAATGTAAACAACGTTAAACACGATAAGGACTATTTGTTTTCTTTCCGGGGCAAATGCTATGACACAATATTATCGCTCGTCGATCTCCAAAGAGATCTCAAAAAATCGCGACAGAACTTTCCGCGGTGGGATTCTCGCCGCGAATGTTTGCGATATCGGCCATGACGATTGAATCAATTGCGGTCAATTACGTGGACGTTCTCGTTCGATCGTAAACGTTCACAGTGGGTGGCTGACATCGAAAACAAATCGTGACGAAAGCGATGCACGCGAAGACCCGCGACCATCGGCGTAAATAAGAAAACTTGTAGGCTACGGCGATGCGTTATCGATACGATTTCTCGGCGTTTAAACGACACGCAACTTTTCACGATACGACGTTACCGATAATTCCGTCTAATACTCAATAAAGTATACGATCTACGGACTGGAACAGTCGACGAAGTCTTATCGCGCGCGATGATTGCAAAGTGATCGATGTCATAAGACCATTTTAATATGTCTTGTCGGAGATACCATTTACCCATCGCATTTCGTCCAGAAGTGTCACGGTGTATTCGTTTCGCGAATTGCTCGAATTTCGTTGCGATACAACGAGAGCGGAATAACAAAAATAATTTCCATCGAAGACTGTTTTCCTTGCTGGCCTCGTATTAACGTCGATGAGAGTGGCGCGATCATTAATGAATAACGTCTGAGACGCCCACACCAAAAGTTACGCAAACAATGATAATCCCTCGTTATCAAAATTTATTTATAATTCGTACGAGTGACTCGTTTAACCCTTTCCTGCCATCGATACACACCACTTTCTGCAACGTGTCTCGGAGCGCGCGCATCGGCAATTTAAAGAGGAGAGCACAATACGAAGTTCGCTTATACAACCGACGTTTGTAATTTGTACCAAAAAGAATACACGCACTGGGATCTAAACGAATAAAATCGACGGGGTGGATTTTCGATCTTCTCGTTCTCTCTTTTCTCTTTTTACCACTCAATTAGAAAAAGAGCCGCAAAGTTGGACAGCTCGTCGAGCAACGATCGCGTGCCGATTGCGTGCGACGTCGGGGCATTCGGTGAAACGCGTCCCTCGGAGGAGTCAATTACCAGCTGTAATATACACACTCGATTATCATATTATATTTACGCCGGTATAATTAATCGGATCGAGCGGTTCGGCCGGTAGCCCATCGATTCTCGGGTTGCGAGTTAAGAAACAAGAACGAAAAGTCGTCAGAGCACGTTGATCGTCGGAGAAAATCGTCCTGGTACGAGAGCCTCTACGAGAGGCCTAATTATTATCGAAGGACCGTTTGCGTGGGCTCGAGAACTCGGCTCGATATATCAGCACGAGGGAAGCCCGATATATCCGTGCTCGGGCACTATCGATACATTAATTAAAACATCGTTGCACCGGCGTGGCTTGACAGCGCGCTCACGCCCAACTCGGATCGGGGCCCGAATATAACGTTGCACTTTTTATTTCTCTCCATCGACCGAGACACTTTATTTTTCCCCGTGCCGTGATTTTTGTTTCTGCGCCACCTCACCGTGCCATCCGCGTTCGTTCCCTCGCTCGCATTCCACACGGAGATGCTTCGAGCTCGTGTTCGATAATCGCGCGTGTCTTCCGCGTGAATTAATCACGTTCTTTAGGAGTGCCTCTCGGAGTAATTTCCAGCGCCACTTTGGCGATATCGGTAGAAGGAGAGGGGTAGCACGATGAGACGTGTTAATCGAAATTGCGCGTGTCTCGCGGGTTAAAAATTACCGAATTAACGAATTAATTCGAGGAGCAGCAGGGTGAATCGTCGAAGGGGATCGGCCGGCTGGTAATTGCCGGAATGCCAGTCGTAAGGAACAAGTCGATCGAGAAAGTAATTAAGAGAGTTTGCAACACACATCGCGGTGCATTGTACCATCAATTTTGAGGGTAGCACGGTGATGTTTGTATAGCTCATTAAAGGTACGTGCTCGAATCTGCGTAGAGATTGGGCCGGGAGAATATATACGTCTTTCAGGCCCAAGTTGGAACGTGCAAGCCGAAGGTTTCGAGCCGACGATGCAACCAGTTGCACGCGGCCGGTATCGAGTGGAGTGCAGTCACGTATAGGGTGGGACAGAATAAAATTTCACCACCCCTCTCAGGAACAGGGGTGGCAGGAATGTTTTTGCGTGGAGAGGACAAGGAGATCGGGGGGAGAGGGGAGGGTGATTCTTGTTTCTCAGGCGAAGTACTTTTGCAAGGGAGGAGTCCAGGTTGGTGACGTCAATGAGAAGGCGGAGGAGGAGGAGGAAGAGAAAAAGGGAGGAGAGGACTCGCAACGTGGCGTGGGAATTAGAAGGGAGAGACCGCCTCGCCACCCCTCTTACCGAGAGACCCTTTAGGGGGCGAGTTTTGCAACCTCGAGACGCAGTTGCTGACGACGATAATCGGTGCTACTGCGTAGTCGTTCCTCGCGTGTTCTACCGGTGACACGCGTCATCATTGTTTCCGAATTTCTTGACAGAAAGTACTGTTACGTCACCGGGAAAAACTGTGCCGTTGTGAATTACGTTTAATTATCATCGACAGGCGCTATTGTTCGGAGTGAATTTCCTATTTTTTTTACGAACACTGAGCAAACGTGGTGCAGAATTGAAATTGGAGTTTCAACGTGCCTCTTACTTTCCGCGTGTGAATAAAAGGTGCGTGAACTCAAACATTGAATCTACTTTCGAACGTGATAGTTTTTCTTTGATTCAACAACGAACTGATAGTGTCAACTTGGCAGAAAGAGCGACAGTGGACGATGCTTCCTAGTCGTTGGAGGAATTTCTACTATTCGATCTAGTCTTACAGAATGGTCGAGCTGATATACCCTACGGAGAATCAAGAAAGAAACCTCAAAGTGGTGAGTACCTTCGCATCCTGATCTATCGTTATCTCTAGTAAAACTTTCCTACGAAGTGCACTACCACTAAATTTGCACACCTCGTGACTATATTTAAACCATGCAAATATAGATATTCAACAGCGTTACTGCAACATAAAGAATTAATTATTGTATAAAGTGATCCTGCTAGATCTCCGATTACGTAACAGAACCCGCCAAATCCCCCCGCCCCAAAACATAGCCCCTTCTCAGAAATCCTCGTTTGATCGCATTTGTGAAAATCAAAGAAATCGAATTAACATCGAAGGAATATCGAAGGGTCGTGGAAGAGGAGTAAAAATATTTAAAGGAAGACCAACGACAGAGAAGAAACGAGAAGGGAGGAGAAGCGGTTGCGGAGAAGAGGTGCCCCGCGAGGAGCAGCGCGCCGGAGGGAGAAGAAGGAACGAGGGGAGGTCATCCCCTCTTCGGTTGACCCTCTCTCTCCCCCACCAGGTCTCGTGTCGCGTGTCCTACCTCCCACTCCTCTCACCGCACGTACCCATACACCTAAGCGAATCAGCAAACGCACACTCTGACATTCGCGAGAGAGTCCATGTGCATCTGCAAGCGGTTGCAGTTGGTGCGTGGTGTTGCACCCGTGAGACTGGAACGGTGCACGCGAGAGAGACGGAGAAAAGGGGGAGGTACTGTAGGTGGGTTAAGGGTGGAGGGGTAAAGAAAGCAAAGAGGAGAGGTACGCCGAGTGAAGGGGAGGGAGGGAGGACAAGGAGAGCGGCGAGGGGGAGGGGGAGAAGGTACATCGTACGTGTTCCCCGAGGTGCACGCACGCACTCCTGTGTTGGCGGCGGCCACACGTGTGGTGGAGAAAGAAAGATAGGGGGAGAGAGTGCGAGAGAAAGAGAGAGAGAGTGAGAAACACGGTGGGGCCAGAAGAGAGGACGAGAGAAGAGACGAAGGAGAGAGAGGTGACTCTCCTCGGGGCCTTAGTTGCCGACTGTCCGCTACTACGAGCGGTGTTACGCCATCGTCATCGTTGTCCTTCTCTTTCTTCCCTTTAACTCCTTTCGTCTTCCTTTTCCTGTTCTTTCTCTGCCTCCCTCTTCCCTCCTCCCTTCACTGACTCCTTCTCTTGATCTCTCTCTCTCTCTCTCTCTCTCTTCTTTTCTCTCTTTCTCTCACCTGTTGCGGGTGAGTTTCTTTCCGTACGCGCTTTTCGGCATCACCGGACTTTTTGGATTTTCAAAAGGAAGAGACTAAAAGCGATACGACGCTGACGATCGTTGAGAGAGCAGTTTATCACGTGCACCGGTGAGAGAACGAACGAGGGACTCGTCTGGGGGACACGACGATGCGAGAATCTTTCCGATCGGAAGGACTGCCGGGAACTATAATTCATGAGCGAGAATCGACGAAGGTTTAGAGGTCGAGAGTAGTATTGACAACGGGAATCGAACGTATTCAAATTCCTGTTGGGAAGCGTTGGTGTCACATCGAATACCCTAGCCGAACGAATTTCCTGGAATTCACGCGAACACGAAATCACGCTTGGGTAAACTCGTCTCGATATAAGAGGACAGACTGATTAGTTCCGACCGAGTTTGGTAAAAGTGTTTAACCGAGAAACGCTGATACGTATCGCGAATCAAGTGAAGTGGGGTGGTAAAAGTGTCGTGTGGCTGCACGAGCGCGTCTTTTGTCGTCGCCACGATTGAACGACCGTCGACAAGCAGATTCACGCTGCCGTCTGTGCAAGAGGTGAGATATTTCAAGGCGTTTGTAATCTATCTCTCACAAATTACGGTCGATTTTCGCCAAATATTTCACTAAATTACTATTAGTAAGAGAAAAAGCCGATGTCTATGTCGGAATATTTCTTACAAACCATCCGTAAAGTAAAGATTTCAAGAAAAACGATGTAGAAGACTTTGCGTAGTACCGAAAGTCTCCAATCATTTTCTAATAACTCAAAGTGAAAGTGTCGACCTTTTCGACCGCTCGACGCGAGGCAACGAAAGTCAGTTGACTAATTGCCTCGACACGGGGGTGGAATGTCCAGACTAATGTCTAGTAGAGACGTCATTATGACGAACGGTTGTTCCGCTTATCAGGTAACGTTTAATACCGGCACGTAAGCATGGTCCTATCTCACTCTCGATCGGCGATATTTATGCACCTTTCCTTTCCCGCGTCGATAATTAAATCACTCTTTGTTCTATTACATTCCACGTAACCCCACTGCTCGCAATAGTAACGACCTAATGTAAACCTGTCAGCGAGATAAGACCGAGTTAACTTTACGACGTCTTTCCGCAAAATGCATTTGTTGTGAATGCCATTCGGGTGATATCATTTGCAGGGAACATTATATACCGGGCGGATTTAACGATCGGCAATAAAAATATCTAATAACCTACTGGTTAAATAATTAATTCCGGTAATAGCATTAATCGTTGCCATCGAACCAGCAATTACATGTGTATAAAGCGCTACCGTTACCTCTCTCATAAAACCCATGCCAAAGTGCTTTTCTTTTTGCCGCCGTTTCCCACGCGATTGTCTACCCGCGGAATTTCCGAAATGTCAGATACCTCATGATTCTTGCCAACCGCAATGATTTCCCGGAGGAAAATCACCGATTTTCCGCTAAAACTCTCGACGTTGGGCTACCGAACGCGTAGGTACAGTGGCGCATAAATCAAACACGGGTATATGCGAAATAGAAGAAGTGAAAAAGGCGAGATAATGGCCGCACAATCCCGACATACGTGCCACGGGATATCGCATAATAATGGTACTTTCATAATTCACGTGCGTGCGATTCCGTCGATTACGTAACTCGCAAATACACTGCGGCATCGTGTAACCAAAGGAGAATCAAGGTAGAATACGTAGATTTTCTTTCGTAAGTAAATTGATCGACAGGGGCAAGACGGTAGGAGATAAATTCACGAGTCGGAACAGAAATGGGTTCGAACGGATAACTCGATCTTCCTTTCTCCAGGTCTTCGATTCTCTTCCACGATATTTCTCTGAACGTCCGTGTTTATTGTCACCGGATGTCGAGAGAAAGAGGGACGTGCATTTAATGAGCCGGATAACGATGCGTTATTATTTGTCGTTAACGAGCCCGATTAATTAGTGGGTGGATCGACGGGATGAATACGGTAATAACGCGTTGCGTAAACGTAGGCTATTGTACATTAACGTATCCAATTAGATTATTTACTGTCGACAATCACCGGTGTTGTCACCGTGGAACGTAACGGAGAAGTTTCTTATGTGCGGCAATACTTCCACTTCTTCGACCTGACCGGAATGACCGAGTAATCGGTTGATCCTTTGAGCGCAGCAGGATATCCCTCCGACAGGACAGTTAGAATGGCATTAAAATACATCGAGAAACGGTCAGCATGTTACTGTTGTAAAGAAATTCCAGGCTTGACATCGCTCGGTAACATTTTAACCCCAGTTGGTATTCCGGTAGCATAGCAGCTAGCGACCGGTGTACCGGCAGCATTTATTGCGCTCCTATATGTAACACGGGAAATCCTCTCGCGTGTCCGAAGTCGTTCCTTCGAAATCGCATTTGCACGCGTGAATCTTTGCACGTCGATTTTACGCGAGCTTGCTCGCCAAACGATAGAGGGATAACGAGTTATGGGGTGAAATAGCACCGAGTTGGTACCAAGGGAGACGAACTTAAAAAGAGAACCTATTCTTCTCTTAGAAATGGACAAGTGTGGTGGTAATTGTAACACTGGTGTTACGTTATCTATTCTTCGTTTCGACATACCCTGATTTCTGTTTTGTGCTGCGAGTTAAGTTCTGTGCACGGTTGAACGGTTCAATTCTTGTATCATTTCTAGAAAGTTCATAGTTGCATCTTACAAAGTAAAAAAAACAACTGAGAAATACAATTTTTCAAATTTTCACTTTAGACCCTCGCTCAATCACTGAAACTATTATCAATTTGAATGCTCAAACATATCAAACATCCAGTTCGCTTCAAATAAAGGACTTATTCTGCACCGAGAATCTCAGTCGTTTGAAAGTGTCGCCGCAAAAAAGACCATAAACCCAGAAGTTGCGATTAGCTCGCGAGCATTAAACGCGCTCTTTTTTACCGCAACTCGTTTAAGCATTCCTGAAATATTGTTCGGCGTAAACGCTCCGACGAGAATTTCCCCGAGAATGCGTCATAGTAACAAAGAAATTCCTGCGCCGCTTTAACCCCGACTTTGGTACCGGTAGCATAGTGACTAGTGGTTGGTTGTACCCGACCTTATATATCCCTCGTATATCACTATACGCCTCTTGCGTGCACAAACTCGTTCGTCGAAAGACGTTCGTGTGCACCTCCACGAATCCATGCATCAGGGTGTAAGTGCATGCGCCGAGTTGCGTACCTATGTGCACGCACGATGCGTGCAAGTACGTAGAGCGAAGCCGCGTGTGTGTTTACACGCGTATCCCTAGAGGAGACAGATGCATAGCGCGCACGCATTTACATCTCGACACGCGAGTCCCCCCCTTGTCTCTTGCTGTCGTTGCTCGTGCGGATCGATTTTACAATCAGGGTGCCCCATTGTTCCTCCTTGTCGGATTACTCCGCGTAGGTGATCCTCCTTCTTTGCACGCTCGAATTGCGTTTCGGCGCGAAGCTGTTCTGATTGTGGTGTAATTGTTTAAGAATAGCTGAGATTCGAAGTTTGTTAGAGTTACGGGTCCTTTTTTGTGACACGGATAGACGATTTTTTAGCCAAAGTGGAGGATGGAATTTTGTTATAATAACTAATGCCTGTTGGTACAGAATTACTGTGCGTATGAGATAGATTTGATTATAGTCTAGCATTTGTATTAATTGAATTCGGTCAATTTCCCGTTGCACTATAATCGATATCTTCGTTTGTTTAACCCCTTGCCCTACGATTTCTTTCGTGGCTGCCACCGCAATAATTAAAAATTAAATTGCTAACATAAAAATATGTCAGTGATTTCTGATATATTTCAGAATCTAACGCAATATTAATAACATAGAAATAATATCGTTTCGTGTTCCACTGATATTTTCAATTTCATCATTTTTGAAAAGCTTCAAAGTTTCCTACTCCAACAACCGCATCACAAGTGTCACTCGTTGTTGTAGGGCAAAGGGTTAATATCTTATCTTAGATACAAATAAATGACACACTTTCTAAACATCTTTGTCCTAAAACAAAATTGTTTTGTTAACAGCCTGAAATTTTAGTCCACGATGACTTAAAAATTCTAAGGAAAAATAGTATTATCTTGCGAGAGATGATCTGATAATGCAAAGTGTTAAAACGAAATATAGATTGAAATTATAGAAATCCATTTTAGAGTTAATTCTTTAAATCAAGTTTGGCCTCCGTAAATCGATCTATAACGTTACACGGATAGATCCTCCTTCCCGCGCAAAAGATCTGCACCCAAGGCGACTCGTCTAGGGCACGTGCGATAGAAGCAGAGACTTGGAAATTTGAACTTTCAAGTAGCAGACGAAATATTGATTGGAATTATAGAAATCCATTTTAGAGTCAATTCTTTAAAAGAAGTTTGGCCTCCGTAAATCGGTCTATAACGTTACACGGATAGATACTCCTTCCCGCGCAAAAGATCTGCACCCAAGGGCGACTCGTATAGGGCACGTGCGATAGAAGCAGAGACTTGCAAATTTGATCTTTCAAGTAGCAGCTGCGGGCTTCCAAAGAAACGTCGAGGAGTATCCTAGACACACGCTCCTAGAGCCTTACACGTAGAGACGGAAGATGGCCAAGCAGACAGACAAACAAGAAAGAGAGACTGACAGGCGGAAGGTCCTGGTTGCCCGAAAGATTACGACGGTGGTAGCACGTGCCCCATTCAAGACACCATGGAGGGGTACCACCCTCGTAACTTAACCTAACCTAATCCAACCTCCTCGGCGAGGCTATTCAGGCCGTGACGAGGCAGCCTCCTTTGTGACCCAGGTTCAATCCGAGTCCTGGCGATTCAAACGTCTCTCCGTCTCCTTTGCCCTCCTCTTTTCTCACTTTTTTTATCGCCTCGAGCATCGAAAAGTTAGGGAGTCTGCTCCCTACGTCGCTCTACCTTTGATTCAGAAACGCAGACGGCTAATCGAAGAGCTAGGCTAACGTCGAGGAATGGGGGAAACTTTGAGGGAATTCAATTTTCCTTGGTGATCTATATTTTTAGATGATTTTTCAAATCACAGAAGCTACGACGTGAGCGTTGACAATTATTTTGTGAGTCGATAGCGGGAGGATTTGAAAGAGATGAGGTGTTCCAAATATTGCGGAGAAAGGACTTGTCTTAAGATTAATTGGAAGATCGAAACTCTATCTGCAATTGATAATACATGATTTTTCCTACGTCGTGTGTATAACATATTTGTAGTGGTTCGGAATTTACTTAAAGCTATAAGTCTCATGGTGAAATGATTACACTAATTAAAACCCAAATACAAAACAACAATGTGTACCGATAAAAGATCATCGATTAAAACACGATAGATGTCCTCTGAAGGGAATTCTGCCGCTTTACGACCAACCTACAAAGTGACAATTTGTCGCCGGCGGTTTTGCACGCCCTGCATAAATCACAGGAAGTTTAGGACACTTAGGCCATTTACACGCCCTTCAGAGTTCAGGGGACTCCATTTACGAGCGTCTTCTAAAAGAGTATATACCATGGAAGATCGGTTTTGCAGTTCGTCTGACTTTTCTTAAAAGGGAACAAGAAAAGGAAGAAAAAGCAGCTTCCTAAAAATCGGTCACCCGCCGATGTTGTTTGTCCCATTTAAGACGGACAGAATGGTAACACGCCTCGAAATTGTAACGAACACCAACGCCACTGACCATTGTCCGCTCGAAGGAGCCATAAAAGCTTCCGCATGTCTTCCGACGAAGAAGAGAGAGAAGAATGGAGCCGAAAGCTCTTTGAAGTGGAGGAAGACGAAGGGAGATTAAACGAGAACGCGCGTGACCTCCTTAGGATCAAAACAGGACCGTTTCTGGACCGTTTCTACCGGAGGCGCGTGCAAAGGGCGACGACCATCTTACTGCACAGGAGAATAGTAATAGATCGGAGAACTTGTGGAGTTCGAAGACCACGAAATTAAAGTGGCAAGAATGCAAAGCTTCCTATTCTATGTCTAAGAAATTCGTGAAACAAATTCCAACGTCTTCGTAATTTCCATAATTTCGTATATGTTTCTTTACCTCTACGCGTTTGCACGCATGAAAAGTCTATCGGTCGATGAATTGTATTATTGAATCATAGGCGTATCGCAATCACGACGTCTCCTGCATCATTAGCCGCTTACAAAGGTTACATCGCGTCTCGCTAAATGATATCAGCGCTATGTCATTATTTCACGCGGCATTAAATTTCATCTTTCTCCCGGTTAATCATATATTTGCCAAGAATTCTATTCTAAGCGGATGCAAAGAACTTTAAACTTCCGCGTGCATCTCGTGCGCGGTAAAATATTATTCCTCACCTCGTGCAACGCGTCGTCTCTTGAAAGCAACCAATAATAACATTTATTGGATGCTACCGCGTATAATGCAATGGGAGAACAATTTACGTTCTCTCTTTGAGGCCTCGAGTTCTTTTCATGTCTCGAGCTCGAAAGGAGCGCGAAACTCTTTCAGAAGGGCGAGAAGCATTTTTTGCCGGCACGCTGAAAGGGAGCCTCTCCGATTGCGAAACCATCGAAACGATGCCGCGGGCAATCGTTTATAATAAAGGTATATTATGAGCCGCGGAATTAAAGTATACCGTGCAATTACGTGTCAATTCTGTCAACGTACTTCGTCACGCTGTAGGATGCCTTCGGTCGTCCAAAAAGAAGTACGTGCTCTTACGGGGTACAAGTACGCAGCGACGTATCGTGTGTTCGTTGCTTTCTTTCTTTTCTCAAGTAAGCCCCCCCCTGGACCCTTCCTGGTTACTCTATGTCTCTGATCAGTGGCGTAGAAACATTCGTATTTAACCGGTACGCCAATTAAATACCTTGACTTTCTTTGTACATCATATGCCGTGCTGCTACAATAGCGATATCGAAGAGCAACGATCATAGTACTGACGGATATAACATTATTTGTCAAACGATTGAAACCTTTTATACTTTAATTTTCTAAATATCAAAGTCAAGTCTTTCCTTTGCTTCTGGAAAAATTTCTAAAATACGAACAATGGATAATAAAAATACGCAAAGAATCTAGCGAAAAATTCCAATAATTCCAAAATGGTCCGACTTCTCAGGAAAGATGAAAAAAAAGCGATACAACGCGACGTGTCTGATCCGTTATCCTGACTGCACGCTGGAGGATAAATTGAGACACTAGAGGGTTACATCGCACCCCTACGGCTCCGTTGTTCCTACGCCATTGTTTCGTGGGTAGGTACAACCAGGACGAGAGTCTAAAAGGCACGTATAGATGCGTTACACACACGCCCGGTTTCCACGGCGAGCACAAGGCAAGCTGCAACAGCGAACCTCGTCATAACGGTCGCCGACGAGGTTACGGGGAATACGGGCGACAGGACAGGCAGCCAGGCCATTATTGTGTACGGACGGCGATCTTTATGTAAGATCTTACACGGGGTCCCATGGGGTCCTGCGGCGCACGCCCATGCCGTCGAGGGTGGCTGCGGTTTCACTATTTTTCTTCCCCTCTCGTTTCCTCCTTACCGGGAGCACCGTAATCTCGCCTCTCGTCCTTTTTCTCGCCCTTCCCTTTTGTCGCCTCGTAAATCTCTTTAGGTGTTGAAACATTCGAGAGAGGACGGTTTTTATACGGTGGAAAAGCCGAAGGAAACGATACCTAAGGCCTGCCTTTCCCTGTCGATAAGCTACCCTTAATTCTATGTAATCGAATCACGATCGACTTTCGTTCGTTTCTATCGAACTTCGAAGACTTTCCTTCGATTCTATCGAACTTTGGCAACTTTCATCCTCATGACCAGGACATACGCATTTACTTAACATTCATAACGATCGATTCTTCATGCATTGCCGTTGGAAAAACTTGGACATCGAATATCCTCGGGCGACTGGAGAACGGTCACGCGCCATTAGTTTGCCAGGAAGCCGGAGATTGTTTTTAACCGCGGGGTGCGCATACGAGTGATTTCGCAAGGATCGCGAAGGTCCAGCGACCTGAACGCGCGAGGAATTCCGGGATCGCCGGTGCGTCCGGTCGCCTCGGTGAAACGGTTCGATCCGCGTCGTTTCACGAGGAAATCGCCCCGCTGGGGGTCCCGCGAGCGAGAGCAGCAACAGGTGGCCAAGAAAATAAGATACAACAGTACATAGAAACGGATGGCAGGTACAAATGTAACACGATCGAACGTTCAACACCGGGGGATTTCGCGGGCCGTCGTCTCGTTACGGTACTCGCTGAGAATTTTGACAAACCTTCGAACGATCGATCAATTTCCGTTCAGACCTCGTCCCGATCGCGAGTATCGAAACGTTTAAACGAGTTAATTGTGACATTAATACGATCGTCGTGTATCTCTCCGAAACGACAACACAGGCTGTCCGATCGATTCTCGTCGATCTTCCGCGCAAAACAACGCGAAATCCTGGAATCAAGTAGGGGAACGAGACCCAGGAAAATATCGGGGCAACAATTTCTCAAAGTTTCACTCGATCCGGTACGATCGATCGGTCCTCTACCTCTTCGACGTCTTAGCATTTGACAGACGACACGATCATCGGTCATTAACGATCTTGTACGTACAAGACCCATCGTCACGGATACTTATGTCTCTTTTTGAACGATAATGTCCTGCCGCACTCCCACCGATCTATCCTGAGAATACCGCGAGAAGGTTGAGAGGAGACGAGAGGGAGATTCATTAATTGGCCGATATGTCCGAGGTGGAGAACGAAGGAAAACCGTTGTTGGCGGCGGCGGCGGCGCAGCCGCGTCTTCTCGTTAGTTGTGTCGCGTGTACAAACACGATCGAGCAGTGTTAGTAGTGGCGATAGGTTGGTAGGGGCAAACCCTAATGAGGATCCCCTACCACGGACAGCCGGCCGACCGCCGCAAAGTAAATGAGCAGGTGCCTCTGGTATGCGCCCCGCCTACGCTTTCCACTTGCTCTCTCGTCCTCTCCGCGGCGATCCTCTCCACTCTTTTATTGTACGTACTGGGAGATACCATCGCGGAAAAATGCTTCTTGATATATTGCCCTAGTCCACCGCCAAGGACAAATTATTCGTTATTTCCTTGGTCTTTTTTACTCTTTCTTCATCGTTCTCTCTCTATCCGCCGTCGACGACGGAGCGAGAACTTTAGGATGCGTTTGGTAGGACTAGTGTCATAATTCAGGATCAATTTGTTAGTGAAGGGCCGCGTGACACACGGCGTCCTCGTTAGTTTCTTATTATGTTATATCGTTGGAACGAGAAAAGATATAATAAGAGGATTCCGTGGTATCGGGAATTAGACTGTGATTTGTTTGCTCGAGGATTGGAACTAATCTGGATACATCTTAATCCGTGAAGACGTTCTAGGTTTGAAATTTTAAGTGTCCCTACCGGTACCGTTTCAGTGTTACGATTGCTCTAGGATTTTCTGATTTCACCAAATATCTATGTTATCACTATAGTAGCTTTGAGAATCGTTCTTATTTCAATATTTCCAATTTTAACGTAGTCCGACGAAAGAAATATATCGAGAACTGTAATATAGAACTACCTAAACATCGAAGCTATAATGTACCCTCTAGAATAGAGTCCAACGATTGCCCCATCTGCAATCGATGCTTCTCGTCCGTTTTACCTCGCTCGTTTGCTCATCGACGGAGGTTAGACTTTTTTAACCTTGAGTGGAGACCTTCTGAAGGTGAGTAGACGCTGCGACACGTCCAGCTAAATCGGGAAGAGAGTTCTCGGAGCTAGACTTCTCTTCTAGGGTACACGCAGTCGTGAAGTGGTCTTCGAGACAGAGCAAACGCGCGTGCTTTTTAATACGCGTCCGCAGTGTCTATTGCGTGTCCACGCACGAACGTGCGGACGCCATCACGTGTTTGCTTAAAATCTTGACGCATGACCGGCCGATTTGTTTTTCCATTCTCAGGGCCGCGTCTATGCGTACCTTTACACGAAGTAACCTCATCGACGATTTCACCGTTCAAAGTAAAACGTGAATAATCATTTCGTGATATCAAGTTCATGTTGAGCTTCAAGCATAAAATAGCTAAATCAGTAGGAACTGAATTGAACACGTGTGTGCAAATTTTGATGAGTAGAGAACATCGAATATTCTTCCGAATGTTTCAAGATCCCAGGAAGTATGTAATCTCTGTCTGCCTAAATATACGCCAAAGTTTGCAATTTTACTATCGAGACATGATGTTTTACAATTTCACCGTCGTAGAATTTCACCGGAATTTCCAGTATCTTCGCGAAAACTTCGAAAATGTTAGAAACAGTTGGAACAAAGTCCGCTCCTGCCGGTTCTCCATAAGAGAAGTCATCGTCCGTCCTTCGTCGATCTTACTCTATCGGTGACTTACGTCTCACTTATTTCGTCCGAGGGTCGATCCTCTTTTTACCGGTCGATCTTCTCGCTCGAAGAAAGAGAGAAGAAGGCCCCTTCCGACGGGCCTTTCCTCGTCGCGGTATGTAAATACGTGGAACGAGTAGGCCTCCTCGTCTCGTACGACCGACCGCGGTGCATCGTATCGTATTCTGCCGCCATTTGTCTTCGCGATCCGGGATTACGTTACCACGATGATACACGATGACATTTATTTTGGGATTTGTACGGTTTGCCGTGGGGCCCCCTTTCTTCGTACTTACGGTACCCCGCGTGAACGCGCACCTTTCGTCGTACTGCCTACGCGCGTATCCACTCACGGTGGAATTCTTGCCGAGTTTAGTTTTGTCATTGAACGAAACGGCCGTGGAAGCAACGGAAGGGAATTTACGCGCGGAATATCACCGCCGGGATATCCGATTTCGTCGCTAATGATCGCCGGCTAGCGTGTTTATCGGCCGGTTTCGAAATACTTCTCTTCTCCTCGAGGGCTCTCCCGAATCGATAGGATCTTGCTAAACTCAACGAATCGCGTGAAAATTGTGTAAACGCAGACGGTGTTTTGAACAATCTCTCTCTCTTTTATTACGATATATATATTGAATACCGGAAAATGTTCGTGCGGACTAATAGACCGCGTTTCAAACTCTTCGAATTTAATGCTAGATCTACGGGATTTAAATCTGTTGTACTTAAATACATTAAATAAGTACTTTGAAAAAAGAGGAGTCAAGAGGTGAAAAAGATGATTGGTTAAATAACTTGTGTATTATAAGGTACATGTGAAATATCTACTGTACAGCTTTTCTATGAATTTGTGAGCCGTTTCTAACAAAGTAGGAATCGGTCGATTTCACGGCTTCCGTAGATCTAGTGTTAATAAGAAAATAGTTTTATTTTACGCTGCAGTCATCGTTCCTGTTTCCTGTAAAAACAGGGAGTTTTGGTCGTCAAAATTAATTAACTGTCCCCCTTTACCGCGGCATCACTTTTGAAATTGTTATTGGAAATGAGATTTGATTAAGATAAAAAATAGATAATAGGTAATCGGAAGGAGATACATGAAAACCGTAAGGATCCGATGAAGATTAAATCGTGCGACATCCATTTGTCCAATATTTTATCGAAGCCTAGCGAAATATGTACTTCGCGAATTTCTAACTAAAATCTGATAGTTACTCATTTTTAAAAAGATAACCACATGAACTTTTTCCGGTACCTAATATATATCTGTATATGTATATATGTACGTTTGTATGTATATATGTATAAAGGTAGCACGTGGCAAAGATCAAACAGCTGGATCATCTCGTGCGTGCGTGCCTTTAGGTAAGGATCTCTTTCTTGCGGAAAAAGGTGGGTATACGGCGACCCAGGTGCAACCTCGGAAGCCTTGGAAGGCGTGCGTGACAATGCGCGTACGCACGTGTGGGATACGTCGTGACGTGAAAGTCGCTTGAAAAAAAAGTACGGCTTCTCTTCGAACGTCAGATAACGTTCTTGCTTTCTACATCGCGGGAAAAACGTACGGACGCAGGGTATCGGGGAAGACGAAAATTTCTGAATTTTCAAGATAAACCGGTATCACGTTTAGCATTAGAATTATTAAGGCAATCAAAATGACTGATAGCAAGTTTTTTAAAAAAATTCTCAACATTGATAGAAGTGCGATACAGTAGATATTCGTTATTTATCTTATAAAACGTAAATTACTGAACAGATCCTCTTTTTCACCTCTTGATTCCGTTTCGCAAAAGTATTTATTTAATGTATTAAATTTAAAATTAAATTAAAATTAAATTTAATATATTTAACGCCGGTGGTTCTAATGTTAAAGAGTGACAAACGATTTTGTATGAATTCATCGGTTGCAATTCGGAATGAAATTAATCGTAACAATCAATGATTTAATCGATAGAGTTGTAGATCTATCTAATTCATAGATTTGCAGATTTAGTCTGGCTCGTAAAATTTAACGTAACACTCGTAACATTACAGAATGTTTGATCGATACATCTAACATTCAATATTTCATCAGAAAATCCAACTCATGTCTCCAAAAATACCTGATTTATTAAATTTCTCGTTTTTGACACGTCCAATAATCTCTGTGACTCGTCCATGAAAACTTCAATTCAATTTCCTAGCGTTAATCCATAAACATCTGATCGTCCGCAATCTGCGAAGTCTCAAACAATAAATCTACAAGACTAATAACCAATGAAAATCATCACGTTCCAAGACAGCAAACAAACCGGTTACAAAACCCAACAATCCGCACGCATAATCTTCATAATCGAGCAATCCAAGCGCCATCGTGTCGAATCGAATCGAATCATATGACGTGCTCTTTACGTAGCTGCTTCCAATAAGACAAAAAGCATCAAACTTTCCCATACCGAGTCACTCGGTGTGGGTATGGAATTGAGGAAGTCAGAATCGGAATAATGCAAACGCATGAGGCAGAAGGAACGTCAGAGACGCGAGTTACGTCAACGTCGGCGAGGCTGGCAAAGAAGAAGTCAGGAAACAACGGACCGAGGAACCCGCGCGCTTACCAACATCCACGTACTTACGCGCCAATCTACGCTCGAGCCTGTAATTACGTTAGATTTTACGGATCGCTCGACGAGCAAGTGCGTGGGCACCGTGGAGAATGCGGGGATCGTTTCGAAAGTGCAACGGCTCTCTAGGAGGCGTCAGTTCGACCCTGACTCATTAAGGCTAATGACGCGGATCGCGCAATTATTCCAATAAGCGATGGCCCGCTCCACCGAACCTATCAATTTGTTATAATTACAGCGAGAGAGTATACGAGATCTGGTGGCGGTGGACGCACTTACCAAATTACACGTCTCGATTATGGCCGCCTCGGTACGAGACGCGTAAAAAGGCAATCGTGATTTATTGATCGAAATGTCGGGGTCATTGAAATTTCGTTAATGCCCTTGGACGAATTTTTGCCGGTCGAACGAGTACGAGTTAATGGGACGGGGAGACTGATCGTAAACCTACGGTGGCTTCTCTGGTGTGTCGAAGGATTCTGAGAAATTTTAGATGCATTGTAACCTAACACTGTCTGCTGTACTTCGACCGTGTTGATGTTTGTATCGAAGCGGAGCATTTTGTGTTAAAGGCGGATCTTTATAGAGTAGAGACATTACATGGAAGTCGTTATGTATAGCTACAGTGGCACGGTAGTAGCTCAGTATTGGGTGTGTTTAGAGGGCAGCGAATGTTATCGTTTAGAGATCACGAGGACTCGCTGAATTTACGACTGGCGGTCACCGCTGTGCCTCGCGACATTCTACGCGTTAACAGTAGGTCTACGTCCGTTAAATCTGTTATACGTAAATATATTAAATAAGCACTTAGAAAAAAGAAGAATCAAGCAGCAAAGAAGATGATCAGTTAAGTAATTCATGTATTGTCAGATACACGTGAAATAGTTACTGTGTTGTTTCTCTACAAATTTGAGAAATATTTGTAAAAAAGTAGGAACTTGACAATTTGACGGCGTACGCAGATCTATATAGTCTTAATATCGTTTACTTCACTCTTAACTGTTCCGACACCTTGTAATTACATGGATGGAAAGCTATTTGGCTCTCAGCTTGCATATTTATTTTGATTACAGACAGAATCGTAACGATATGTCCTCCCTAGTTTCTTGTTTAGATAAGACGATTTTAATGAATTCTTTTAAAGTCTGAAGGCTACCATTAAAAAAAGAACTTGGAAAAATTCGCCATTTTGTTGTCCAATACTCGACATACCTTTCTATCATCTTTAATGCCCTATCAACTTAATACGCAATAATCACTTTGTATATTTAACCTCTTAATATTCATCACTACCTGTAATTAATATCATCGTAAAAAGACAACAAGCATTCAATGGTACCAAATCATAAAACAATGGATAATCATCAATTTTCCTTTGCATCGGTGTAAAATGTGTGCTGTAAACGTATACACTAAGCGACGCGTTGTCGCTGCGTCATAAATGTCCGTAAAAGGCTTAAAAGGAAGCGGAGGTTGGTGAATATATTCACGGCACACGAGTTCCGAAAATAAATCAACTTAAGTATTCTGCACTTTACGGTTCTTCATCTGGCATTAGGCCGCCACGCCGGTTCTTTCGTAAAAAAAGGCAAATAGAAGAGCGTCTAGAAAAAATTCAAACGGTCGAGCGTCCACTTAGCGAGTACTCTCGACATAGTGGACACGTGTCTAAAGCGTGGCTAGAAACTTAACCACGTGTCAATACCTCGAGGGACGTTTGTTTACTAAAGACGCAGAAGGAAGTGGTGGCACGTTGGATATTTTTATCGGAAACTTCGAAAAATTCTACGACCTTTCTCGTACGTATCGAGTTTGAGGTTAACTTTGAAATGTCTATTGCGTTGCAAGCGTCATATGCGAAGCGTAATGATGCACTTACCATTGAAGAGAATTTCAAGTGAATTACGTCGTGGAAGATCTCGGGAAACAGCCAACGATGAAATACAGGGAATCCATTGTCTTGCAAACTTGTTGATAACTTTTATACGCGAAACCTTTACCGAAGTCACCGTTTTCTTCGCGGGAAGGAACAATGCCGACTAAAAATGGCGGACACGTGACGCAAATAGGGTGCGCACTTGTTGCGCGTACAAAGCATGCGCAGAATAGTACGAACATATGCACCTAACCAAAAAATTGACATCATCAATTCTACTCACCACATGTATACAGATTAACCAGCCCGCAAGGGCTTCGATTATTCGGAATCTCGTAGCATCTTCGGAGATGTTATTCTTTGCCGAGCTTTTGCGCGCGCAAGCACGCACGCACCCTTGGCGCGTGGGCAGTCCCGAGTGGAGAAACCAGTAAAAGAGAACTTCCCTGTCTGTCCTCTCGTTCTTCTCTTCCTCCTCGTTGAATCCACTCGGTCTCTCCATCTCCGTCTTTCCATCGATGCGTCGGTTACCTCGCCGGTAAAAACAGCACGAGGTGGCCGGTCGCGCGAGCAAGAGTAGGGGGATAGGCGTGGTTCACTTCTCGTAGGTGCGTTCGGAAACGATAGTGTTCGTGCGCCCACCTCGCGCCTACTGAGCTCGCTTAGGCCGACGCGTACACGAAGGGGGACGAGTCTGCCCGAAGATACGCGATGGTGGGGATACCTGGCACGGGCTGAATGGTGGGGAGAGAAGGGGAATTAAGGTCTGCACACACGAAAATCAGTGGGGACGAGGCCTGTGCACGTGCAGAGAGAAAGAGAGACAGCGAGCGAGCGAGAGGGGCGAAGGGAGCCGAGCACGGCCGAAGGTGAAACCCGCGAGCCGTCGTAGCCTCGCAGTCGGCGCGAGACCGCGCTACTGGAAGGGTCGGTGTGTCGTCATACATGTGAATGTACGCAACGCCTCTCTCAGATTCTCTCGCTCCACCGCTCTTGCTTGATCTCCTCGCTCGCGCGAGAGCCGCAACAGCGACAAACGACAAAAAAGACACGTACGACAGAGCCAGGAGAAAAGCGCGAAAAGAAGAGACGATCGTGCTCCGCGTGCCGCGAACCACCCCTTCCCGCGCGGCGAGTGATCACGAAAGAAAACAGTTCTTGCCTCGCTTCGTACGTAAAAGATGAGCTCCACCGATCGCGTACAGAGGTCGAATTAGAAAACACGATCGAAACGTGACGAGCGCCGACGACCGTCGTAGGATATCATAACAGTTCTTCGGCGACATCATCGGCGAACCGAGGGTGCGAGATTCGAGCAAGTCGCGTGATCGGCTGAAAATACCGACGGACCGAAGAAGTCTGTGATTTCGATGTGCCTGGTTAATATTATTTACGTTACGTAAATCGGCTCGTAGGGTGTTTGTGCGTGGCTCACAAACAGAATCGAGGAGTGCATTCGCGCGAACCGCGTGTGTGTTCATTGAGGAAAGAATACGCTTCTTCTGCAACGCTCTCAACTGCTCATCCAGGAAGCATCTTTTCTTCTTCCTGCTGACTTCCAGTAGTAGTGCCATCTCTTCGGAGGAATGTAAAATTACATAGTGGGAGACGGAAGAGTGCTGTGAAACAAAATCGAAATAGGTAAGAAATAGAGCGATAGAGCAAAAGAGAGAAAGAAAGAAGAAAGTTACTACAGCTCCGTGTATGTGTGTGATACTCAATTAAGATAAATCGTTGAAGGATCATCGGTGTTGCTTGTTATTTGTAATCTTACTTTTCGGGTTGTGTCGCCGTCCGTCTGAGAAACTCCTCGCGACGGACTTGTGGCGATCGTTGCTGTGATAACGAACGATATTCATTTAGTAAATTCAGTGCCTGCCCCTGGATGATTCGTGACATTCATCGTGTCCTCGCCGTGGTCATCGTATCGACGAAGAACGCATAACCAAACAAAGTTTCAAAACCTGCGTGAGATTCGTTTAAAAGTGTCCTAACCTAGAAGGAGTTGAACCTCGCGAGCATCGGATGTACGGGAGCCCTTAACGATCAGCCGGTAAGCCATAAAAGCTGATTTTCTCCCGCTTTATAACCTCGAAAGCTCTTTCGTGACACGCCGAGGCGTCGATGTATGCGTTATCTATATTGGTGAAGTGCACATGTGACAAGGCCATTTAATCTCTATCGAATCTCTACAATGTAATTATCGCCACCGGCCGAGATATCCGTCGCGTTTTCCGGATGACAATCTTACAACTCCAACGCCATCGTTTTCTTAGTCTCCTATTTCATATTCTCATTGCACGACATTTATGTCTATTTTTTCGTTAAGCAAATTTTAAGTGATTTCCAAAGCATCAAACTTACGATCACGTGGGAGGTTGGTTCTCCAAAGTCACTAACGTGGTGATTCGAAATCTGTCCAAAGGGACGTTAGATATCGTTCTAACGCAAGTGTGTCAACAATTATCAACGAAATGTTTGTAATCATCACCTTGAACGTTCGTACGAGGATGTATCGTTGAAACTCCTAGGACGGATTTCGAGTCACCACCTTGAAACTATGATATACATGTATATACGTGTACAACAACAAAAATTTCTCAATAGTGACAGTTACCCCGTAAGGGCTCATCGTATCAAATCCTAAAATCATCGTTACCATCGTAACTCTCTTGTCGTTTCGTGCACTCATCGCCGCGAAAAGTACGCGCTCGCGTAAATTTCGCAGGGGACATTTGCCGATATTATTTTCGTGCGAGTATTACATAATAATCCCTTGCGTTATGCAATTCGTGGAAAACATCGAATATCGACGCAATGCAACGGACTCCAGGGTGACGCCGACAGAGTAGAATATTTTTCGCCATTTGTATCGCGGCTTCTCCGCTATTCTCTCCGGCGGCGGTTTCTATGGTGACAACTAAGAGAAAATAAATGACAAATAAAAATACTCGAGCCGACGCGATAAACCAATAGTTGATATCAAAGCCTCTCTTCTTTCACCCTCGGTGACACCAGAGTGCGTTTATAATCGATGTCACCCAACCCGCTTGCCATCGTTACGTGCGAGGGCGGCTTAATAGCACGCGCCGAGCTCGTTGAAGCGTCGCGGCGCTAAGCGTCGGAAGTAGAGCGTACACGCGTGTTAGGGTGAATACGTATGAAGCGTGCATCTCGTGCGCTTCTTTTTTCTTCTCCCTTCACGCTCGACCTTTTCCGTTCAGCAGTTTCATCGCGGATTTATAAACTCTTCTAATTTTATCATCGACGGGCCACGGTTCAGGCGCAGTTTTCGCGAGACCTCAAACCATTTGTATCTCCTGTCAATTCCAATGACATCGGTCGTTTACTTTTATTGACAATCCATCGAATCCGTCGATCTTTACGTTGGCAATTGCAATTCTTCGCAATGGGTTCAAGTGCAGGGTATTTCAAACGATTTTTCAGTGAGTAAAAATTGTACTGTTATCACCAGTCGTATAGAACTTCTAACTTATTTTAACATTAGCATACTTAAAGTCACGCACCTGGAAGCTTCTCGATACAAGCTGACATTTAGAATTTCCTACGCGACATAGAAATCTTTCACGCTAAAAATCTCGTAACCAATTCCAGATCCATCCCCCGCTTGCAACCACGTTGTAATCCATCATTTAAAAACGACATAAACAAATTTTTCGTGCTCGAGCTGTCTATAAACTGGTAGATTACTCTGCATAAATATCGCTAGGTCCGGTTTGACAATAAAAATGTGGAATGAAAGATATCGAACTCGAAGGATAAGCAGAGGATTCTCGATTGATCCGGTATAGGAAATCTCGTGGAACTCAACGGAACCCTCGCTGCAACGCTGTGCAAACGCGTCTTGCGTATCTTGGCGACGAGGAGATACGCGAGGATCATTAATTACGTGGGAAGAGTAGAAGCACGTAAATCGCTTTTTACCTACGTCATTATACTGTCTTCGGTCTCACCTTGCGCCGTCACGTGCGAGGGTGGCTTAATGTCGGAAGTGGAGCGAACACGCGCGTTAGCTCAGCCACGTAGAACGATCTGCTACGAGCAATCTCTTTTACGCGTGTCCCTTCACGGCTCGTGACTTTGACGCGCGTGCTAAGCGTGACGTGCGCGTGCTAATCCTTTGTGTGCCGATGTTGCCAGCCTGCGGGGGCATTGCGGACACTGAATATTTCCCGGCTCAAAGTTACCATCGGCCAAAACGAATTTCCCGTGGCTGACGCGCCGGAAAAACGATTCCACATTCGCCTCATTCTCGATTCTATTCTCTTCGCGTCGAGACAGAATCGCGCACGAAAATCGCATTTGGGAAATGATATTTCAGTTTTTAATCGACCACTTTGAGTAAGTCGTTTGACTGTTAGATCGAAAGATAGGTATATTGTTTACGCCCGCGCATGTTCGTTAATATGTATGGACGGATATTATACCGGATATTATAGTGAGTGAATTTCATTCAGCGTGACGAGTCTAGGTTTTTGAGTTTATACGAACTTATCACCGTACCGTGTATTCATTCTCGGTGACCTTAATATTTTCTTTGACCGTTTAAATTGACACTGATTTCGGTCGTTAGTGTCGTGGCTTATTGCTTATGGCACAGTATCGAGCGATTAATTTCCACTTATTTCGACGTTAAACAATTAAAAGTAGACAGAATAACCAAATTTAAAGTCACGGCCGATAAGAGATACCTCGAATTTTCACAAATAAATAGATATATCTATCTCAAATTATACATCTCATCGTTCGTTCAATTATACAGAAAGTACGTGGCAGATTCATGGTGTAAGAACCACTAATTACGCAATATTTTCGCATGGATCCATCGGTAAAAGTGGTCTCGTTGAAAAACGGCACGCTCGACCCAGGCTTGTCCTCTGATTGCGTGTAACCAAAGTTTATTGACGTCCACGGCTAGTGAACGACGCTGATCGTGCGAACTGTAACTCCATTGTCTTAATCGGTCCTACATAGCCGATAAGTCGAGAAGTCAGCGTTCCTCGTCGAACCGTTGGCGAAAGCGAGACGGTGCGAGACAGTGCACCGAGTGTCAGGTGTCACGGCTGTCCGGTTTCGTTTGCAAACACGCCGAACAACAAAAAAGTTCCTCGTCGTTCCTCCTCGAGAGCGCTCCTCCGTGTGGTTCCCTCTACGATTGCTTCGACGCACCGCAGGAAAATATCGTTTTTTGCCGTCCTCTCCGCCTTTACATGAAACGACGATCAAGCGTTGTCGTTTCTTTTTTTTTTCCTAACGCCAGTCCCATTCGCGGGGAGCCATTACGTTCATCATTAATATTCTCTCTAAGGGGATTTTGTCGTTCTTACGAATAGCGCCGAGTGTCACGTACGCGCGCGACGGATTTTTTTTTCACGCAACACAGAAATACACATGGTTGACCTGCCGGTAGGCGTGACGACGGTTCTCCGCGTAGATAATGATTCCGATGGAAGTGTGGTTCCCGGGTATACGTAGGGAACAGGGGGTAAGTCTGCGTACACTTTGCGTACGGGTGCGCAATTTCTTTGGATCCTTTGAAAGGTCGCCAGTTAAATGAAACAGAGAGGGAGAGGCGGAGAGAGAGAGAGAGAGAGAGAGAGAAAGAAAGAGGAGGTGGAAAAGGAGAGAAAAAGAGAAAGAGAGACGTCGCGGAGCACCGCCCATCGAGAGACCGTCATTCGTCGATCCGTATCTACCCTGACGATTTATCGTGCTTTATGCACATATTCGCGCTCGCTAGTCGCCGCTGCCGCGCCGACGTTGCACCGTATGCGGGCAGCTGCATCGAGACGAGGGCCGCCCTGCGTGTGTAATGATACATTGCGCCGGACATGAAAGTTATAAGCTTTAATTCGAGACTCGCGCGATTCGCCGTCCGGTGACCGTATATCGATCGCCAATTTGCTATGCAGATCCAAGGCCTTTCGGTGCGCTCCCTGATGCAGCCCCTGCAATCTTCTTCCCCTTCTTCCTCGAACCCTTTTTCTCTTTCTCGTAGTCTCAACTATCCCTTCTCTCTATCCCACTTCCCCGTCCCGCTCCTTTCCTCTCTTTCGCTCTATCCTACCGAAGCAAGACAGTACGCAGAAATAGAATAAGCGAGGATTAAAGTACGCGCTATCTTCCCGATAAGATTATACGTGTCTTGAATCCAAAGACGATTATACGGCCCGTCGTTCCCTCGCGTTCGCTCGTTTCCCTTTGAACATCGATTCAGGTTCATCCTTCTACCGCATCGCGAAATATCTCGAACACTCGAAGATCCATAAAATCTTTCAATCCTAATGTGATTCCTGTTCTCTCGACTCCACTCTCGACCGTATTTTCCTTGCCGCATTACAAATAATGCGTACTTTCACCGTGTCGATGAATCGAGTCTCATCGATCGAGTCGAACGCGGCTTCGATACCGCCGGTGGTCGCATCTCGCGGTCGCCAAGACGCGGGAAAGAGAAAACGCCGCAGCGATATTGGGATGCATTTGCCGATTCGTTGCCTCTGGATGTTCGAACACGCGCAATCTCTCGTGGCACGGCGCCGCAATTAGGAAATCCATTTGGCGTAATTGCGCGAACTCGCTCGGTGGTAGCACCGGCAGCGGCTACCGGCGTGCTTAATCAAACGGCCGCGTAGTCATCCACTTGGCCATTTACCTATACCCAGGCCACGATATCGACCTCTCTCGACTGTATCTGTTTGCCTCTGTGTTCACTCTCTTTCTCCTTCCATCGACAGTCGCGTCTTCAACACCGTAGTTTCAAGATATTCGCTGATGCACACTCGCATTTTCCATCGATGGCTGCATCGAGAAACGTGCACTCTCGATCGCGACGGCTGATCGATGTCACACCGCAAAGCCAGGGGCGATAACAGAGACGACAGTGTTGTAGATCGTTAAAAATCCTAATGGTAGTCGATTATCGATTTAACGATCCACGTTCGGCGATTCGTGGTAAGCCGTTGGTAGTTTCGGGGAATCGCTTTCGTTGGTGCGGCGAGAAGTATATTTAGTCGGGAACGAGGATTCATCGAGTGGAGGAATATTTTTTAGACGATTAAGTGAATATTTTTTTTTTGAAACTTCGTTAAAATCTTCACGACGATGTTAATTTTGGCGGAGATGTACGTCTAGGAAAAAAGTTCGTGCAGTTCCAATTTCGATTTTACCACTCCGTTTATTTCGTCTTCCTTTCCGCTCGTTGCTCATGCAATTTCGAACGTACGCCCACGGAAATCGGATGACGCCGACGTAATGATCCACTATTATGCTAATTCTATGCGAAGGCAAATCTCACGCGATGATACACGTCGTGAATTGTCACCTGCGTGTACAAAGAGCACACGCATTGGTACGCGAGGGATATGCCATGCAAATTGCATCTCAGTGGACCTCGTAGTTCGTGCTAGAGCAGCCTGGCTATTAAGTTTCAAATGTAAACGCCGTATCGTGACGGACGTTTTGCATTGTTAGTATAATCGTCTAATGGTTAAGAACTAAACAATATCGATGGGTGAACTGTTACGAATGATACGTTTGACCCGTAAAAGAAACGGGGCGGAGCTTGTGGAAAATGTCTATGAAAATTCAGGGGAAAAATAAATGTATCGGCGAGACGAATAATGTATGAACTTATCTGTACCGGCGTTTTCGAAGCAGCACGGTGCAACAGGTATTAAAATTCCCGTCTTGCCATTGTGCCTCAGGGGTAGAATTTCATGTCATTTCATAATTAAACATCGTTTCTTTCACATAATTGCCTTTGTAGAAAATTGTAAAAGATACTCTCAGCTACGCTGCCAAAGTTGCCCTTATTATTGCAACCTCTAGCCTAGCGTACCGACGACGGTGACGAGAGCAGAATATGAAGCAACGAGAGCAGAATATTTTGAACATTTCAGAAATACGCGATGATCTTTTACGAACATAACTTCGCATAATAGTACCCGTCGAGCTAACAGAGTCGTGCAACGAAGCAGGGCGAATCTTCGTCTGCTTAATTCTTCGAGCGAGCGATAATGGAACCAAAGAGCCGCGTAGGTGGCTGTCCGTGAAGACTCTTGGTCCGCTCGCAGGTGTACGAGCGATGCTTTTCGACGATATTTTATCCCATGTCCCTCGTTGATTCTCAACACGAAGAACGCTTCGTGGAAGCTATGCTTTTGCATAAATCTTCTCGCTTCTATTTGTGTCCAACGAGGCAACGCGAGGACTTGAAATTAGTTTCCTCTGCATCGAAACTACGTCCGCTTGAAATTTCCAAAGAAATTTCGGCACTTTAATCGACGCACGTTACTCCCGCAGGCATTTATCTCGATCTCATTTCCTTTCGGTTCACACTGGAAACAGTGAACATATAACCGTGCTTTCTCATCTCTACAAAATATCATATCTTTCGCGATGTATCTCGCGAAATTATTAACCCTTTGCACTCCGCTGTCGTTGCAGCGAGGACGTTGTAATAGAAACTGATGATTCCGTTGTCAGGCAAATCCGGTGTATTTTTATATCTTTTTATATTATAAAACATAGTGTTAAAATGTATACGCTTCTTTTTCAATCACAAAGCAAGATTTTCAATTTTCCACAGACGTTCACTCGCACAATTGCAAATATTTCTTGAGTAGCTCGTAGCGCATAGTAAAAACGACTCGGAGTGCAAAGGGTTAAATATAAATTGAATAAGAAATAAGCTCGAAAAATACACGAAAAGTTGTAAAGCCGTTCTACCGAGGATGTACAAATTGTCACCCTGTAGCGAATACGTTAACACAATAATGATTATGGTCCCGCAGGTGTAACGCTTCGAGACGACGGAAAGAGCTATTAAGTAGCATGCATTATATAGACCCAGTGCTAAACGTTGCGTGAATCGTTAGCAGGCATTACCTTCCAACGCTGGGTGAAAGCGAGGGTTGCGCCCGCTAGGGAAAAGCCAGAGGGGTTGTTTTGTCGGCCTTGACCGTGAATCCAACCCCCGCACGCGCAGGAGCAGGTTGCTCGGGGATTGAGGCACGCAGGGATGCACACGGGGGTTGTCTTGTCTAACGGCGCGTTTCTCCCTGGAAATCAATATTGCCCTCTCGCGTACCACCGGAAACTGTGCCAACCTCTAAACGAAGCGTCATCTCGTCCGGGACGTTGTTCGTGCTGCGCATATCGTTTTCGTTTTGGCAACGCGAATTATGAGGATATAATTCGCTCGCGTCTAAATTGCTACTAATTTTTTTAATATTACTGGCTTCAACTGTTGCGGTAGGTTACGATGTACTTAGTTAAAATGGTTTAGAGACAGGGGTCGGTGGTTCGAGATCTGCTTAAGCCTTTAACTACTGAATATTTCTAGCCGAAGCTCTCACTGTGGATGGTTCGAAGTTGCGAATGCTGAAAATATGGTTCTTCGATAATATAGACTAGCACTTGTTATTAATAAGAAATGTACGCGCATTTGTTTTGCTGCGTTTATTTCAGTTTACTTTTCACTACGGTGCATTCGAGATCAAAAAGATGGACAAACTTCTACATTAATCTAAAGTTCAGACCAATAGTTTTTACTATCAATGTAGAGTTTGTCAATTTTCGATATCGCCGAAGCAGAACTTTTCATTGGTTTACAATCAAAACAGCAGTGTGTGTGCTACGTGGCAAAAGTTTTCCAGAAGCGATGGTTCTCGTAGGACGTCGACATAATCCCGAAATACGATGTACAGCACAGTGCCAGTATAAAAGAAGTTTCTCATAAACTCGTTGTCGGGCGAAACGTTTACGGAGCCCGTTGTAAACTGCGTTATGACGAAACGGTATCTACACTGAATATATAACAGAATATATTGCTGTAGAGATTTTACGGTCCAGCTGTAATGAATTTCTGCTCCGACGAGAGTTCACTCTAAACAGTTACATTAGAGAGGCTCGAAACGATTGGGATATCAGTTTTAGTGTATTAGATGCACTTTACGGTCGATCCGTTTTCTCTTTTCACGTCGCGAATCTTCGGACCGTGAATATTGAAAAGAATTTTATTGACTGTGGTCGAATCGAAAACTAAAGTGCGGAGATCCTTTTCAAAACGCCTCTCGTTTTACGATTTTCAACGGAAACGGATGCTTCCTTTCCACTGTGCGCTTACAGTAATTTTCAATTAACGTGTTTTTTATCGAGCAGTCTTTTTACGGATAAACTAACCGTGGCACGATTATGTTCAATGTCTTTTTCTCGCCTCGTATTACCCACTTTTCCTCCTCCATCGTCGTATACCACGAGTTCCCGTACATTAAGCTCATATCCCTCTTTTCGCTTCTGTCGCACCCTCATTGCCGTAACCGCACGAATGTAAATAAGTTCTATAAATATTAATTAACGTTCGGTAGCCACTGTTACTTTTTGCACGATGCTCAGCCCGAGATGATACCTTGACAACCGCTTTGTAACGATACCCAGCGAAATGCGTACAGCTCACGATCGATTATCTCGTGGGTGAAAGACGAGGTTTTGTTTGACGGCGAAAAAAAGTGTAAATCGTATCTATCGTTTGGTGTGTAGCACCGTAATATACTTGCAACGTCGACGATAGCTGCTCGTATCTGTCGACGTTTTATACCCACGTCGCATGTAATACTCCCACTAACGCGAGCTGGTTTTAACAGAGTAATTAACGCCCACGCGAACGTTTGGCTGCCAAGCGCGATTGACTTTGCTTTCGTAGCACCGGAGAATTCGCCCGAGTGCACGGTAGCAGTTGCATACAATTTTTCGCCGAAGTTTCTTCGATTCTTCCTCCTCTGTCTTGAGAATAATGCCGGCAATGGATGTTGATAGTCCGTTTAAACTTAAAAGTTTGATTTTGAAGCTCGTAATCCTATCTAGGGTATGTCAATTCGAGAATTGACCCCATAAAAGTCGCAAATTCGTCCGGAATCTATTTTACAAAAATTACCTATGCAAGAAGACAGGTGTTAAAGTTGGTTTGTTAAATTATAACGTTTTTAGACACTACTGCCAACGGCTTCCTCTCAACATGACGATGGAAACTGTAAGAAAATTGTGAGCGCAAAAAGAAATAGAAAAATATTATCCCTTTTCGTACCTGGAATTCCCGATGTTTATATAGGTCAGGAGAGACGCGTGGCGCCTATCGATCGACCTTTGGGGGTAGGGGTTCGGGTTCAAGGTCGCGCATCTCTCGTTTCAGAGGCTGCACTGCGGCCGTGCACGTGCATTTTGGAGTTCTCGAGTTTTTGCAAACAACGAACCACGTTCTAAGCTTTTCACGATAATCCGAAAATTATCCCATCGATTAATTTTCTTTGTATCTACCTGGCCATCCTTGTCTCGCAATCTCCTGTCCCTTTTTCCTTTCATCTTCCTAGCTTCTCGCTTCTCATCCTCTTTCTTCCCACTATCCCACGGCCTTCCTTCCGCCTCCTCCCAAATAAGAAATAGAAGAGGGTAAAAGGCGTAGGACGCGTGAGAGGGCAAAGCGAAGATGGCGACAAAATGACGGGCAGAGAGGTATGGATGAAAAAGAGGATTGCGCCGGTCTGCTACATTTAAGATTACTCGTAATTCAGAGTTAATTTCCGACTGTTCGTTCCTCGAGGTTTTCCTTCGTTATTCCCCGTCGTCTGTTGCGGTTACTCGCTTCCGTAACGGCCGTTGAACGATCACCGGCGCTAGGAAAACGATCATTCTCTATGGTCGAACAGGTAGCTGGGTTGGGCCAGGTCGTTAAGTAGGTGTACATACCTGCCGCAATCGCGGAGTCGCCAAAGAGCCTGGCTACCGGAGTTAACGAGTCTCCGGCTCATACCTCGTCGTCGTTTCCCTCCTTCTCCTCTTCCTCCGCCTCCTCCTCCTCCTCCTCCTCCTTCTTCTTCTGCTTCTGATCGTTGTTTTCTTCTTGTTTCTTTTCTTCGGCTTTATATTCGGTCCGCAGCAACGGCCACGGTATTCGCTCGGTCGTGTGACCGCGTGTGGGCAGGTAGAGAGATAGATGCAGGAGAGAGGAAATGCAGCAAGATATCGATAACCAACCACGCGCCTCCAGCCGAAAATGAGAAACGTTCGCCTCGTCCCATCTTCTCCTTCTCCCTCGCTCTTCCTCTCTTTCGTTCTCCGTCGTATTCGCGGCTCGAACACACGCAAGGCAGGAGTGCTTATCGACGATCGGATCTCCGTCCTTTTGCTCTTAAAGGCGGGCTTGCGTTTGACGTCCTCGGGCTCTCCGCCACCAGTGGTTCCCAAAACGAACATCTCGCACGCAAAAGTGGAGCGCGTTGAAATTTTTCGCTTCTGTCCCATCGTTCCGTTTCGAGTGGTATTTTAACGTAGCGAACGCGCCAATGTCCACTGTAATACCATTATCTTAATTATCACGGTGGATCGCCTTGGAAAACGATGCGAGGACGAAAAGTCATAATTGCGAGATATATATTGAAGTTTACAAGCACAACTTATTGCGAAAAATAGTCTGGACACGGGAATAAAATTTGTCCCTCGTCGACGGAGCAACGTACGCGTGCCGATAGGTTTTTCTTTTATTTTTTATTTTGTAGAGTTCGATTAATACTTATCTTCGACTGACAGAGAGAAAAATGATCCCATTAAGTGCCGTGCGTAAATCCGTGTTTCACGTGGCACTCAGGTGCATAGGGAAATCTTACCGCCTCGAAGCTTCCTTCCGCGTACACCTGTTACGAGCTCGATCTCGGGAGGTTTCTCTTTCTCTTGCCTCTCTCTCCTCATTTGTAGGTATCGTGGCCCTCCCACCTCTCTCTTATTTGTTCGCGCAGGTACCCTAACTGCTTATATGCCCGCTCCTCGCCTCTTTCCTCTTCGGGGACCCGCGCGGTCTCGCGCGGTAATAAATTCTCTCCGCTGCTACTTCTTCGCCGTGTTTCTCCTACCTCTTCCCATCTGTTCCCTCCATATTCCGCCGTCGGTTTTTCTTCGCCTTATATTCCATCCCGGCGATACTCCATTGTGCTGCGCCGCCTTTAAGAAGCGCCACGAGATGTGCTTTCGCTTTAACGCGGCGACAGCAATTGCAGCAGTGGTCTTTGCCGATTTTTTCGTCGGGCAGTTTGTCGAAAAATATCATTTCCGAGACGATCAAGTTTGATGGAGGATTCTTGGTCGTTCGGAATATAATGCACGTGTGTCGGCAACACTTTGGTGTAATTTAAGTTACAGATTCGTCGACTGTTCTGGTATTTCTCGTTAATTATCCGCTTTGATCTCACTGTGGACGTTTTTAGTATCGAAGCATAAATAGGAATATTCAAATTCATCGCAATAGATTAAATCGGCGATAGCGCGAAGCGCAAATAACGCGTGGATCGTTTCCAAACCAATTTTCTCTATCATCGAGTCGCGACAGAGTTCATCTACGTCCTCGTAAAAAATGAGACTCACGCGACAAGTAAATTGTCAGATCACCGAACGATTACCCCAGGCAATAGATGCGATATCAATTATTCGGCGAGAAAGGCGCGTCGGGCCTGTCGAGGCTCGATTAAGTCCGCTCATAGGTGGATTAATGAATCGAATTGCAACCGGTTGTTACATAAATAACGTCCCGATATACTTTCGGTTATTAATCGACTATCGAAGTTACAAGTTCGCGTCCGCGGGAATGAATCATGATAAAAATCCATACGGGGAGTGTTTCGTCGCGTTTTCGCACACCTGCGTGCACGTAAACGCGTATTACGCGGTGCAATTGGACTTTTTCATTGCACCCGTATGCTCAATTATTAACTCGGTCAAACGGCGAGACGGTGTAATTAGCGCTAATCATCAGGACACGTTTCGTTGGAATTCATCCACGTTTCCAGATCGTAAAGCTTTATGAATTAGTCCCCCTACCCTTGCCGGTCAGCAATTAGAAAAAAAATATCCGTGGGTATAATTATACCTTCTGTGCGTACGAACTTACGATGTTAAAGAGAGCATTAAATCGCGTTGGATGCCATGCTCTCCGAGACGTGCACGATGCCGAATATGTGTCAACGGCGCGAATGATCGCGAATCTCTGCAAAACCTCCACCTACCACAGAATTTCTTTACGTTCCTGCTATCGTACGAGTACGTATATATACGGTATCGTGGTGTTGGTTTGCCCGTCGCGCGATTCTCGGATACTTCGGGTCGTGGTAACCACCTGCTGCGTTATCGACGCGCAGGAGACTCGACTTGGTGGCTCCGGGCTCAACTTAACCCATCTACGACCGTTCGTGTCGTTTACGTCTCCGACAACAATCTTCAGACCCAGCGATTATTTAACGATCTTCTTGAGAAAATCACTTCTGAACATACGTCGTCTATCTCCTCCTCTTTCTCTCTTACTCGTCGCCGCGGATGACTTTTATTCGTCTACTTTTCTTGCACCCTCGTCCGCCTGATTTTTATGTTAATGCACGGAGAAATTTATGCTAGAAAGGGACGTAAAGATAAGCCGCGTGATTGGGGTGTATGGATCGTTTGGACGTACAGAGAAAAGAGAGAGAAAGAGAAAGGGGAAACGAAGGCAAAGTCCCAGGAGGCCGATACCACTCGCAAATCCGGACACTTTCGAGGCGCGGCTATTAATTTTAATTGGCCCATCTGTCCCGACGCTACGCGCTACACCTTTTCCTTTCTTTCTTCCTCCCCTTCTTCTTCTTTTAATATCTCACTCCCGTGAATGTCTTTATCGATCGTGATTTACGTCCGATCTTCCTTTAATCGGATCTGCATGTATATAAGACCGTACATGGGACTGTAGATTATCTCTTACGATGATGGATAACGTAATGTCTCTTCTCGCATTCGAAGAATTTGTCTCTTCGTCATTTCACCTGGCAATGATTCTTCGAGATATCCTCGCGCGTAATTGGGGAAACGTACAGGTTGCAATTTCGATCGAACGAAGTACACGAAGATCCTTCCGTCGCAACGATTGCGAGTGACTTTGACGTAACGATCTATTTTTTTCGCGATGGTGAAAAAGTTTATTCGCATGTCGAGCTTCCTGCCTGGGACTTTGCCCTTTCAAACGACTGGCTCTCCTGTATATTACGTCATGTCGGCTACCTGCAGTCTTCAAGGGAAAAAAAAGGTGCCGCCTCGGGTCTGATGCAAACGAGCGAAGTAGGTCGTCTTCCTAAAGTCTCGTCATCGGAATCCTCGGAGACCCCTTTTGCGGGTTCTCAATCTGGTTCACCGATTTTCTACCCTTTCCCTTCTCGATCTCAGTTACACCTTTCTCTCTCGTTACGAGACCTCTTACTTGACGTCCACGAGAAGATTACCGCAAAAAAGTATAATTTTCTATTCGATCTTCGTCCTGGAAAGATTGATACCTTTAACGGAAAAACGGACGACAAGCCGTCTTCTGCGTTTCCGGACACCTCCTCTCAACCACGTCCTTCCTCGATAGCGGCCACCTTACGCTTTGGATTTTAACGCAATCTCCAAAGGAAGCGGCTAACCAGACACGGAAGCAGATTGCCGGATGATAACGTTTGAGTTCATTATCGTGGGTGTGCGTTTCACCGCAATTCGTAAATGACCCGTTTCACTGAATTTTTCTCGGACTAACTGGTACGCCCGCGTTTAAATGGACGTTGAGAACCATCGTCGATTCATCTGCTCTGTTAATTACGTGAGTTAGAAGGCGGCAGTTAGCGGTAGCAGGGCGCTATCGTCTCCGGTAGTTCCACTTTTCAATCTCAACCCCTCGGCCCCGGTCTGTTCCTCTAGCGGTCGTCGTTTTACCTTGAAATTCCTAAATTCCTCGACTCTTGGTTTACGACGAAAGTCCATCTACGCGAGCCTTGTCCGGTTCGTTATTGGCAGATAAGAACCGACGAGACTTCTCGATTTCTTCCTCCGTCATCCGAGATCTTTACCGTCGGTGATTTGATTGCGTATCTCCACTATTTCCTCTCCTCCTAACTTTCATCAGTTTGGCAGCGATGCATCTTTTACCGCGTTCGAGGGACACCCGAAGAACCGTCCGAACTTTTGGTCGACTCGGTTCAACAGCGAGATCGTACAATGTACGTCGCTCCCGGTCGCAGTAAAGTCAGACTAAGAATGTACCTGTTCTGGGTTTAATGCATCCGTTTCGACGCTTTTACGATTCGCCGGGAGGTCGATGTCTCCACTCGAAAATAGAACGTCATTTGGGACATTGTCGCGGATCTCCATGCACGTGCGAGGGAGAGCCAGGAACGGGGAGAGCAGCATCTCGGACGACGAGGACGGATAGAGGAAAAAGGGAGAAAGCCGCCATGGAGTGGCAGAACTGAGTGATTTAGAAAGCACTGTCCGCCAACGCGTAAAATTGCGTGCGCGATCTACCGAGATAAAACTCGTCCTACGCGTCCTCGGTGTGCATATTCCGCTCTGTGTCCTGCCGAAACTGCGGCAATGTCCGTGAAACCATCTTCTCGAGCGACGGATGACGTCCGTACCTTTGACGAACTCCCACGAATACGTTTGCCAGTCATTTCCTAATGTCGCGATCGTCGCCTCGATTATCGCCTATCGATCTCGCTTGTCGGTCCAACCGTGCTAAATGTCAGTGATACCTTTAAGCGACTTGGTATTCTCCTTTTTTTCTGCGTTAATCTAAGAATAGAGGTTCGAGCGGATGCGTTTGATTAACATTTTAATACTCGCACGCCTTGATAGCGCTTTATCGAAATTTTTTCGGGCCGATGGAGACGCCCGCGGACGTCGGAGGAATCCTTTATCTTATCAAGCGCGTTTTATTCTTCGATGTTATCTGTCATTTTGGACGGCGTATGGAATGTCAGCAAAGTCGTACGGTGTGAAAGTGACTTAACGAGCGGGCGACGCATTTAGTTGCGCCTGGACAGTACGTTTACTGCCGGGGGCCTTTAAAACACGAAAAGATCGACATTAATGCCCTTCCTTTCTTTTCTACCGCCTCGTCGAATCCTGACGGAAGACGCCTCTTTATAATCGTATCCTCGTACAATTATTTGAATACGCTTTTAACCCTTTGCACTCGTATCTATATTTGAGCAGGCTACCAATCGACTCGGAATTTTTTTCATATTCCATCAAAATGAAAACATTCGTATGGGAGCTATTATTACAATTTAACAATAAAATACCAATGTAAATATATGTATAATAATAAAATGTAGGATGGCGACTATATGGCTACGTACGAGCGCAACGGCAAGACTTATAATGTCGCCAGTACGGCGACATACGAGTGGAAAGGGGTAAAGACTTGCCGCGAGCATCGATGACTCGTATATCTTCCTACTTCCTTTGCTATGAAATATCATCTCAGATTTATCGTTCCAAAATACTTTTCATTCGCATACAAGAGGATAATATTTTTCAAAAATAACGGAAAGCGAATTCGGACAGGTTCCCACCACTTGGAATACTAAGGATCTAACTACGCGTTTGCCAGGCCTCTCAATATCAACACTCTTCGCTGTTGGCCACCGGCTGTCAATCAAAAACCGTATACAATCCATTGATTATCGATTTCGATAAAACTTCACGCATGCACGATATCAGCAAAAACACTCGAAAGTCTCATTAACCCATCTCGCCAAAGAGATGAAAGCATCGAATCATCCCCAGCATCCACCCACTCGCCAAAATTTACGCAAGATTGCATTTATGAAAAATTTCCGCCCCAAAGCACCAGCGATAACGGTAGATCCAGACGATAGTTCGTAACGTCCTCGTGTTTTACCTTCCCGCGAGTTTATTTCTAGCAATTCTGTGAGGTCGTACAGGAGAAGTCGAAGGGAGGAATTCTTCGGTCAGAGACGAACACGTCGCGTGGGGCCGCCATTACGTGGCTCCGTGGAACAGCCGTAATATCTCGCGATACGCCGCGGATGCCTATAACGCAATAATGTGCCGACTTTATGCGACGATTATCGCAAGGGCTGTATGGTGCAGAAAGACGGCGAAACCGGCGAGATCCCATTAACCGGCTACGCTGGGCACCCCAGCGTGCGGCACCTGTCCGGAATTGCGTGTCTTCTGCACGCTTATTTGTCCTACGTTCTCGTGATGTACCGTTTTGGATCGTTCTTCCTACGTTTCATGCAATTTTTACTCTGGTCTTCGTCTTTCTAAGAGCTACGCGCGTGCGTTCATACGAAGATGCGCAAGCAAAAAGTGCAATTGTGCCGGAACGTTGGCTGTTCTTGGCGATTGATATTACTCGCGTAATTGTCCTTTGTGATTACTAAAAACTTGATGGAGAAAAGTTGGTATTGCCACCCACGCAATAAACTTTTAGCGAATTTGATCTTTGATAGACAGAAATGAAAGTTTTCTCTCGCAAAAACGTGGAAGTGGGGAGAGAATCGAAATGTACAATTTTTATGTGGATTTCTTCGTTTCTATCAAAACGAAATGGATATGTTTTAATGAAATTATTCTCGTTCATCGATATCAGCGATCAATGGGAGCGCTTTTCGATTATCTTCCATACCATGAAGGTTAATTGGAACGGATATATTTTTCCTATTCGGTAACATAATTCTTGGAAAATACCTCCCTACGCGTTTCGTCGGACATTCGCGGATTATCGATGGTAATTCGTAATTATATAACACGCAAGAAATGCCGAGGCAGCTCGCGAGACTAGATATTTTCTCGTGGCTGACAACACTAAACAAAATTTCACAACAAATCTGACTATAACGAGAGTTTCTCGCGCGTTGCAATTATTATTGACAGGAGAATTCAGATATATGACTTGCAATGAACAAGAGGCCCGCGTATCAAAGCGATAATTATCAGCCTCGATATCGAATAATTGAGCACCGGCTTACCGATGTATAATTCGACAACAAATTGATTGTAGTCCCATACGCGACGGCACTTCAACGGCTTTCATATTCGGTACTTGATTAGACGCGTGTGACGTTGCGATGATAATTAAATTTCCCCTTCTTCTGACATTGTATCGCACCCGAAACTCTGTAGAAACGAGTCCAAGTTTGTGGCACTTGCGTATAATGTACACAAACTGAAACCTACTATCAGACATCTGTTTATTATTCGAGTAATTTGATCTTTCGTTCCCCAGAAAGGATGTAAATATATCGCACATGTATCCTTTGGAGCCGTACTTATCGCCATACAATGTTGTCAATTTGCTACAATTACTTTTACATCTTCCACGAAACATAGCACCACCGACTAGTTGCTAATCAAATAAAACCTAACACGATTAACAATTATACCATGAACATAACATTGTTACTTTCTTCCACTACGGAATATAGTTAAGAATTTGAACGCCACCGGTATTTCGCTAGTTTCATCATTTCTACCGAAGTGAAACTTTTTCTATTAAAATCACATCTTTATAAAGCAGAAACTTCAAAGACACAGATGGATATATATTCAGCGGAACTTTATCTTTTTAACGCCAATATTGAAATATTGAACATATTACCCAATTTGTAAATATTGCAATTTAAAAGTCGTATGAAAATTGAATTCAATAGCGCCGGTCACCGGTGACCCCACGGCAGTCAACGTGTTAATTTTAAATATTTATATAATCCATCCCCTATCAAGAAACTTAACGTACGATTTATCTATCTTCACACAGCACAACAAGTGTTTTCGCTCGTAAACAACTGTTTCGCAGACGACAATTAGGAAAAAAAGAACGCCAGCCATAGGGTTAAGCAGATACGTCGTTTAACTCTTGCAGAATTCCATCCGCACTTTCGCCCGCTCGTTCGTCGCTGTTGAACGAAGGGGGTTCAACGACGGGAAGGGTTCGCCGCGTAATTCTCGGCGATCGTACCGGAGATGAAAGTGGTACGTTTTACCGAGCAATAAATCCTCGGTATTAACGAAGTCCGGGATGCGCGAGAGCTCGAGATGAAAGTCGGTGAATCGAGATCGTTAACTCTCGGATTTCTCGTTTGAGTAAAAGCATATCGGTCGATCGTACGTGAGAAGAAGGGCCCGCCGATTTCCGACGGGCGCATCGAAAGCTCGCACGTCCGTAATTATTTCTTCTCCATTTTTCACGCTACGGAGATTCTCGTGTAGAAGAGGCGCGGCCTTACACGGAAGATCGGCACGGGGAGAAATGATCGCGCGATTATCTGATAATTAGTCGCTTACTCGGAGCATTTAACTGCGCGCGTCGGTAATTCAATGCGCTCCTCGGAGCGCGCGCTACGGGAGAATTTTAAAAATATACCGCACGTCCGATAAGTATTGAGATATAAAACAATAACGAAGTTCGTGACAGGCGTGGTTAAAAATATACCGTTGTCGGTCAGGATCGGTCGATATTTCATCGTGGAGGGAAACAAAATCAACGGGGTCGCGGGGAGGAAGCGGCACGCAGGTAGGGACGCGGACGACGTGTAATTAAAACACGTTAATTCGAGTCAATTAAACCGGACGCTTACGAAATCACGGCCGGTGCACGTTTGCCCGTATTCTTAATTACCAACGCCCACGAGAGCGTATTTCTTCTTCGTCCGTCTTCGTTCCTCGCTCTTTTTTTTCCGCTCCCTTTTCCCGGTGGTGCGGTCACCGCGACGCGGCTACGATCAAAAAGTCGATCGCGATAATTAACTACCGCCGAGCACCGGTTATCGGCCGAATCGTCCGTGCCGAGTACAAAGAACGTCCCGGCTCCTCTTTCCCGAATCGACTCGGTGATTGCCTCTCGAGACCGACTTCTTACCTGTTGCAAATATGATTGCACGTACTGAAAAAGTACCTTTTACGCATGGAGTGAATATAAATTTTGCTCCTTTTATTTCGCCAATTAAAATAACTTCTACCGTCTCCGACAAATATCTCTCATCCATTACGAGTGTCGTAGCATCCGTGCCTCAAATTCTTCGTAAGCCGGTAGTAACTTTTGCAAATACTCGTATCGAAGCAACACGAAACAACGCAGTCTGCCAACCTGCCGAGGTATCGGAATTTTACACGTTGTTTCGAAATCATCAACGCTCATACCGATACCTCGAACCCAGTCCTACCATGCGGGTGTAACGTCTCATCACCGTTATACAGTAATCGCAGGCAATAAAGTTTTTCTCGTCGCATCGTAACGCGGTAAGCACAGTTCGAAATTCCTCGCTGGCTCACCAGTTAGCGAACCGATCCTTGACGCGGCTATTCGATTTTCTTCTTTTTATCCTCGATTCTTCCAGCAGCAACGTACAGCGGGAGAGGAAACGACGCGAAACGCTTTTATTGCGGCAATCGAGCCACATTTCTTCACGAGGAAACTTACGAGCGCTGAAAAGGTCGGTTAATCCTTGACGCGATGAAGCTGCACGACGAAGGTGTCGGGAAAGATGGAAAAAGAGGAGAGACAGGGGTAAACGGACATAGCTATCAAGCACAAATCATTTTCCGCTGTTAGTCGTTTATTTTTGCACATCGGTAACATCCAGGAGGCTGAACGCTCACGATCTATAGGAAATACGTGATTTTCCGACATTCCTTCTTCTCTCTTCGAGCCAATGTCAAATGGAACGGTAGCGAAGCGTCCAGCCCGTTCCGCACGTTGAGTAGGTACTTAGGCAACAACCGGAAAACGTGCCTCTACTCGTGGGCGACGAAGAAGTTGTATTTTACCGGTAAAACGTGCTTCTCTTCGATTACCCGATAAATTTATCGATAAATATACGATTTCTTTAAGGAGCCTCGGTATTTACATTAAGATACATTAACGAGAGAAAAACGCGCTCGTTTTAATCCTCTCTCTAACTTACTTACCTTTATCCGATCTTCTTCTCTCTTTTTCGCATAATTACCAATAGCACCTTATCGCTCCAGAATACTTCATCAACCCGTAGAAAATATTTCTTAAATGTGACGATAATTCACATCCACGTCTTCCTTCTAAAAATTCGGATATCGTTCTAGAGTGAAAGCATAATGTCGAATAACAGAGCCGTATCGGAAGTCTTAATTATACCACAGTTTACCTTCGATTCGAATTGTCGTGCGTCGAATCCAGAGAAAGGGCATTGAGAAAAAAGAAATAAAAAATAGTGTCGGTGCGATAGATCGGAAAAAATGGAGATTCCGCGCAGGTAACGAGGTACGGTGGTGTGGCTGCAGCATGATCACGGTGTGGCACATACTCGCAATCGTACGAAGGATTACTTAGCGCGGTAATGACGATCGGTCGGCAGATGGCGGCCACGATAAAAACTCGCCTCACCGCGGCTGTACTCGCCATATAATACCTTCTCCATCCGTCCATCCATCCTTACGTGTCTTCCTCTCCATCCTCCTCGATCCTTCCTCTCTCCGTCCTCTTCGATCCTTCCTCGCGCCTCGTCGTTTGTCTTTTTTAACAGATGCCTCGCACGCGGTCCTCTTCATTTATCATATTCTAAATCTTCCGGTAATGACGGGATTGATGCGTTCAACCGCAACAATCGTCGCTGTTTAATTGTGCTCCTACGTTTCTCTCGTTTATTTTTTCATCTCCGCGATGCGAGTATCATCGTGCATGCACGTGCAGGGGGATATAATAGAGACACGTTGAACTTCGCCGATTTGACGAGCTCCGTTGTGTATGGAAACCGATGCAAATTCGATGTGTAGAAGAGAATTTGTTAGCTTTCAACATCCTCCTTTGTACGAGGATATATGAAAATTATCTTACTCTATTCTTGATAATCTAACCGGACGTTAATTGGACCACTTAACACGGAGGAAAGTTGTCGGGTACACGCGATTAACGATGAACCATGAAATTAATTATTTTAGATATCAATACCAATTGCTGGATCTTGAAAGCGGCGAAAGATCATCAGGGAGTTTCCAGTCATGAAAAATCTCGAAAATAGAGGGTTGTCGAAGAAGTACGACATCTAATTATCGTTATTAACCGTGGATGCTGCAGGATATTTCCTTTCGGTTTCTTAGCGACAGAATGCATGGCAGGAAGCGTTGCTATTTCACAGTCACATTTTGTATTATTTCCATTCTCAATCACGCGCAACGTATACTTTCCAGAGGCAGAGGGCTGGAGAAAGAGAACGTTAGACAATGAGAAACACTGTAACGCTGTTAATCGACACTCCATCCGACAGGGAGGTTTTTGTCGCGTCGGCCGGACGTGTCTGTTAATTTCTTGCTTCACCGTGAGATTTAATTTTGCAATTTTATGTACGGCAAAAGAGATGCTCGGAAGCACAGCTTCGAGATCCCGATGATCGATATTGAGAAGCACCGATCTTTCGATACAGGGTGTACTTCGCGAACGAGTAGCACGCCTACGCCTCGTGTATCGAGTGTTGGCATAGATCATCTTCGATTGATTTACCGCATAGATTCGTTCTTCGTCGAGATGAACGCGATTCTCTTTCTTCGGCGTCCAGCGATTGCGAATGAAGTAATTTGACACGCTGGATATTATTGTCTTGGTTTTTCAATTTGTGTTCCAATTTAGTTGAGAATGGAAAAGAATTTATAGTTACGCGGTTAACACTAACCGTATCGACACTTTATGGATGCTTCTTCTTACCATAGCAGAACCTGTGACCGTTTATGAAATAACAATTTACCTTTCCGAAAGAAATGCAGGGGACTGTGAACTTGAAATAGAAAACAACGTACAAAACGGTCTGCAGTTAATAGCACAAAAAATTACATATTTTTATTTCACTGAACCGGTCATTTGACCGCCTACGGTACGGTTAACCCTTTGCCCTACGACAACGACTGACACTCGTGATGCGGTTGATGGAACAGGAAATTTTGAAGATTCTGAAAAAGTATTAAATTGGAAATATCAGTGGAACACGACACGATAATATTATTTCCATGTTATTAATATTGTTTTCAATTCTAAAATGTATCAGGAATCATTAACATATTTTTTATTTTAGCAATTACATTTTTAATTATTGCGGAGGCAGTCACAAAAGAAATCGTAGTGCAAGGGGTTAACGTTAAAACTATTATGGTTAAATATGATTGTAAATAATGCCGTGGATAAAAATGTAATATGGATGAGGAAAAGAAAAGAAATTTTAATCACTGTGATGTATCATTGAAAAATTGGAGAAAAGAACCGGAGGAAGCGATCGACAGGAAGAGTATAGTCCGCGCAAATCGGTGACTCGATTCGATCTGACATTTAGATACGGTGATATCGCTCGGAGGAAGTTTGAAAATCCACGGGCAGACTGTTGCTCGAGCTATATAATTTCAAAAGGTTCTTTCGACGTCGGCCAGTGATTTATGTAGGACGCGTCGCGTGTTGCGGTATACAGAAACTGCACTCGACGAGCCAGGCATACTCTCTCGACCGATTCTACTGGGGATAATCCTATAAACTCTAGTATATTTCACTTTTACGCTCCTAACGTTCTACCGCTCCTGACACTTCGTTGTATTTTAATACAACGGCGAATATTTATCGTGCCATTCAACGTTTTCTTTCGCAGCGTCCAACGAATCGTCTAACGTCGATTAGCATAAACTACAACGCGCGTAAGAGTCGGGAATTCGAATGTTTCCCAAACCTATTTCGCTACGAAATTTCTACAGTACCCTATCGAAGTATCCAGCATTTATATTTTATCAATTTTCCCGCCAAAACTTATACATCCAAAATCGCAGTAGTTGCTCAGAGAAATTCGCAAAAGCCCGACGATTCCTTGGCCGTTTTCTTGATAGTCACTCCGCAAAATGCAGAGTTGGCCCAAATCGCCAGAACTTCAAAATGTACTTTATTTCAGCTTAAAATTGCCATGTTAGGATAATTTAGCCCACTGATGACAAACCCGAACTCAAAATTTCCAAACGAACGTGAAATATCACGTTATGGATGTACCAACTTTGAGTTCGTATGTCTCTAAGAGTGTTGTGTAAAAAGAAGTATTATTAGTGTAAAAGTATGCTCCGATATATCATAAATCAAATTTTTAGGACTTTTAGAACTTTTGGCCAGAATTTCAGTGAAGTCGACCACTGTGCGACGGTTTGGAATCTAGATGAAGGATAGCATTGTATATAATATCATTAAGCCCGCATAATGTGGCCTGGCACTCTCTTTCTCTGTTGCTCGCTGTTTTGCGCGAAACCGTACGGGGGAAGTCCCTTTCCGGTCGTTCTTTTTCTGCCTCGCTTTCTTGGCTCTCCCGCGTTCACTCTTTTTCTTTGATACATACTCGACTGTGGAGAGAAAGAGATTCACTAACACAAACCGATACAACGAGCCAAGATACACGTGTATGAATTTACACGCGGTTATTCGCTCAGCATCTATAATTTCACCGTCTCGCAGCGTGGAGCACGCGAATGTTGGAAAACCGCAAAAACGTACCGCCCTCGATAGACGCGCGTCCTTTTTCTTCCCCTCGTCGCCGTTTTAATTCCTCAACGTACTCTCGAAAGCGCGTGCCAGCATTTTGCGTTGACATTTTCCACGTTTAACACGGGCGATAAATGGCATGTAAAGTCGGTTTTCTTCCTAATTGCAAGCCGGCAAAATCGAGACTATTAAATGAATCGCCGTTACGCTGAACCTGTTCGATTATGGAAATGTTTCGCTTTATGGAATTTTGCCATACCGGCATGATCTGTTATTTACATCTTTTCATCGATGCATCGAGGAAATACCGGGAACCAGTCGTGGAAATTAGTTGAGCTTCGACGCAGCAATAAGAATAAAGAATCCTATCGATATTATCGTAGTACTTTACGCGATGAATATAGAATGTTTTCCATTCTTTTTCTCTCTTACGCTCGAATAATTCGTTGTTTCTCTCTCTCTCCCTTCGAAATAACACCGCGGAAATATAACTTTTCAATAATCACCAACATGATAGATAAACCGAGACGTTTATGAAGTACGCGCAACGTTTTTCGAGATGATAAATTAGTTAAAGCGTTCGGTAACACGTATACTTTTTTCATATTCCGAACAATTTACATATGTTTCAAAATGATTACCATGTTAACCGATATTACGGCGAATCTCGTGTTACCGCGCTTCGATGGTATAGTGATAAAAATCATAATCGAGCATGCGTTATAGATACGCATGAACATTCATTTATCTCTTCTCTTTTGCGAATTCGTACAAACCCGCGAAAGAAACGTTTACATTTAACGTCGAAGATGTCGGTGAAAATGGTTGTCGATTAATCGGCAAAAGCGATGATTCAACGTTTCGTCGTTCCGATCGTGCTCGATGAAAAGAATGCAGCAACAATAAAATTCCGGAAGTGCGTACACGATGTAGAGGCCCGCTATCGGTGTTTCGACAACCGTTGGCACACGCACACACGGTGACCGTATGCCTTTGCAAATTCGTATAATAAGCAGAGCTACATTTGCGACACGTAACCGTCGAGGGATTCCTTATGCAGGAGGAAGGAAAGTCAAGTTCGCGATCCTCGTACGTCAGACTTGTTGATCCGTCGTCTTTTCTGCTCGGCTTACTGTAACAAGATTCATTATGCATTTTTATTAGATAATCATTCATATTTGCTCATAAACAACGACTCGAGCCGTCCTGGCGGAATAATTCGCGGATAATTTTGAATGGAAAAGAGAACAATTTACAAATCTTGACGTTTGTGTTTTCTATGAAAGAATCTATCGCGTAGATTACACGGAATTCGTATTTCCCGCGTGGGATTTCAATATTCGGCCATTTTTGTTTCACTCGAGGCACAGTTTGTCCCGCCCGCCGTGAAAAGGAAGGCTCAGAGTCCAAGTCCATTAGAAGTGCCGGGGCCTAGCGTGGTTCCGTCACGTTAATTAATTACGATCGGCCCCGTTAAAGCGTCTTTAATTGGAAATTTCCATTTTCCCCAAGGCGCATGCACTTGACTCTGCCTTTGTGATTCCCAACGCGTTCGCGTATCGACTGTATTGGCAATAAGCGAGAACGTGATCGCGGCTTAAACGTTTACTAAATTGGCGAGAGAGCCGCTCTGATTTCAGTATATTCTCGTTTCTTAGCCTTGAGTGAGTTTACAAACACCACGGGACGCTTGCAACACCGAAATTTCTCGGATTTTTCCTAGCACCGTTTTCGCGCCGATGTCTCAAAACTCATCTGAGACCACGCCGGAGGAAAAAAAGATTCCCGTAGTCCCGTCGCAAGAAAACACGACGAGCGACGAGCGAGTCGAAGAACAAGTGTCGAAGAGACGCGAGAATTCCGTCGATACTTCGGCAGAGTTTGCGTGACGGGCTAAAGTGGTGATCGAGAGTATCGGACAGGTTGGAGTGTAGATGCAACAATTAAGATCCGTCGTACATTATCCGAAATTAATAGTTAATTTGAGCCACGTGCATTTTCATTCGAACACACGGCGAAGAGTCGTAAGAGATTGAACTGGCGTACGGCACGCGACGTTCATTAAAGCCCTCAGGGGCGGCTGACGAGGTGGGCCTTTTTTACCCGAGTCCCAAACACGTCACGGCAGCAACGACTACTCCGAAGGCCAACTCGAACAGCATTCGAGTTGTGCGATATCGCGATTTCGCCTCCTCGCTCTTGACCGTTATCCGCCGCCGTATCGTCGGGGGTGGTTACTTTACGCGCTGGCTAATTTACGCCGGCCACTCATCATCGTCTGCCGGCTTATTACCGGCCTCCTTCTCTCCTTCTTCTACCGTCTTTCTTCCTCTTCTTGGTTCTGCGAAGAGAGACAGAAGTTCTCTCTGTAATTCCGTCTCTTTTTCTCCTTCTCTCAAAGCCGTTCGCGGAGGCCGTCTCCGCGTCCTCGCGATCGCATTTGTCGCGCGGGTGGAAATACTCCCTGACGGTCGAGACAAAGTGTGCGTGCCTCTCTCTTCATCATCGCGAGAACACGTGTATATCCGACAACGATTACGTGCCAGATGCTACTAAATTGTCGACACGATAGTTTCTCGCAGCAGCCGTTCTCTTATTCGCCGGAATAATCGCGATAAACGCGGCCTCGCTTTTGTCGATGGAAATTTTCACCGGCGGGACACTAAATAACGCGGAATGACCATGCAAACAGCACCTTCAGAGACAGCCCTCGGAGTGGTGTAACGAAACATGGTATTAACGATGGGAACGATTATTTCCTACTTACGATTTTATCCTAATCGCGATCCAAGTAGCTTAATTGTCGTGCGATTGGGTAAACTGTTGCACGTTGAACATCGTTGAGATACAATGTTGAGGCAAGTTGCTGCATTCTCGTAGCGATATAACAAAGTAGAGTCGAATCGATTCGACGCAAAAGAAAAGATATTCGTCCTCCGGGAGCTCCCATTAATCTCCGCTTCAACGTTTCAATCCTTTTCAATCCGTTTGACTAGCGTGTCGCGGTAATCCTATAAATCTACTCTCTAATCGCCACGTATCCAGTAGCTCGTAATTCATCTCCACGAAACCGAGCAATCTCTCTCTCTCTCTCTCTCTTCCTCCGCAATTTTACGATGCTCCGTTGCGATCTTTCCGTTTCACCCTCACACACACAATTGTGAAGCGTTGATCTACGATCATCGTTGAACTAAAAAATTTAAAGGTTTTGAATCCCTGATGCATAAACGTGATCTCGAATCTCTGTGGAAAATTGCGAGCGTCACGCCTGACGTCGATCATTTACAATTCATCCGAAGCCCTAGATCCCACGCAAGATACGATTTGACGTTGAATTTAACACATTAGCGACGGCGATCGCAAAGAAATTTTATCGCTGCAGAGTACAGTTAAGATACCTTCGACGTTGCTGTTCTCCTTTAACCCATTGACTGCCAACTACGAAATATCTCGTAGCTGCACTATAAGTTTGAATTAATAAGTTAACAATAATGGCCGCGCGTGTATAGACATTTTTGAACAAAAATGTTCTTCGTATCATTACAAATGTCGAGATTATATTTTTGATTAATGAATCCAATGTTCTAAAAACTTTCTGTCATCTTCTCAAATTCTAACCAGCAAAGGTAATATTCCTTAGTTTTCCTGACAATGAATGGGTTAACACGTTCGCGGACGGTCTAAATTCACATATAAGCACCCACCGTAAATGCAATTTCTATGTTTGATTTAACGCGAAAAGTAATAGAGTTCTGCCAATATTAACAATAGAAAAGGAGGCAGTTGGATTATTGTATGCATAATGAACGTAGATTAGATAAATAATTTTATGCATACGTTTTCAATCGTATTCATTATGAAAGTTATAGAAAACTAATGTACTGCGCACGAAGTGGTAACCCACCGGAACAAAGCGAAAATACTGCATATGCAGTAGCCGTCCGCGAGCGCGTTAACTTATCGTGGGAAACATTGATAACGAGAAAGAATATAATACAATAACACAGAATTTCTTCCTTCCCCACGGTGACTCGTGTATACATCGACGACGAGTATCCTCGAAATACAACTTACACCGTGAAGTCATTAATTAAAGCTACAGGGAGCAACAGTTCCGTGCAAAACTCCTACACGAGGATCGGATTTGAGTCGCAGCGTCGCTTCTGGGATTCTTCCGGTCGACGTGTACATCATAATCTCGATGGTTCGACCCGCGTTCACCTGTAGCGCAGCGGCGCTAAATAACCAGCGGGAATAGACGATGCAGAAACTCGGGAGGAAAAACGAGAAGGAGATGCAACGTTCACCTAGGTGGCATCTCATTAATCCGAGGGTGAACATCAAACGAACGAGAAAGAGGACGAGGGGGATAAAGAGGGACGGAGAGAGAGAGAGAGAGAGAAGGGCTCGCTGAACTTCAGACCGACCGGCACTGCAGTTATATACTTCTGAACTCTCCCGATACACCAGGGGACTGCTTTACGCGATGGCGTGCAAACTGCACCGGCAGTGAACGCGAGAGAAAGACCGAGAGACAGAAACAACCGAGAGGGAGGGTGAGATTTGCATACGGGAGATCGCTGCTCCGCATATGAGGGGAATGTTTACGATATCCGCATAATGAGGGCGTGGGTGTTTCTATTAAGGCGTGCAGTCGGGGCCTATCCCAGCGAGCATGCCCTATCCGACACTCTGATCTTTCTCCCTCTTCCTCCCTCTCCTTCTCTCCTCTCTTCTCCTCTTCCATCCGTCGGACGCATCGTCTTTATGCGAGCGTTGTAGGTGGACTCGTGTGTATAGAAGGGCCTCCAGGCCGTGTATACCTTCCGAGATGCAAGTACGAACGTCCGCAGGTTGCAGCTAACTTTGTGCTACCTCGTTGGCACGGGGTATGTATATACGCGTGTGTATCGGTCGGCTTGTATCTGGGTGCATCGTCCCGTGGAAACTGTTGCCCCACCAGGTTCCTCTCCTCGTTCCACCAGTTCCCGGCTCGCGTCATTTTTCTCCGCTTGTCGTTATTACTCTAATTACCGTGAAATACTTTTTCGACCGTGCCGATCGGCGAGCCTCGAATCGCGCGGATGAGTTTATTACATTAATGATTCCGTGGAAGTAAGTTAAATCGATGTAAACCACGAGGGAAGATTAGACCGATGGAAGAGCGCGCGAAGAGACGATTAAATACGTTGTCTAACGGTGAACCCGGCTACCTGGTAAATAGCAGGCGTTTCATTCCTCCTTTTTTTTTCATTCCCCGCTTTCGTTAAGTTTTACGAGTTGGAAATAAATTTTCCTCGGTGCACTGCCTCCGCCCGTGGAATGACATTTTTCAGCATTCCGCGTGAAGAAACGGTGGCGGTGTAAATTGTCATTTAATCGACGCTTACCGCGACGCTGTGCGCCGTAATGTACCACGTTCAGCCCTGAATTCAAACGGGGAATTCCAGGAGAGTGTGTACGGAACATCTCTGTCCGCTTGGAGCAGATAGTCGCGTGCAATCGACTCGGGAAAATGAGACGGGCTTAAGGAATCGCCCACGCTTGTTACACTGTCGCCTGCCAGCCGCGAATTAACCCGCAATTACGCGATAACGTTCCTCGTGCGAGCGATCCTCGCGCGAGATTCTTTTTGCGTGTTGCCTTCGTACGTGTTCCACGCACACGCGGAAACCTCGACGTTTACCGGGAAATTGAAAATTCCACGGAAGGACGATTCGTTAAATGCGCCTTGAAAATTGATTTCTGCAATAATCGTGCCGTCGCCTTTACGATATTTCACTTACGGCCGCTCGTACTCTACTTTACACAAAAACTCTGTACGGACAGGGAAAAATGGAAAAGCACTTTTAACACTCGAACTATCAAACCAGCCAAAATGACTGGTTCCCAATTTTTTCTAAAAAGTCTCCGAGCTTATAGAAGAGTCACAGTGTAGATATTCAATGTCTATCTCATAAAATATAAATTGCCGAATCAATTATCTGTGCCACCTCTTCATTCCTCCTTTCTCGAAGTATTTATTTAAAGTATTGCAATACAATAGATTCAATGCCGGTAGTTCTAGTGTTAACAATTAAAGTTTATGAACGGCAGTGCTCTGTTATCGTACTTTCTCCTGCAGATATAAAAGAACCCGGTGCCATTATCACTTTCCGCAAGAACATTCGTATTCCCCGGCAGTTTATAAATCTTCTGAATTACTGAAAGCTTACTTTAAATTTTACCACAATAATTTTAAAATGTCTTTCAAACATTCGCATCTTCCCCGTTGAGATACATCGCCGCAGTCTTTCTCCTCGGTTCTCTGTTCTGCGTTCTCCATTCTCCGTTCTTCGTTCTCGTCCAACACGATTTATAGGTTCACCGTCACGTGGGACGGACTGCCGCTCCATTTTTCACGAATCTCCCGGTTCCCTTTATTTTTCTGACACGTAGGCATTCGTAAGGCTAGGTGACTGCGTACGAGCATCCACTGGCGCATCTATATTCCGTTGCCCGCAGTTCTGCTGCACTGCGGTGCAATGATTCTTCCGATGCAGCTAGGAGACAGCTTTCCGCAACATGCGAGATATTCCACTCCGCATTACCGCCGACTACTTTCACGGCCTTTAAAAGAAATCTTTATTTGCACCGGAGTGAATTTTGTATCTCTCATCTTGATGGTTTTTGCAGTACGCGCTTAGACGAGCGTTCCGCATTGGCTTTTAACGTTGATCGTTGGCAGTGGTATTCTTTGGCGCGAAACCTGAAATCCGGGCGAATAATTCCCTATTTCATTTCAGTTATTCCGCTATCGCGTATCTTTAAGCTGATTTTACGAGCCTCGTTATCAAGCACTGTGCTTCGGAGTAGACGTTCGCGAACGATGCTGCTCGTTACGCGGCCAATGTTATTAGTTCGTGGAATGCTCCGAGCATCGTGACGCAAAGAATCGAGAACGAATAGGCAACCAGGAGCAAATGTTAAACGAATGGGCTATTTATTTGCCGTTCGCGCGTCACTGCCCCTGTCGAGTTAAGAAGGACAACTCGTTGTATTTAGCGAGAATATCGACGTTTTTGTTAAAAAAAAATCACCGCCGACAAATGTTTCCGAGACCTTGGTCGGTCGGTACGGTGATGCTAGATTGGGTCAGAGTTTTTTTCCACTCTCGTAATTCTAATATCCTTGGGTGCAGTAATCAAATAATTTTCCGTGCTGCAATATTAAATAAATGAAATTATATATATATATATATTTCTCTCGAAGATAAAGCCTTCTATCGATATCTGCGCTCGTTGATGCTCCACTAAAACGTCGGCCGATGTAGACTGTTTTTAAGCGCTCGACTCATTTCCCGCAACAGTGACTTGAAAATGAATTTATTATTTTTTGTTAGCTTCTTACAATACGCTAATGATCCGTGAAACGTGCAAAAACGCGGGGCCGTGTGATTGACTCTTTTGAAACGCGTCCTTTCTCAAATATCAAAAGTTTAGTGCGCTGACTCACGAAGAGAATGATATTTTTTTTAATGTTCGGCTTCGACGGCTTCGATGATTTCACCGGGGACTCACGGGTTTCAAATCGGTGAAGCAATGGAATATATCCGACGTTGGAAAATTTCCCGTAGATATCGTATCGTTTTCCAGTTCGATACAAAATTGTTAAACGAGTGAAAGCGACGGTAATAACGATAACGATAATCCAACACACGGTAGATAGAGAAGAAGGTAATTAACTGCGAGACAGCGTGAAAATCATCGCGACTTATTTTAGGCTTAACATTGTCAAACACGTCATTCACGATGAATTCTATCCGCACGGATTCCGCAGCCGTGAAACGTAAATGACAAAAATTCGACTCAACGCGAGCAATGGGGGCGCGGGCGATCAAAGAAACATTCACTGGCATTAATCACTTTTACAGCCGGTACAGGTGATTCCGCCGACGAAAAGGCGAAGTCGACAGGTAACGGACACGCGTCTGCTCGTATATAAACTCTTTCAGGTGCTTCGCGCCGACTCCTTTTTAGATTTCGCTGAGCACTGGATTGCAGGATCGCTAATGGTTCTCCGGCGAGTTTACGCTTCCCCGTGTGTAGCCTAAGAGAGCGTGCAAGGTAGAGGGTGCAAGGTGCAAAGCGTAAAAAGTCGCCGACGTGAAACGAAGGACGGTGACGGCGAAATCGTGAGTTTAATTAAGCAGAGCCCAAGAGGGATGTCAACCGTGGCCGACTGATTAACGGCTCGGTTATCGGTAAATGAGATTCGGCTCGCAAATAAAGATAACTTTGAAGCAGCACTTACGAGATATATTTTGCCAAATTGCACTTATTTCTTTACGATCGTTCCGCGAAAGGTGCACCCGAATTGTACATCAGAAGGTATTACGAGGAGGGGTTTTGTTTAAAAGGAGCTATAGCGTTTGTACCGAGAGATTCGGTACGAAGGAGAGTTTCTTGATTGCCTTTGGAAAGATTGCATTTCGAGCGTGCTCTTCGCACTTGTTACGATAACGCGTACCGAGATTCTTCGTTCTTATCGAACATAAGTCTCGTATCGAGACACACTCGAGTGCATTTGTTAGTCGGTGCACAGCCCGTCTGAAAAGAAGCGGCAAATATGCGTGCGAAAGAAAGTCTTTACCCGCGTTGGAGAGGGAAAGAGTGACAGGGGAAAAAGAAGCGAGAGAGAGAGAGAGAGACAGAGAGAAGGGGAAGTTGTCACGTCATTAAAGCAGGGAGAACAGAATTGACGTCTTATTAAGCTACGGATAACGTCGACTAAGACCAGCCATCGGAACATCAACAAGTAGAGCCGAAGAGAGCACGAGGCGTTATCAGCTGTGGGTTGTCCCGATGGCAGCATGATTCAGCGAATTCCCAGCGTCCCTTTATAGCGGCACAGGCAATCGATTACACGCCAATCGGATCGGCGGATCGCGCTAACTAGATCGTAAGAGGAGAACGTTGCTATATACCTACTTATAATCTCTGGCTCCCGCTACCGCTGGAACTCGACTTGTCGTCGAGGCCTTCGACGCGCTGTCACCGTCTCTCTGGTCTCTCTGGTCTCTTGACTCCAGCCCCCGGTCTCCGATCATCGTCTTCGTGTCGTTCGATCGCGCGACAAAAAAGAACGCCGAGAATGACATCTTTTCATGGAACTCACCTGCCGGACGGATCCGACGATGAATATAGTCGGGCCCTGGCGAGTGCTCAATATCTTCCGATCGTTTCCTCCGTGCTATATAAGGACAACGAAAGCAAGTGGCAACGTTCAAGGAGTACGTGCACGCAGGGGCAATGGGAATAGTGCCTCGAACTCTCCCACTTAACGAGTCCGATTCCTGTCTGTCGCCTCTGGAAAATTAGTGAGATTGAAAATTCTCGATAAAATCTGAACAATCGATGTCATAAATATAGAAATAAATGCGCAGGCTACTACTCCTGGGATCGACGATCAGTCTTGTAGCACTGGTTACACGTGTACTAATCGTTATAGGTGTTGCCGCGGCCCACGTGGTCGGCCAATAGAATTGATTCGACTATCTTCACGATCTAAATCGATACAAAGGATAATTAATAACCGCCGATAGCAGGGGCCTGTGTGCGCGCGCATTGACGAGCGTGCGCGCTTGAATTAAAGTGGAACGCGCCTCCGAGACGCGTGCAGACGAGCGCACGGTCGACGGTGCAACCTGCAGCAGGGATTTTCTGGATCGACTTGGACGGTCGCCTCGTCGAAGTCGTCACTCCCGGTGCGGGAGAAAAAGGACCACTGCGACGACAGGTTTTCGTGGAAAGGAAGCCTCGATCGCGCGCGGCTTCGCGAGAGAGAAAGATATACGTCGCGAAAAGAACCGGGGAGGGATTCGAGTGGCTGTTTGCGCGCACCTTATAAATACCTGATCTTTCTTCGGGTGACGTTAAGTATGGCGGTCGTGTCTTTACGTCGGGAAATGCCGGAGATTCGTAATAATTTATCGTGAATGCCGGTGGAGGGCGATTAATATGCAACGAAACTAAACGTCGCGACGTTGCGTTGATCATTACCAAATAAATTGGATTTTTCTTCATCGATTATCCGACGTTTAAGTAGCGTACGATATTTGCAACCACGTATGGGGAACTTGAGTCGTCGAGGGGAACGACAAGGAGAGAAGAAAAGCCGGGTTCTAAAGCGAGAAAGGAGGAAAGAGAGAAGCGGCGTGGCGTTCCGTGTCGTATACCTCCTTAAATCAGCCCTAGTTGGCCTGTCAGCCAAGCAGCGCGGGTGCTCCGTCTCTCTTTCCCTTTCTCGCGTGTACGCTCGCCGCACAAATTACCACGCGTTTAATTACCGTCCAATATTCAATGGAAGGTCATTAATCACCCTACCGATAACCCGTAATTTTCCACGAACGATAAAATCTGTCGTGCGACGGCTTCCCGTTCTACGTTACCTTGTTGGCGATATAGGAACGCTCGTGCTTTGCAACCGACGCTCTTCGTTCGTTTGATAAAAAACAAGAAACTTGGAAATTACCTATTTTACTTGCGTTCTCTTAATCTTATATTAGAAATTATAATCATAGACAAAGTTGCATCTCGTTGACGAGAGATAATGATAGCTTAGTGGACGAAACGAGAAGCGGAAAACGTTTGGTTTGCATTCAGGGATTTTTAATACAGCTTCGATCCTCGATCTGGTCAACGCAGGGGGATACGTTTGGATGGTTTCTCTACCTCGTGGCCTATGTAGATACCAGCGATCGGCTTCTCTTCGGTAGCCCGTCTGGTTTTTTGGTAGCAGTTTGCCGGAGTCCCACCGCCACTGAGCCAAGCCTGTCTGCCCTAAGGCCACTCTTTCCTTCCGAAGGAGGAATGGTAGATGGACGATCGTAGCGATAGCTTCGAACTAATCTCGTTGCACTTTCTTTCTTTCATTTTTCCCCTTCATTAACCTATAACTCTGCGTTAACGTCGAGTCTAGACTACCGAGTTCGCAGCAATCGTATCGCGCATCAACGTTTCTTGATTACCACTTAAATTAACATTCATTCCCGTAATCCAAGCTACATATAAATTATAAGTAACAATCAATTAGTAAAATTTATAGAAAATGCAAAAGTTACATATCGTGAAAAATGAACCGTTTTAAGTATCACTTAACATTCAGGATTTTCAAAAGTTCTCAAGATTCCAGAATTATAGAGTGGAATAAATATCTAAGAGAGGTAATTACAAGAAGCAAGTTGAAGTTTTATCTTCAAACCTCCAGCCTATATGTATTCGTTCGAGTCGGAAACGTTTAGAAACGGTTCGTACCCATCGCTGCGAAAACGAAGCACCCGGTATATGGACAGATCGTGCGGGAGAGAAAGATCAAGCGCTCCACCCACGCCTATGTCTCAACCTGTTCTGTTTCTCCCGTCGAGCCACGGTTACAGGTGCCTCCCCGAGGGCATTCCTGCTGGAATTCTTCACCGATGATCTTCTCTCGGCCCTCCTGCAAATTCCCATCCCGAACTTACGTCGCGTTTACCGCGAGCGATCCACGATCCCGATCCAAGTCGCGCGCCGATCTTCGACCCTGTAATTTTTATCGGCCACCGCAACCGTAGTTTCTCTCTTATCGTATACTCGAAACTTGCCCGGGTGATTTCGTCGTCGGGGGGCATTAATATGTAAGAATCTAACGAGAGTCCCTCGCCGAGAGTTTCTCTCCAACGAAACACCTTGCGTTCGAATTACATAATCGATGACGCAAAACGATCATCACCGATTCTTCGAAATTACTTGGACGGCCGATCGTCGTAAGCTGATCGATTTTTTGCGATACTCTTGGTATCTCGGGGAAATGAGAGAAATTATAGGTGATTATAAAAGAAATGATAAATATGAAAGACAAAAAGAGTAACGTTTAAAGTTCAGTAAAGAGGATGAGTGTCAGCATTTGGAATCTCAAGTTTCACAAAACCGTGAATCCTGCTAGGCCTGGAACACCCGGAGCAGGACTCGATCCCAGGAGGAGGGAAAGATCGAGGTGACTCGATGCGGAGGACACAACACGGAAAAGGCATAAAAGAGAGAAAGAGAGGTAAAGAAACAAAAGAAACGAAATAAGAAGAGTAGCCCCTCGTCGAGACGAGAGAAGAGGACGGCTGCGCGAGTACGCCCACACCTCCTCGCCGGGGACCTGTTCTCGGCTTTTACGTTCTGACATCTTTTCACTCCGTTTACGAGTCCCCTTTACGTTTTACGACCGATCATCGGGGCCCTTTCTCTCTGCGAGATTCTACCGACCGTACGGGCCCGGGGTATAAAGCAGGACGAAGGGAAAAGGGAACCCGAGAGAGAATAAGAGGACGCGATCGTTGTCGGTAGAAGGAAAAGAGATGAGAGGCCGAGGAGACCGCCGTCGTGAGACTGGCCTATCCACCGTGGATCTCTTTCGATGCCCGATACAAATACATATCGCGCGTCGGATAGCAGAGAATATCTGCCTTGGAAAATGGCAGTTCATCGACGGGGTACAAAAGACGATAACCATCGATACAATGTAGTCCCTTGGCTGCGTTTTTCGTCGCTTTGCATCGTAAATTTCACGCGATGGCCTATCAAAGTCATTCGCGACCGCCTCGAGAGCGTTTCGGCAAAGTTGCGTTTTCTTGGCCTGCCGGAATCTGTATTTATCGTCGATAGCGGTATTGTCGCAGTTCATGGTCTTAGATACTCATGCAGTCTCTTTTATAGACATTTATAAATAATAATTCGACACTCTGCATTCGTTCGAGCGTAAGGACAACCTGTCCGTCGCACAAGATTTACGTAACTTTGTAAACCTCTTCGAGCTTTTGAAGAAAGCGGTCATATTTCGAGGTCCTTCTATCCAGAAGGTAATTACCAGTTAAAACGTAGCTACTAAAAAATAAGAACAGCATCGTACACGACTATGATACCTGAAAACCGAACGTACCAGTCAAATCCTAAACATATTTATCGTTCACCAAACGATCGACCGTGCGAATCTTCGCCTGATTCATCAATAAGAAATTATCGCACGAGTGACAATAAATATCACTGGTTCGAGATCGTCCGACGATAACAAACACTCGGCTCAAAGGTTCGACGGGTCTTAAGAATGCGAGAGCGCGGAAAATCAAGAGGGGTTTTAGACGGAACGTGAAAAACACCGTACTTCTTCGTAATTCAACGAGCACTGCCATAAGTTTCCGCGGCGCGCGCTTTCCGCGTTAATACGGGGACAGCCGTTGGGCCGTTTCGCCATGAAAGGATCCGTCGGCGGAGCTCGAAGGGAACTTGGGGATAAAATCGATTTCAAAGCGGCAAGAGCCTGTGCTCTCGTACGCGTTGGAATGTAATACGCTCGAATCGCTGGAAAGTCTTCGCGGGACATCTGTGTCGCGCCCGTGTCTTCCGGGAAGGCGAATTTCTATTCCGTGGACGAGGCTAATTATCGCGTTGGAAAATCAAGGATATTACCATTGCTCGCATTTTATCTGGCGGAACTGTTTAAGGGAAAAAACGATCGTCCAGCGTGCCACGAATTGCCTTGCCCTGTTCTTCGTGATTCTGGTTTTTCAATCGAACCGGAAGAAACTTCCTTTTTTTTAAAATTAGGACTTTGTATTCGTGGAAGATCACAGTTGGAAATAAATTGTAAAGGTCGATGGGTGTATGGAGAAATTTTGTAAATGCTCTACGAATAACATGGAAATAGCAATTGTTACGGTTTTTGAAATCACGCGCGGAATGTTGAAATTGATCGTTGCGGGCGCTCCAATTGTCCGTTTGTAGTGCAATTAATTATTTTGCTACGACGGTGGACAACATTACGCGGGTAAGAGCAAACGACGTTACAAATTTCACGGTGTACCGGGACATGCATAATGACTCCTCCTCGGAAATGGACACGGAGAACGGAAAGTCGCCTACACGAAAAAACGAGGGTTAAGTTCGATTCATCGTTGTACACGTTGATTCATGCGCTCGGTGTGCGCGCCGCGCGCGATTTAAATTTCAAATATTCACCAGATACTTCTCTCGACTTACACATGGTTTTATGACAAAGTACCGTTGTCACATCGAACAAGACGAGCAGTGTGGTCTGCGGGCGCATTAAAATAAACGGAGAGAAAACGACTAAACGCCGACACTGGAGTGAATTTTAACTCGTTTGTCGTTTTTAAAAGGATTCGCCATTCCAATAGAACGTATTGATTCGTGTGGCCGTGATTCAACGGTTTTTTGAAAATATAGACATTTGTAATTTGAGATGAGTTATTGGTTTCGTGGTAAAATTTTCAATCACGAGTAATCACTTTTGTGTATTATGCTTCTCTTGCACGTTTTACCGCCGCCATTGGCTTCGTCTTCGGGAAATATACTTCCAATGCTGTTGTCGCGCGACGGTGCTATTTGCTTTAGAGAAGAACGAGACAGCAATTCGTGGCGATGATAGGCGAAAAATGCTGCAAAAAAGTTTTCCACGTGCGACGGTCTCACGTGAGACCGATTCCACAATCTTCGCCTTTTCAGCGCCATCTCGGAAATGGAATCGTTCGCTCAATCGTTGCTCAGTTTTTATTCATAGACTTCGAGCTTGATGACACATGGCCGAGTTATACGTTGGTCGTGACAAAAAAAACACGTAGATATCGTAGTAGTGATTCGTTGCGGCAGCTCTATTTCCCACCTTTTACCATTACGTCCAGCCTCCAGTTGCACCGATATCTGTCCAGTTCGATTAGAAGCTTTCGCGCCGTCCAGTCCATTCTTTCTTTCGTTCCCGTTTCACGGTTACGTCGTATTGGTTAAGCAACGCCACCGGAAATTCGATTATCATCGATGGATACGGCCCTTTGCAATTATATATAAATATATACACGTACGCGTTACACGTTACACCGTAAATAATATATGGTAATATTCACGTAAGAGGCATCCGTTTCGACGAGCGTAGAACCGGTACGTTGGGAAGATTCGTTTGAGTCGTGCGTATCGCGTAATTCCATGTGCGCGGGTTACAATAAATTACCATTAGAAAGCCCGAGGTTGGAATTTAAAAACAATGCCGGCGATTACACGTGGAGATGGAAAAGTAAGAGCATCGTCGTTTGGTTGTTTCAGGACGAGGTGGGTGGCAGTACGGTGGTAGCCGAGGGTGTAGTAGGTGGCATAAAGGGCCCAGGCGGCGGGTGCCGCGCATCCTCGATGACGATGGCCGAGAGCGCCGTGGAGGACGCTGCAGCCGCGCCCCCGGGTCCGGCCAAGCCGCCACCGCCCTCCTGCACCAACAACAACACCCTCGCGGCAACGGCGAACCGAAATCATCGGAATCCCCGCAGACGAAAGCGTCTCGCCCAAGTCCTCGACATTCTCCAGGCCCATCGGAGCTCGCCCTCCGAGGGTGAGGTCCTCAGGTTCGAGGGAAGCGGCCCGCCCTCCGAGGAGGACGAAGACGTCTTCGGTTCCCCGAGGTCCACCTCAAGATCCGCAGTCGTCAGTACCCCGGGCATCAGCCTGCTTCCCCTCAGGCTCAAGGGAGAGGAACCGGAAATTCCGACCGAAGAGGAGTCCAGCACGAATGACGCCGAGCATCAGCAACAGCAGCAACAGCAAAATCATCATCCCCATCATCCCCATCATCACGGCCATCATCATCGCCACCGACACAGGCACCACCACAAGAACAACACCTCGAATCACCTCTACGATCTCCACCCACCTCATCACAGATCCTCCGCCCCCAAATATACCGGATGCACCTGTGTCCTCTGCTCCCAGTCCAGCACTCCGACGATGATGTTACCTTCCCCCACGTCCCCTCTGACGCCTCTGACGCCGCTCACACCGCTGACGCCTCTGACTCTGCCGCCCTTGACGCCGGGATCCTTGTCGTCGTACAGTTTCGAACACTACATGCACACCAAGTACCTGCCGGACATCTTTCGCGGGCGCAGCCACTCGGACTCGGACGTTGTTCCGGGATGGGAACAGAAACCGACGTTGTTCGCGTCCTCTACTTTCGGCAACCATCCGCTGAGAAGCGGCTCCCTCGAGAGCGACACGACGAGTCCCCAGGAGTCGCCGTTGGATCTCTCGATGAAGAACCTCATGGCGTCGGCAGCAGCAGCCGCCGCGTCGGGGAGACCACCGGCACTTCAGCTCCTACCGCCTGGAATCGTGACGAGGGGATCGGTGAGCGTGCCGGTCGTCAAGGGCGACGTGGCTTCGCCGACGACGAAGGAGAGCGTCGCCGTGAGATACAACCTGGAGGTTTCGCCGGTGGTCGAGGAGATGCCGCCGGGCTCGGACGTCGCATACGTCTGTCCGGTTTGCGGTCAGATGTTCAGCCTCCACGATCGTTTGGCGAAGCACATGGCTTCGAGGCACCGCAGGCAGGGCCCGCAGGACGCCTCCGCGAAGGCTTACCTCTGCGACGTCTGCAAGAGGAGCTTCGCCCGGTCGGACATGCTCACCAGACACATGAGGCTGCATACGGGCGTCAAGCCGTACACCTGTAAGGTCTGCGGCCAGGTATTCAGCAGGTCGGATCATCTGAGCACCCATCAGAGAACGCACACGGGAGAGAAGCCTTACAAGTGTCCTCAGTGCGCTTACGCCGCTTGCCGGCGAGACATGATTACGAGGCACCTCAAGACCCACTCGAGATTCCCGGATGTTCAGACGCCGAAGAGTGAGCCCGGTCTTTTGACCGGGGAGGAAGGCAGTCCGACGTTCGGACAGGACATGGCGTCGCCCTCGATGACGATCAAGGCCGAATGACGACGGCCAGCCGGATGACCGTGATGTCGTTCGTCGTCCCGCGATGTATTCTCATCGCGCGTTGACGGCCGCTGGAGAAGACACCCCGCGCATCGGGCGTCTTCGACCTCGTGGGAGAGGTTCGTGAATAGCGAGATCGGCGATGGTCTCGCCACCGGAAGATCTCGACGACGTCGATGGCAGAAATAGTGGTTGAGGGGAATATCGTTGGAAGGCAGGTGTTGGTTTGATCGAGTCAGGATTCCACTGGAAACGTGGGAGCTGCGTCTTCGAGGAGAGTCCAGAATCCGTTTGGAAGTCAGGGAAAGTATTTTTCGTGAGGTTCGCTCCGACTGAAATTGTATCTCAACGCCGCGTTATTTTTCGATTTCGTCTACCTTATCTTTAACTGCGAATGATGTCGAACAGTATTATCGTATTTCTCTTCGTCTTCCTCGTTGTTTCCCCGTAACCTGTGCGCCACGCGCAATCCTTCGTCTACCAGAATTCTCTCACCGACTTTCCTTTGTTCCCTCCCGTCGAGGGAGCGTTCGGTCGAGGACCCGTTTCAGCAATGATTTCGTTGCTTCGTTTCTTCGTTTTTCGTACTATCGCAAAGAATATTTGCGCCTTGTTGTTAATAAGTAGCTGTGTTGTGTTTATCGATATGTAAAGTTACGCGTTATGGATTACAAGGAAATTCGTTTACTAGTCCGTCGATAATTTATTCGCCCGGAAACGCACGAAGATTGACGGTAAAACCGAAAAGAAAAAAAAAAGAAAAACGGGTGTGCGATCGTAACGTTGAAAGTTCCACAAACGTCAACCTCGATCGTAGAATTGTAAAATGTGCTCTCTTTCCCTCTCTGTTCTCTTTCTCTTACTCTTTGATAATTAAAGTTAAGACACAAGCGAATAGAAAGCATTCCTGTTCGAGCGTGCGCAGATTTTGATGCGGCCGCGCGAAGATACGCGAAAAACACGGTGCTTAAAACTCGAAAGTTCAAGTCGATTCCCTCTACGTTCGATAGTTCATTACTGAGACACGATAGCTGTAATTAATCGCTCATACCGCAAGAATTCGAGAATCGCCGCGTCTAACTCCGTTCATTTCCGCACGAAATTCCGCTCTTCATCTTTCATTGCAAAAGTGCTTCGTCCTTTCGCCAAAATATTCGCGCGAAAACACGACTTGTGCCAAATTTAATACCCGTTTGTCGGTCGAGTATGCAACGCGAAGAGAAATCGTTGGCGATAGGAATTTTCGGTCCATTTTCAAGTCGCGATTACCGATAGATCGTGAAATCGCCACGGTTCAAGCTCCCGATTTATTGAATCCTGGTAAACGTCGTCTTCGGCCAACGATGATCTCACTCGAAGACGAAACGTTCGTTGTCGATGAAACTCGTGTCCATTATCGCCAACATTCTCGAAAAAATACACGTTTCTCGTGACACACAATCGAGCAGCCTCGCCGTTGATCTCGTCGATTCGCCGAGAAGTAAGCTCGACTTTCCACGCGAAGGATCTTTCGAGGGTGATTAGAAGAAATTTTTTAACGATAAGAAATCGACGGAGGGACGTTGTATTTAGTAGTTAGAAACGTCGTTTTTTTTATCGCGCGCTGCGAAATTTCTCCGAACGCCGAGAATAATTATCTTTTTTAATCTATCGTTTTCGTTAATCGCGGCAAAGTTGACGCGTTCGGGACAGGGGCAAAATCACGGAAAACATAGGAGCCTCGAAGAAGGAAATGATGGAAAAGGGAAAAAGGAGCCGAGAAAGGTAAACAGGGAACCGCGAGTTGATAATGCGTAAGGATAATGTCCCGAAAGTTTTCTTTGAAAGAAAAGAAAGATGACGAACGTAACCGTACCTGCAGAAAGAAAGAACTTAAAGCATAATAAGGCGTGTAGACGTAACGTTAATTAGTGAGTAATATTAACATTATTATTAACATTATTATTATTATTATCATTATTATTATTATTATATTATTATTGCGTTTTATTATTATTATTAATAATATTATTATTATTGTAATTATTAGCGTGAGAATGTTACAAGCGTGTGATGGAAAAGAAAATATTTTTTTATACACCGTCGCAGAGACTTTTACGAAAGGCTCCGAGGAAAGAAACCGCGAGAACGCAAAAAGAAGGAAGAAAAAGAAAGAAATAGCGGAGAGAGGGAAAAATCGGTGGAAGTTCCGTAAGCGCAGGGCGCGATTTGTCTTACCCCGAAATTAGCATTATATACGTATCTATTTGCGAAAAAGCAGAGTATCACCGACGAAGTCTTCGAACTTCCTGCTCGTCATGAGAAGGAAGATCTACTCTCGGTGACCTCAGTTTCCCTTTCGTACACGGAGAAGGACGATCTGGTTCTCCTCGAGTCTTGAAAATTTTCCTATGGAAATTCCGACGGAGGGCGATCGCGCGTTTAAAAATGAACGCTCTTTCGCGCGTTTTTTTAGCGATCGCTCGGGCCGAACGTGTAAAAGACAAAACGAAAAGTCGCCTCGGCGAATTTCACGGTATTCGTACACGTTTTCGGGACTTTCGTATATTGTACGGGTGGATTTGAGAAAAAGAAAATACTCACGAATTCGCACAGGCGAGCGCGCGGGAACGCGATCGAATCGCGAACGATTCGGAGCCGATCGTTCGGAAAGTCGGCATGATTGCGTCTCTTCTCTCTGCTCTCTACTTTTGGGCACTCTTCGAATGAATTTCTCGCGTGAGCACACTCACACACAGACACACATCTTACACTCGTTCGACCGTACATCTCTATACGTACCGGTACATGTACATGTATCGGCGTCATACACGATCGGCGATTGGTCGTGGACCACGCGTGGAATCTACCTTCAACCTTGCTCAGCCTCGACCGTTTGCCTTTATCCTTGCCATAACTTACCTACTGTCCAATGCGTATCCCATTTGTGGCCGGTAAGAGGTAGTGACGAATATCGCGAGTCACGCCTGTTACGGCACGCATCGCGATATACGCGCGAGCACGAAACACATACTCGCGGAAACACACACGTATACATGCACGCGCGCGAACGTATGCAGATTGAAAGACGGAAGCGCGATAATAACGTATGCGCGGTTAAACGCGCGCATAGGTATGTATATCTGTATTTTTGTATATCGAGGTTTTTTCTAATTATCTACCGTTTAAGCATTTCAAGAGGAACGGAACGAGTAATTAGCCATTAAGGAGAAACTGTCGCTCTCTCTCTGCTTGCCATTTTACTTGCCTCTCGGCCAAACGATTACATACGTTAAAAGGCAGTTCGTTGGAGAGACGAAGAAAAACACACAGGGACATACGAGGGAGCGATGTCGAGACGGAAGATTCGGCCGATTGTTCAAGTTTGATAACGGAAGCCTTTATCACGCGATTCCTCCTCTTTTTCTTTTATTTCTTTTCTTTTTCCTTTGTAAAAACATTCGTGGCGAAAGATTCATTGATCGTTTTCGATATTGCTCGTTAGAATTTATAAATTCCGCCCGAACTTCCGACTCGATGTTCGTCCTTCGCGCGATTCAGCCTTAAACTGAGAGAAATTCTTGCGCAACAATCCCCCGTGACTCTTGTACGAAAAAAAGGGGGGATAAATATATTAAAGAAAAAAAACGTTAACACGTTCGACGTGTCTTCAGGCAATTAAGCGATCGCCGTGCCAGACAACCTGCTCTTGTAATTAATACTTAGCCATTCGTACGATTATATTTCTATTATTATTATTATTATTATTATTATTATTATTATTATTATTATTATTATTATTAATTATTATTATGCCTAGTTACGTTGTTAAGTGATTAATCATGTTTAATGCTTCTATTATTTATTTTGTTATCCTATTCACAAGTCAAGCTTCCTATTTTTCATCCCGTTCTATTTCCTTCGTTCCTTAATAATCCCCGTTTTATCGAACGATCCTGTCCGACTGTAGCGTGTCGACGAAAGGGGAAGAAAAGAATAATACAAAGTATATAACACGTACGTACATATACAGGTATACGTACATTTATAAATACAGCAACGTAAATAAATGCATTATTCCATATAAACGCGTGCTGAAAAGCGCGCGAACGTCGCGACGTCTCGAGAACGTCCGTCGAATTTTGTCGTTTCACGGCGAGGGCGTCTCGAAACCCTCCTTTTCTTTCTCTGTTTTGCGAAACGCAGGAATCTCGGAAAAGTTTCTTTTCTCCCCTCTCGGGTTTCCATTCGAAGGAAAGAAAGGGAAAAAGCGGACTTTCCTCCGGTGACGTCGCACGATCGCGACGACCGAGCGAACGTGTTCTGTCTTTCCTTTTCTCTTTTCTTTTCCTTCATTATTATTATTATTTCTTTTTTTTTTTGTAAAACGATAAACGCTCACGAGGGTTTTGTGTAAATTATTGACGACGATGATTGTGTATGTTAATTTATAAATTATGTTGTGTTTACGAATCGTGCCAGAATGGAAAAAAAATATAATTTTTTCAACGTACCTCAGTTTCGACGTTCTGTTTTTTGTCTCACTTTCATCCGCACTGTCTCCCGATCTCGTTTCTCACCGTTTCTTCTTTTCTTCTTTTTTTTTTTAAACGAATATTGAGTTCCGTTCGACGCTTTTTTGGTTTCGATATTTTTCTCTTATTTGTATGGTCAGTCTCCTTAATTAATCTCGTGTTTGGAACGCAGTCATATCGATGAAATATCGTGCCTTCGACGTCGATGCCCTTCGTGGTGATTAAAATACGAGTATCGAATTATAGGGAATCTCGACATATCACTTTAAGGCTGAAAAAAATGAGAGTGGTTAATACGTAAGCGAAAGATCGAATGCGAATTATTTTTTTGACGCGCGACTACGATCTCTCGTGAAAGAGCTTAGAATTTGCGCGATAAAAGATTTATACACTCGGTGCGAATTAATCAGTGTTGTGCAGGAATATCACGGTAATTATCTAGACGAAGGACTCGACGCGCATTTGCTACGGAATTCAGGAGAAACTTCGAGCGCGTTATGCAATTTCGTCGCGTTATTAAAATTTGAGATTCAAATGAACGTTATTGGCAAGGAATGTCAACAAAGACGCCACGATATGACAAGACATTGAGGATTATTTTACCGTGAAGAAAATTCCATCTTGTTCGAAGAAGTTGTGTATTGTAATTCATAAAAGAAAAAGAATAGGAATGACCAATTTGTTTTTACATATATTGGAAAAATATAAATCTATACTGAATTTACGATTTTACGTGAAATTGAAGGAAATAAGGCATACTATTTTGGTTTACGAACAGCGATCGATCCAGAATATGTCTAGATGATGCACAACACTGTCCGCAAATGATAATTGTAAAACTCTACGGCCTTTGTTGGAAAGGGCTCGAATACACTTTGTGATGCCATCTTTGTACCCGTTTCTACAGTCACGACTTGATAATCCTTATATCTGTACATCGAAATAAAAAGTGAACCTGTATGTTGCTGCACACTTACGATGAAAATATATATACACGTTAACTGTTTCTACGTTAACTCTGCGCATACCTTGACAATTATTTCCATTCTTATTAACAATTAAAATCTCTCATCACGGCAAACGAATTTCAACCCCCTTCACCGTCCAAATTATTTTTCCAAGCTTTCGCTATATTTATTTAATTTCATGCCATCAATTTTCCTACCGATCTTCGCTCTCATTTACGATAATAATAATTACAGAATAAATAATAAATTGAAATAGATACATTTTTAATCGTAATTCAACAAAAATAGCAAACGAAGTTCACTTAAATCAAGTATAATTTAGCATTATTTATTTAGTATTTAGTCATTTAGTAATCTTTGGAAATGGAAATGTTTCAAACCGTTAATTCCATCGGAGACATTTGAAATCGATCGATTATAAATATCGTACGACAAGTTGCGCAGTCGATGCACTTCCGGTCTCTTTATTCGAAGGAAATAAGACGGTACACTGAATCGAATTATTTCGGGCGAAAAATATTAATCCGTCGCCCCTTTCGGTGATTAATCTTCGCGACACACGCAACCAGGACGATTTCGCGAATGCATCGAGTGCATTTACACGTCGAGAGCATCGAAATGCGCAATTGTCGGATGTAAGGACCATGGTCATCGCAGGATTGCGGTGAAATCGTTCATTTCCTTCGCTCCAGGTTCGGCCGAGCCGAAATCGAAAGCGAGAGAAAGGCAGAGCGCTAGTACCTACGTCGAAATTCGTTAGACACCTTTTTTGTACGATCAGGAACGCGTTGCTCAATGGAGTGTCTCTTGTAATCATGTGACGAAATCTGGATTAAGTCCAGGGCTCGTTCGCGAACCAGTCGCTTTTCACGAAAGATATTCTTGGAAATCTCCAGTCTTTTTTTTATATCGTACTTTTCGTTTAGTTCATTTTCTTCTGCATTTTCTTTTTTAACATCGAATATACTTTCACCAATAAACAGAATTATTGTTCGTTTCTATTCCTGGATTTTAGTAATCAATGAAATGTTTCTCAAAAGTTTCAGACATTTTAAGTCGCAAAGTTTTATTCATGAATTTACCTCTGCCATTGCTATAGGATACAGTGATATTATATTGAAAACTGTGCTGCAGTTCTTAACAATTAAGAATAGTAGGGAATTTAATGCACAGCTATTTACGAACACGAGGCAAGAGCTGAACTAATCACTGCGTAGATTTCCCTCACCTTCCGCGGTCTATAAAACGTTCCATACCGATTGCACGTTTAATTGTTGGATCGATTACGGTCATGCGAGTTATCTCGATCGACACGGAGACCCGAGTTCTCTCTCATCGAAGCGATCTTCGCGCATCGTTACATTGAGATCTCTCGAAGATCTCTTCCGACTTAACTATAATCGTCGTCGTCGCGCTCGATTGGATCGATGTCGAGAAACTCGTTGCTAATTAAAAATTTCCCCCACCCCGTGTGGCAGAAAATATGCTGGACGCGTATTAGAACGATTAGATAGACGGAATGATTTTCTAGACACTTTTACGTTACGATTGAAGCTAATGAAAGACCCGATAAGCAATCGCTTCTGTCAGGTCGCAACAATTCTCAGAAATTAACTTGATTTAAAAAACTTTGATGTTTCATAGTAATTTCCTTTTGCGTTTGGTTCGTGCTTACACTTTGAATTAAACTGACCGACGGACTTAGACGGCTCCATTAATTACGAATTTCGACAAGTTTCTATTCCTTTTGACGTTCACTTTAAGATATTTATACGATGTTAATGACTTACTGATCGTTACCGCCTCTCGGATGGTACTCCTATTTAAAATATGACTAGCAAACAAAACAAAAATCGAATTAAATTGAAACTACGTCGTCGATAGAATTCAATGACGGTCAGAATAACCGTACCATCCTTCCTGCATTTGATTCGAACGTAAGCTTACGACTGTCGCGAATGCGTTTCCAGCGTAAATGCAGGCTAAGACGCGGAAACCGAAACCTCGGATTGTTTCGCGTCTCGTGTTACGAGAATGAACATCGAGAGGGTCGCGTGATGCTCGAATTTATGAAAAGCAAAAGCAGGTGACGGTGCATTAAAGGGTCTACAAGGTCGTTATCTCGCGAATGCATAATGATGTTCGGCTTGATTTACGTTGCACCCGGGATTTCAGGCAGATATCTCATTATACGCGTATTATATGCACAGGATGTAGCAGTGTGTTTATCCCGTGTATGTGTATACACAGATACGAACGCCATGAGAGAGGGAACCTCCGGTATCCTGTTCGAGGCGATCGATACCCCGGATAAGTGGTAATGGAATAATCGACGTTTCGTGTAAGGGATATTCGGATAATCGGGTTTCCGATGCGATATCTCCATAACAATATCCGCTGGCACAGTTTTTATTTTTCCGAATATTCTTCCTATTATCGGCGCGTACACGCGCGTACATATTTAACGGTTTCGCGAAACGCGTCGTCGGGTATGAGAGGCGCATCCTAATTGGATTAACGGAATATCTTTGCGCTTTATCTTAATCATCGGACATTCGCCGGGTTTACTTATCGACAGGAGTCCGTGCAACCACCCTGATACCGTGCACTTTCGAGACCGGCGAGATTGCGCGCGAAAATATTCGAAGATCGTCTGCGTCGATTGTCGGTGGACAGTACTCATCTTTCTTTTATTCGTCTCTCGCTTTTAGCGGGTTTCTTAGTGTTCTCAGATGCCCGCGAGGAGGAAGGCAACACTATCGTGGCTATCGTAGAAGGAACGTGATGATACTACGATATCCTTCGGTGGTAAGAGGCGAACAGCCTTGGAGAACTGCTGACGAAGATGGTCATCCACCTTTCGTGCCATCTTCCCAACGCGAAATCCGTGGTGAGTAATTTTTGCATTTGCGTTGCTGCACTGGAAGCACTCGCGAAACGTTTGCAACTATGTCATCGACAACGGTAATGCCTCCAAGGCATTGGTAGTATTATTAGTTGTAAAAAGAAATTCGGTGACTATATTTTTAATTACTTGCTACCGCTAAAACTTTCAGCATTAAGATGCTGCATTACAGTAAAATTACAGATTAAATATTCTACCATCGTCAGCCAATTATCGCGACTGCACATTTGCAGGTTTACATGTACAACAAAGCTGAACACAAATGTTCGCCAGAAATTTGAAATTCAATGACTTCTTTCATTCCTTCTCGATACAGCAGAACTCCATAAAGTACACCCAAGCATTTACACTTTGGGCTCAGAGATCTGACAAAGTGTCTGCTTCTCAGTATTCACCAGCAGGGCGCGTTAGCCTATTTCGCGAATTCTCTGCAAATACATCGTGCTTGCGCCGATGCGTTCGAACGCAGAGGCTACCAGCCACGGAATGCCGTGGCAAGACGTAGTGACGCGATTCTCGCGAGCTGTTCCCGCTCGGTTTTCTCGCTTTTTCTCGCGTACACGCCGACGCACGCGCGACAACGTCCCTGCGGATATAAATTATTGCGGGCTCCATCGGCCCGTTCCGTACGCGGGCAAAAAATCGGCCAGTGCCCATTAAAAATTATAAGTGCTGTCGATGCAACTCGGAGAGAGCGACTCCGGGCGACTTCTTTTTTCCCGCGCAGCCTGTGGCCCCGCGCGGCAATTCTTTTTCTTTCCGTTCTTCCTTCGATCAGCTCGGTGAACCGGCTGATCGTACTTGTCACTGGTCCTCGTTCCACCCACGCCGCGCCACGCTCGGCTTTCTACGGCATGGACCGGTCCAACTTTTTGTCGCGACCACATCTCCCTCTCTTTCTCCCCTTCCCCTTTCCTCTCGATCGTCGCGTTCCTCTCCTCTTCATCATCCTCTCTCCCTTATCTCTTGCCTTCTCATTCTCTGTCTTCGTCTATCTCGTTTCTCTCCCGTCAGGTTCGTCTATCTATTCGTCTCTCGGACGCCTCTTTTTGCCTTTGTCTCGAATCGCTTGCCCGGCTCACGGAAAAATATCGATGGAATAACGAGATACGAAGCACCTGAAATGAGTTGTCGCGCTTGCAAATCGGCAACGTCATCGGGCCGTTACACTTAAGTAATAACGAGGATCGACGTTTTCGATTGTTCGGTGATCTCGTTCGGCGATCGTTGCTCCTCGCTCCGAGCAGTTTGAAGGAGAGTTTATTAAATTGCCTCTCGGTGCTAGAAATTGGCTTTCCTTTTAACGCGCTGTTAACCGGACGCGTACCGAGCGCACGATCGAATCGCCGAGACGATAGAAACGAGAATTCATCCAGCGGACGTCCAAAATGGAAAGATCCGCCGATAGCTGATCGAATATTAACAAATTCGGTATCTCTTATGGTGAAATTATCTTTACGAATCAGGCACTTGCACAACGCAGACGTAACCGTTTCGCGCGATCTCCGTAAACATCCATTTTTCCGCAACCGCGAAAAGCAATTCGCCACCGTTACAGAATTACTTCACGACTCTGGACAAAGTACATCTCATCGAAATGTCCTGTCTATCGTTCTTACCAGTATGCTCGTTCCTTCCTACCCTCGTTATCTCCACGGGGCCGGACTCGAAACACCGTTGCTCAACTATGTATCAACGGGAAACGATGATCGAGCCGAAGGTAGTCGCAGTCTATCGGGCATCGATTCCATACAAGTCGCGGTAGGTTTAGAGCGGGTTCCCATTCAGAGCGGCGCGTAAGCAATAAATTGTCATTCATGACAAACTGAGGACAAAGTAAAGGCGCATAGCATCGACGTGATCTCTACCACCGCGTCGAAGCAACGATGGATGCCCGCTATGCCGCGGTACTCGCGACGAGTCGGCGTTATGCCCGTATCTCCTGGCAATAGATCACTCCCTGTGCAATCGAGCGAGCAGAGACTCCACTGTATCTACCTACGTACGTGCATGTACATACGCAGCCACGTTTGACTACCAAAGTCTCGACGTTCGAGGGATGCTAATTCCTCCTCTCGGAACGTCCCTTCCGACAGACATCCGCGGCCGGTGATCGAGTTGCGATTCACGGCCGTTGGCGTGTCTCGTTTTTCCTCCTCGCCTCGAATACACCGAGGTCTACTAATTACCGCGGTTTACGCGCCACGGGATATCGCGAGTGCATCTTGACGTTTAGATCGTCACGAGGAAACGGGTTGTTACGAGGGCTTCCTAAACGAGAGCGCATGAATCGTCGTTTCGCGGCTGATGGCAAGGAAGCTAGGTCGGGGAACTCTCGCTTGCTTCGCGTGTCTTTGCAGGTGGATATTAGAAGAAGAGGTAATTGATCATTTATTTGGAACGATTCGGGACTGGTACAAGCCTCTCGTTACAACAGAGGGTCGAGTAAAAATTACTAGAACCTCCTCGTTCTCGATCCAATCGACGACGATGCGCCCCGACTGTATTCATTCCGTTCCAGATCGTTTCAACCCAATCCAACCGATACAACCCCCGCGAGGTCGTAACGGCGTACACGGATGTACGCTGCTTTCTTGCGGCTGCTTCATTATATCCGGTTTCCTGCACGCACGCGGGATGCTCCTCCTAGCTGGCGTTGCCGCTGTTGCTTTTGTTGCTGCTTCCATCTGCGCGGATGCTCGCGAGCCGCGGAATGTGTTCTTTCTGCTTGGAGATTTACTGCGTCATCTCGCGCGGACAGCGGCACGCCGTGGAATGCCGGTGGCTGGCTGCAGCCCCGTACGTGGATATCGGCCGACCGCGTCAAATCGTTTCTACGTCAGGGTTGAAGGAAACTTGGCGAGGTATACCGTTCAAGAGTCACGCGACAGCATCGAAAGCCTCCCGGGAATTTTGAGTGTCGCTGGATTCGAATGTTCAACGGAGCGATTCAATGCGGATCTGGAAGTTTCTTGCGGTTTGGACGTTGCCGTGGATGTTACTTTTGAGAATGGTCCTGAGAACTTTGTCAAAAATGCGACTTATTCGAACGATTGCCGTCGAGGATGATACTAATGACAGACGCGATCGTTGTTTCTATTTAACGCTATGCCGTCCGCGTGATAAATGAAGATTGTTTGGTTTGGCGCCGGTGGAATTCGTGTAGATCTTTTCGCTTGTCGCCGACGCTTTTCGAATTTGTCGAGAAATCATAAAACGTCACGTTTTACTAATCGCAATAAGTTGTAATTCTGTCCCGCAATTTTCACGAAATTTCGAGCGAAAATACAAGCGATACTTTGCAACAATTTGTGATTGTGAGATAGCCGCGACGCCTTTGCGACGTGATAGACAACTGTCTTAAAATTTTAGCGTGACACCAACGTGGAGTCACCGGCATTTATTCGAATATTTCCGTATGGCACCAACGTGGTGTCACCGGACGGCATAGTGTTAATAACGCCTGATCAAGGTCAGGGGATAGTCCATCGCTCGCAGAAATGCCGTGGATCTCGATTTTCCTTGAATACTTCTCGATTTTCGGCAATTTGTCTTCCTATCGCCGACGCAACCACGGAAATACATTTCCAACCGCTCGATGCTCTATGTTACACGTGTAATTCCACGTTCCTCGTAACGAGCAATCAATCCTATCCTCCGTATCTTACTTCTACCCTGCAAATACAAAAAGTAAACGTGAAATCATTGAAACCGTCAGACCGGCAAAAACTCGTCGCGATAACGTTTCCGCGAAAAAGACCACGCGCTAGACGCGCATTCCTCCGTGGCGTGGGCGACGAGATTTTATCGAGGATCGATAGGGAATTACCTGCGCGTCTATTGCCCGTATCGCTTCATTCGCAATGCTGCACGCGGACCGGCGAAAGAAGTCGTTCGAGTTTGTCGGTACGAGAAGGAAGTCGAGATAATTGATCAGCCATTATCGGCGGTGGAACTTTTTCGCATTTGGGGCTTGTAAAACAATGATCTTATCGGTCGACGTGTACCTCGAGCACGCGGGGAAAAAGGAAAAATTCATCCGGCTGGTTCGGGCGAGTGGATTACCGAAAAGGAGAAGGCGTCTCGTGCGCTATGCTTCTCGTGTGTTGCGAAGTCCGCACGTTTCAGGCGATTCGTGTACGATCCGACGCGATGTGGGCGTTGCTGATACGATCACGAATCGACGGTAGTTACGCGTATATACATAATGTACGCGTATGGAAGTCTATCTCTATTACTCGATTAATTTCCCAGGACACGCGGCAAGAACGTATGTAGCCTTGTAAACCGAACAAAAGTTCCCGACGACGGGCATACGGTCGAGGGGATGGAGGAGAAGGAGGAGAGACCCAGAGACACGTTCCAGCGTGGAGTAACGCATTGCCATCGCTGGTTACGTTAATTGCAGGGAAAAAAGCAACGAGACGTCCGACAATTTTAAATATACCGCCTTCGACAGGTGCGAGCGCGCATTGACCGGGCGGGTTTCGCTTTGCGTGGAACCGAGCGACTTATAACCGCACACTTACTAGCCTTTTATCTGCCGGTAGGCGCGACTACCTCGTACTACCAGGTACACGCGCTTAGTTTCCTATGTGCCTCGAGTAATCGGCTCGATTTCATCGTGCTCGCCACCGCGAAAGTGTTGCGGAAGATCGTGATAACCGATAATCCGCTTCCGTTGCCTTCCTGGATCGCCGCGAACCTGTTGCGCGCAAAGTTATCCTCCTTCGCGGCAGATGGAATCGGGGAGACGCTCGAATCCATTCGAAAAGCCGAGTGTTTAGAGCGGCTGAAGAACCGATCGAGAAATTCTAGTAACATTAATATGTCGCACGATTATGAAAATAATGAAAATTTTCCCGAACAATTGTTGTCTTAACGTTGTACCAAAGGAAATGGGAGTCTATTCGTGAAGTCCATCGTCGACTATACGCTCGTAGGTCTAGCAGCAAAAAGTACGAGCGACACCTGCGATCTATGATACTCCGCAAATCCGATCTATACCTTACAACCTAATCGGAAGTGTTCTAGTGGTAATATCTCTGTTTAAATTAATGACGGGATTTTTGTACGTCTCGACAGGCGGAAACGTGCAGGTTGGCGGTAAAGCGGCGATATTGCGCCGACACTTTCGTCGGTCAATCTACGATGTTCGATTATTCATGCAGGAATCGTTCGTTTAAAGACGACTCGACCGATTAAGCACGGCCGAAGTTGACTTACGACACCGTAAGTCAAACGTAACTCGGCAACGGCATCCGGGCGAACGGCGAGGCAGTGCTGTGCGCCCTGTCAATTCCGTTTGGGTGAAATTCTTAACGCGAGAGTCATAATTATTATTCCTTACAGTCATTAGTCGCAAATATATCAAGCGGTTGACACGTGAAAACGCTAGCTCGCCCTAACATTCACCCAGGAATACGTGAGCGTGAGCGCGCACGTTTACCTATCTGCGATCTCGTATGCACCTTTCTTCGTTCGCGGGGCCGCAGGTGAGTACGCGTTCGTTCACTGGCCAGGCCAATCGGCACTTTTCAACGTGGAGATACTTATTTATCGAGGCGGGCCTTAATCGGCCTCTTTACAGTCGACTTCCACTCGCTCCGCGGAGATCTGCAGCCGAGGAAGAAAGATATTATACCGGGTGTACGTGGCTTTTCCGAATGAAATCAGGGAAGGAGGTTTTAACTTTGGAAATAGGATGATACTGGTGATGACGAAACTCTGAAATCTTGTCGATTCTGATTTCGTGATTGAAAGGCCCGAATTTCGCGCCGGTTTTCGAACGTTTTTGATTTAATAAATCAGGCTGGATGGATTTACCAGTATTTATTATTAGCAATGAATGTAAACAACTTGTGTTGGAATCAGAGCAACAGCGCATCCTAGCGCGCAAAGGAGTGGGGAAACTACAAAAACGCGTTAGGCTTACTCAAACGTGCTAGTCACTCTCTCTTGAGGTACAATACTATATAGATCTGCTAATTTCACTGTGATAGTTAAACTAAAGATAAACTGGCTACGCTTATTTGATTAACCTTTTCCTACAACTTGTAGTTTACAAAGGAAAGGGCTGTACGTAATTATAGCTTTAGGTCTGTCTCGATCTACTCTGCTTCACAGTTCCCTAAACGGTACCTGCACACGATCCATCGAAACATTGAAACTGGTGACTTCTCTGTGTTTGTGTTGACGTTCTGCGTTAGGTATAAGCTTGAATATTTCATTGCTCCAGCGTGATCGTTTATTGTTCGTCGTTGAAAGACCAAGACACCCTGTATGTTCCGTATACAAGGCGCGCGCCCGCGCATTACACCTCGGGCACGCGCGGTCACGCTGTTACTCCGCGAAATAGCAGTAGCGATATTGGCAGTACCAGAAAATTAACGAAATGCAAGTTGACTGGCAGTACTCCTACTATTCCGCCCAGTTGCGACTGCCTTGCTTTTAATTTACGAGCACGAGTGGGTCGTAAACAGACCGCGATTACGCACGGACCTAAGACCTCACAGCGACGGTGATCTTGCAAACGCTTAACTATCGCCGTTGCCAAAGTTACCTCACCTCGAAACGTCACTTAACTCAAACAGGATAAAATGGATATTGTTACGTAGCCGTGTACTTTTAAGCACTCACATAGATTGCAATGGAGTCGAATAAGAAGTTTGAACGAGGTATAGACGCGTCTTTATCAAAATGAATATCACTGATCAACGAGACATAGGCACCCGCTCGTTATTGTCGTACAGTTAGCCGGCGCTTCAAAGATGGTACTTCTTTCAATCGAGCCGGAGCATCCCAGAAGACCACACAGAGTGTCCGAATCCGGCGACCTTAATTAATCGGCGTTAATTCTTTCCGGCTCCGTGCCGAAGATCCACCGATCGCCGATCGAAAGCATCGACGGAGACGAAGGAGAGGAGAAAGAGGTGGAAGAGGACGAAGAGGAGGAACGGTCGGGAAGAGGACATCGCTGAGACACGGACAGGAGGCCAAGGAAGAAAGAAGGAAGAGAAGGGCGTAAAGGGAGGCAGAGGGTGCAACGGAGGGCCGTAAATTTCCGTTATGGGACTCCTCGTAAAGCCGGCTCCGGTCGGCGCGATAAAAAGCCCAGTCCGCAGGTTGCTGCTCCCGAGGATGAGTCCTTCTTTTTTATTCCTTCTTTTCGGGTGAGAATCGCCGGGAAAACTGTGCGAGGAGAGGCGGCTGTCGTTCTCTCAAAGGTGTTCCTTAAAATTCGTGGGACACCTCGATCGGTAATAGAGGGAAAGAGAAAGAGAGGATAAGGGCAGAAGAGAAAGGACCGCTCGTTAAGGCGGCCCTTCGCTCATCGGTTCGTCGCCGGGCCGGTAATTGCCGCTGCCGCTCGCCCACGCAAAATCGCGCCAGGCGTAAATACGGCTTAATGTTCTACTCCACCCATCCCTCTTTCCTCTGCCCTTTCTACTTCTTCGACTAACTTTCTCTCTCTCTTTTTCTCTCTATTTTCTCGGCCTTCTTCCACCAACCCCCCGGACGCTAGCGACCGCGATGTTTTTAATCTCGAAGATGAGAATAATTCGACTCTACGTCTTTGTATGATAATTCGAATTATAATTAATCCGATACTCGAGCTCGCGTAATTACACCGCTGGATGAATTTCGAACGGGACGGAGTTTCGCCGGGTCTCCGAGGCTACGGTGTAAGCGACAATTTGGAAGAATACGCGAAAAGTACGTTGGAACCTTTACCATTTAGGACATTCACCGAGATGAATTATTAACGTCGAGTCTTTTCCTGTCTTCCGCGAATTTTACGATCGATTGCCAAAGTCTGAGCGTCATTCCGTGAGACGCGAAACTGGGTCGTCTCCTCCAGAGCTAATGCAATTGCACACTTTCTGGAAATATCACGTTCCGAATTTTAGGCGAGGCATATGCCTCAGCCTTTAATAATAAATCGTAACTATTTTATTGGGTTAACCGAATGCTGTCGAGAATGGCGCTATATTCTCACCCGTCAACCTGACGTACGCGAATAACCTGACACGATTCACGAATAAAGAACAACGAAAATATAAATTCATCGTTCGTCGGGGCTAGTGAAAAATACATTTTCATTTAGCTGGGCAATTTTTCTCGGTCGATCTATTTCCACCGTTAATTTGTCGATGCTCGTCCTTACTCATGACCATGGTACTTATACCGGCGTTTCGTTGCGTTACGATAACGACGGCTCATTAGCGACGTCGGGAGTAAAGTATCCATCTAAATAGTATATTCCGTTGTTCAATAAACAACCCTCGAGTCTTCTCGTCTCGACGTCCGTTGGCCAATAAAACAATCGTTTCGTTTTCCCGATTCGTAGAGGGACGGCTCGATTGGATCGCCGTGGAGGCCGGGTATAAATAATGTAGAGCCATCGGTCGTTAGTTGCAAAAGAGACAGGAAGAGGAAGAGAGAAAGAGCTACCAGTTCGCTCGCGTTTCTTTAGACTCTGGATGCTTTTCATTCAGGGACAGATTGTCGAGAATCGCGACGGCCATGTCAGCCAATGAACCAGCGACGGTGGTCCGACTCCGGGATCGGCTGTCGCGAAGGAAACGTCGATTAGGGAAGGGAGAAAATGAGCGATCGTATAATGGATGCATCGAGTGCTCTCGATATCGTTGCGGAAGGAAAACGTTTCTTCCATAGCGACGGTGGAAGTTTCTTGCTCGCTTTTGAATCGAGTTTCTTTTTATGCGGTAAAACTGAAAAGATCGAAGAAATATCGGCGGACGTGAAACTTTCGTGGCTCGCGTTAAAACGTCAGTCGATTAGGAACCGATCGTCTACGGAACGATCCTCGATAACAGGCAAAACGTAAAACAGCCGCGTGGGAGCGCCGGGGTAAAATAAAACGCATTCGGAATCGGTTGGAAAATAATTTCACGATCCCTTTGACGTCTCCGCTCACCGCGACGTCTTACTGACATCGAACACGATCGACTTCCAGGTGGGCGGTTGAATATTCACATGGCGGCGACATTAATCAAAGAATCGCAGGATTTTTTCCATTACGGAAGCGGCTCCGAGGGCGTAACAGGTTGTCGCGAGGTAAAACGAAGGTCGGTGACTTCTTGGACGAGGAAACATCTTCCGTGGAAGAGATGCAGGGAGGGAGGGAGGGAAGAAAAAAAGAGATCGAGAGGAAGGCAGAGAAGAATTCTACGAGCGGCGAACCTTTTCGATGTTTAACCACCCCGTTCTCTCGTCGACGTATCTTACACGGCACTCCGGTCCGAGCCGATCGATCATCCACGGCGCGTATGTAAATCGATCGTCCTTGATCGCCGTTTAAGAGCTCGCGACAAGTATCGAGAGGGATGATGCGAGCCGACGATAATAATTCCTCCCGCGCGAAACGTCGAGCGGCAACGGACGATACCCATGGAGACCGCCTACGTCGAGACCGGATTCTCTATTTGGCCAGTTGCCGGCTCCCTTCTCCGCGGCTGTACACTTCGATTAGGTTTACTTACGAGCGATCTGCTAAGGGCACGCCGGGTTTCACGTCCGCGGGGTACCTGTCGGCGCTTCCGTTTACCGGCTACTCTTTTGCTTCGTGGTAGATATCGCCCAGCTTGGCTCTTCTACGCTTTTCCCTTTCTATTGCGACGCGTCAGTCGTGTCGCGAGTCGATATATTATCTAAAAAAAAAACGACTCAACTTAGACTCTCGTGTCAGCATGGAGGACGGAATGATTTAAACTTTTTTCACGGTGCGGCCAGAAATGTTCTTTTACTTGCTACTTGCTTCATTTCTGTGCCTCATCTTTTTCCTTCTCCCCGTTGCGTCACTGAAGAACGATGCATTTGTACTGCGGGAAATTAATGCAAGCAGCTTGTAGAAGCAACGGGACGGCAGCTGTTTTAACAGCTACTACCGTGATAACTGAGGCTACGATCTTGCACGTTTCTTCTCGTCAGACCACAAAATAGTTAGACTCTCGATGCAGCCTCGGTACACCGCGATCTCGATGTCTCTGCAGCGATACAACTACCCTAAGGACAGAGCTCTAGTTACGCTCCTGTACGGCATAGTGCGTGGACTATCTACGCACACGTGGTAGCGGCTATCGTGCTGCCTACCTGGTTGGCTATCCCATTAGGAGTGTGTCAAACCCTGCGACATTTATTGAGCACCGACGGAATGTCCCGAGACCGAGTGGCTTTAGCTCGTTGGTCGGTGAAGTTACTCGCCGCCGTTGCTGCCTGCTGATTTTGTCCAGATGTGGACTGAACGTTTGCGCCGAGAGAGAGAAACGGCCACCTAAAATGGCCAAGCCTTGACCAATCTATAAAACATCGCTCGCTCTATCAACGGCCCTAAACGCTTTTGCGTTTGAACGCGCCTACTTCTTGCGAGCCCTCTCCTAAACCGCCGATATCGATGATAGCATGCGCAAGAAAACGGGGGAAGAAGAATCGCGGCCGCACGGCCTCCGTGGGGAATACTGAGCTTGGGTTGCGATATTCCTAATAACCCTTTAGGAAAACTAGTGGCGTTTAATCGTTTTGGAATCTTGTAATCGTAGCAACGAGAGCTTTGTTCGATGTTTAAGAATCTGAGACTTTATTTCTATCGTTAGCCTGTAAGAAAACTGTGTTACTCAACGTTAACGAGGCTCGTCAACGCGATCTTACGATCACGAAAAAACAGAAGGAAGATCTTTTTACATTGAGAGAGAAACGTGGCGCTTTTATGTCTGTCGGATGTTCCAGTACGATCGTAAATGAAGCACTTTGCCGGATCGGTTGAATTGAATTTCTTTTTCAGGACGAAGAGGATCTGGAAGGTGTCTCATGGAATTCGAAGGTCACTACGAATCGTCTCAGCATCGTAGTACGCGAGTTTCCAGCTACGTTCTTCTGCGAACAGAGCGATCCTAACTCGAGCACGGTGCCGCGAGAAAAAGCGTTTATTCCTGTGCTCGTAACTCCGACTCGGGAGACTGAAAAGAAGGTCTCGCTCTATCGCCTGAGATTTTCCCATTAATTACTGTCGACACCGCTGCCAAGCAGACAGAGACGAGCGTATAGATCGTGATAAAGAAAAAGCAATGCGAAGGAAGGACGAGGAATCGACAGGATTTATTGCTAAATCGTGCAAAACTAATAACGCTCTCCTATCCTTCGTTCCAATCGACCTGCTACACGTTTCCGAACGTCATCTTTTTTCTTCTTCGCTTCGTGAGACCCTCGTCGTGCTCGTCGTAGAGGTAGCTTATTATTTTTCGTCTATTTATCACAAACGAAATATGAAAGTTGCAACGGCGATAACTTGACTGAAAATTTCAACGTATACGATCTTCGATGCGACAGTTTTTAGGACGATTTTTCTCCACGATCGCGGGAATAGATTCTACCGATGCAAAGCGTGCTAGCAACTACGCGCACATTCACGGGGTCGTCTTCTCGTCCGTGCTAGTTCTTCGATCTCAAACGACGATAGTCTCTGTTTTATTCATCGCACCGCAAAAGCTCCTTTTTTACGGAATGGCAGGATCGCTGGACGAGGATCGAATGTCCAACCTCCTCCATCGTGACTCCACGATCCTTCGATATTTCTCTCGCTCTGTAGTCGCGAGTACGCGCAAACGAACGCACAATGCCTCTCTTTGTACGCGTCTACGCGCATGTGACCGTAAATACAGGCGAAAAAGGGGAGGAGAGAGAGAGAGAGAATGACGGAGAAAACGGAGAAAGAGCCAGGGCAAAAGACGAACGGAACAACGGATGAAAAGGGAGAGATGGTTGAAGAAAGAAAAGAGAGGGATTCGCGGTTAGGTTCGCGCACCTTGGACGTATTTCTCGTCGAAGGGGAATCGTCGGTGCTCGTCCCGGTGAAGGGAGGATTTATTCTTCGCCGATTTACAATGCTTTATGGTGTCGGTCTCGCTGCTTCAACAAATAATTGCCAATTAAACGTCCTGCGCATCGATCGTTCTCGTTGGCAGTTGGGAAAGCACGGATATCCTTCCCATCGCGAAGACCGCGGATTTAAAGCTGCCTTTTTTGCGGGACTTCCACACCCGCTCTTCAGAGACTTCGTTTCGCACGTAATTATCGTTTTTGCGCCACTTTTTCTACTTATCTTCGCGACTGAAGTATTTTCCAGCTATCGCTCCTTGTACCTCACCAATCCAAGATTCTTCTAACAGAATTCTTTGTTACTTTCCTTTCTCACACGAGATCGAACCACGTTAGAAATACGTACCGATAGAAAATTACATGAAAATAATTTTATCAGATTATCCTAAGCACTCTCGCTAAAAATAAACATAACGTTAAGGTACGAAGGAAAAAAAAAACATTGCAATTTTCACTTCGTTCCCGTCTCACGGCATATCGTAAAACTTGTATATCGCGAATCCAAACACGTAAGGAGCGTTCGATTTTGCCGGCGGCCAGTTTGCGCACAAGAGAGCGGCTGAAATCCGAACGACGAGATAAATTTTCGAATAGTTCGATCGTGATTGCCGGCGCGACCGGGATGTCTCGATGTGCCGGCGAGAGAACGACCAAAACGCCCCCGTTTCATTGTCTAGCGGATCGGCCGAGTCGGAATACAATACTCGCGGCTGCCTAACATGAATAAATGTATTTACGATTTGACGTAGGTGTGCCCGCATACCCGGTACCGACAAAAAATCGAAACGAGCCCGTGGCTGGATTCCGCGGCCAGAAGGAGAGAGGCGCGTCTCCGTCCGGCTCCTTCGAGGAAAGACGCGAGTCGTCGCAGGTGGAGGACGAGTTTCACTCCGACAAAAAATTCGCTATCGACAGCTCGATCTCTCCGATCCTACAAAATTGCCCTTAATCGTTCGACGTTCTCCTCGTGAAACTTCCGTTATATTTGAACGTTCCGAGGGATCGTGTTGCGCCTTGGTTTTCCGGTGTTCTTTCGCGCACCAACGAAATTGGATAGTCGGGATGTTTAGAAAGTATTCCACCGCAGTGGTTAACGTTAACACGTTGAGTGCCACCCTTTTTTCTCTAATTTTATCACTTCTATCGAGGGGAAACTATTTGCATTAAAATCGCATCTTGGAGCAAAAATATTTCAAATAAAAATAGTTTAATGTTTGGCAGTACTTTACTTTTTTAACGCCCATATTGGAATATTAAATTTATTAGCAAATTCACGAATTCTTTCATTTGACAGTCGTAAGAAATTTCATCGATCACCGGTGACCATCATGGTATCCATCGTGTTAACATCTTCAACAATTTTACTTTATTTAACTGTTTGAGGCACGCGAATTCAGAGAATAAAATGTCCCATGTTGCGCAGACAATTTTTTTTGGATTGAATAAAGTTGGTTTATATTTATTAACAAAGTCATACAATAATATAAATTTTAGAGGTGGGACACAAATGTCCCACCTTGCGTTTTCATGCATCAAAGAGGTGGGACGCTTTGAATCCCGCCGTGCCTCAAAGAGTTAATACGACATCTTTGAAGGTGTTTCGCTGGCAATTCCTCCAAAGATCGTTCACTGCTATCAATTGACAGTAATTTCCCTCGAATTTCCATTAGTGTCATAATAATCAGTATCACTTTTTCAAAGCGTCAGGAACGTTTCTATGAAGCGCTTCATTCGAGTCGATCTTCCTTCGTCCGTCCGTTATTGGAGATCCGCACTTACATACATGGCATAGCCGCGGCGCGACGTTTTCTCGGCGCGGTGGTCGACGCGTCCTTTCCACTTCGCGTTTCTGGCGTCTCTTGGCAGGAAAGGTGCTCCGAAAGTTTATGGCCGCAGAAAGGAAGTGAAGGAGATATATGCACGCCACGCCACGCCACGTACGGGGATGCGGCTTGTGTATGCAGACGCGTGCAACGCGGGAGGGATACTTATACGTACGTCCGAGTGGACTGGCGAATAAATATAATGCCCGGCGTGGGCGGCCATTGTTCGCACGCGTAAAGTTGAAACGCGAGAGAAACCGACCGTAAATCGATGATTTCGAAGTTAATGGTTAACCAAGGTACCCTTCTTCTTCGTGGGAAGATCTCGTTCTTCTCGAACGACGCGCAACGTCGAGCTTTTCCTTTCGGCGTCGGTCCCTTTGAAGAGGGAAATTTGCGAGAGGAAATTTGCATGAATGTTCGGATCTTAATTTTAATTTCAATTACTTATTTAGATGTTGATCGTTGTTTTGTATTTACGGTTTAACCGACGTAGCAAAATCAATCGTATATCACTATTGAAAACAGAATTCATCTTGTATAAGGTCAGAGGTTGAAACGTGAATGTCTGTCGTGCAAATTTTTGTAATTGTAGAATTTTTCGAATTGCAATACTACGCGCGTTATTACCGACGATCACAGGTTCTCCAGCTCGGAAACGAATGCAAAATGTTCACATCGATTGGCTCGTTAGGTGCAAGTGATCGTGCCTCGAGATGCGCCTTACATGTGTGAGTTTCATGGTGCAAACTGCAGGACGACCTCAGGGTGCATACGAGTGGCGTGGGGATCCCGGTGCTGCAGGGAGCCGCTTATTACCGATCCGGAATCAATTTCAATTTCGCGGAGGTTCACCACCTGCGATGCTGTTCACGAGGAAAGAAGTATTTTACCCCGAGGTTACTCTGACGTTTTGCGAAGAATATACTTGGCAACCAATGTTGCATATCTTCTTTTTTTCATGCAATTTAGTCCTTACCACGAAAATGTACAGTCTTAGAGGAATTCTAGATCCACTGTTTAAAGATTCGAACCTACGTCTCTTCTGCTGTTTGTAACAAAGATTATATAGAATTAAACAAGAAAGCAAGAACACTCAGCACCCAGCCGAATAAAGACACTCGAAGAAAACCACTTCTAAAATTACCCCACAGTTCTTACACAGTTCTCAGTACCTACAAATTATCATTCTACTCGAAGAACATCTCCAAGGAAACCAAACAGGAATTAGAGATTCGTAAAAACTCATCATCGGTCGCATTTCACTCGCTTTCGTTCCGTTTCTATTTGCACGAAGGATGAGAGAGGTAAAACGGCTGTAGAAGCGTAGAAATCGCCGTGGAGGAGGCGCGGAAGGTGGCGGTGAACCAGGTAGATGCTCCTGCTGCAACTTGATTGAGGTTGGTGGGTGGCCCCGTACTCGACGCTACTCGGTAATGCCCTCTAATCACGGTCAGCCATTCACCATTACGCTTAAACGCGATTTTGAGCGATACCGACGAGAATACCGGAACACAGAAACGATACCAGCAGCGCGGATATCGTGTACCATTTTCTCAACAGCACCGGCGACACTGGCGATCATCGAACACGATTAATTGGATCGTTTTAAAGTGTGATCCTAGGATAAACGGAGGTAATAATAATAGCTTCGCAGATAACGATCGAGGAAAATAGAAGCAAAATGGAAACGAGTTCCCGTAGGCCTGAGACAACCTCATCTCGTTGAACGTACGGAGAGGAGATTTACTATATAGATTTGCAAACTTTTAATTAATTCTGTACACCCAGATAAAGTTTCTTCGACGGGTATCACGATCTATCGGTGAATATTAATATGCAATTTTGCGACAAGTATTTCGGATGGTTCTGCACGTCCTGCATTTTGACAAGGCGTATACCGGTGCCTCGCAATTTTACATTCCGTTTGTGCGCGCACAAGGGTGCGGCGTCGAAAGACGGGGCATTAATAAATATCTTATACTTTCGCCTGAAAACCAGGAAAACCGTTCCGGCTGGGGAAAAAATGAAACGGCGAAAAAAGAATACCCGATTCCGATTGTAACGATAACAGGAGACACGTAATGTTCGAATAAATTAACATTCGTCCTTTCACGCGCTGGCGCTCTGAATGCAGCGAAACGTTTAATTTATCACATTGTATTGTGTTACGGTAGAGTAGCAATTCAAAGATATAAATCGTTTTGCCATTCGTCTGGTCGTGGCCACCGTAATTTCCGTGGCTTATGACTTCATGAACCCCTTCCGATACGCGGGTCGGAACGTCTGAAATAAAATTTTAACCGCTCGCTTGGCATAGCGGTGTATCGGAGTTACCGGTGGTACCTACCGCACGGTGCGCTTCTGCCTACTCGCCGATTTTACGGTATATTCGAGGTTCGCCGTATTCGCCGCCGAAGAGAAAGGCTTCACTGGCAATTAAAGTACGTTTAAAGAGAAAAGTCTTCATTATTCGCGTCGCTGGAACGCGTAACAACTTCCTCGTCCGATCGACCGATTTATTGATAGCTCGTTAATCGTGGCTGTTTCGGTATTCTTTCGTAGAAGCGGAATCGTCTTGACGATATTCTACGACACATTGTTTTTGATGGTATAGGTGATATCGTTTTCATGCGATGTTTCTGGCGCTCAGTCTCTTTCGTTGTATTTCAGAAGTAATTCGTTAATTATACGCACAGTTTCATACGTTCACCTTTCATAAAAATAAAAGAAACATATTCGATGTAAATACAGCGGACAGGCACTTTAAGGCGCGGAGAAGGAGATACAAGTTTAAACACGATTACAGATTCATTTTATAGGAACCACACACGGACAGTTTTTAAGACACCTGCCAGGTATACGATGCAGTAATCATCCGCACATCCGTAAACCGTAATTACAAACTTGCGGAGCAGCAACACTTTATTCAAGTTTGCAGAAGAAAAGTGATCAGATTGCGCATAAAACTTGGCATTTCCTGCTCCAGCAAAACACACTTCACGTCCGTGAAACGGGCAAAATCGAACGCGTAAAATTCAACCTAGCTGCATCGTACATCCTCCAACATCGAAAGCTTTTCCGTCCACCTGTTTTCTATAATTCCAGCCTCCGCGTGAAAAGAGTACAATTCGTTCTAAGGCGAAGTCGAGTGTCTCGGAGATTCTTCGTTGCGCCATCGGTAGCTTCGGCGCACGTGCTGCTAGCACACGGCTCTCCGGTTAGGCCAGTAGTAGCTCCGGGCATAACTACTCCGCTCGATGCGCATGTGCGCGTGCCAGTGACGGTGGCAAGAACGCATGCGCGTAAGCATCGATGTAAATCGCCGGTCTATGCGCGCGGCGTTAGCAGCGGCGCATTCATGCTCTCGCAGGCGGTGTCGCGGCACGTCCTTGTAAGGCCACTTGCCTCCCGTCTAGCGTTGCGCACGCGTGCATACTTGCGTGTAAGTACGGAGACCGCGTCTAAGCCCGCGGATGCGTGCTCTGTGTGCGTACGCACACGTGCCGTCGTCGTCGAACCGGCGCTGCTCGAGGTTCGCGAGACTTTGATCGTTGTGGTACCGTTGTCGCCAGTGCCACCGTCGTCTCGTCGTCGTCGCCGTCGTCGTCGCCGTTGTCGTCGTCGTTGACGTTGTTGTTGATCGCAGGACTGACGTAACGCATGGTGCACGCGCGTTTGCTCGTAAATCGATTCCGAAGGAACGAACGAGAAGGGGTCGAGCAAGAAACTGCGAGAGGTAGCCTTAAGCAAAAGACCTCTCTTGGACTGGCTCCGGCTCGTAACGACTGGTATTGTCGTAATGGGTGGTGTTATCGTAGCGATCGTTGCTATCTTGGCTGTACCCCGACTCGTACCGGGAATGAAGTTTTTCGGGCTTGTAACGCGGATGCAAATGATTAAGCGATCTCTATTCGTAGCCCCGTTTTGAAGTAACGGGGCGGTATACAAATGAGAGATAATTAATCGTAAGGATTTTTCATGGCGATATCAATATTTCCTTTAGTTTTCTCTCGATATACGGCCCCCGATCGCGAGATATCTCACGTTTGTCCTTACGAGTAACGGGTACCGTGAAAACGAGGAGGATAATTTAGACCATAAAGAGTTAATCGTTGAAGTTATTCCGAAGGCAAAGCGGATATCGATTATATCGCGGATATGCTTACCGGAAACGAATTACCATTTACGACTCCCGTCGCATTAACAACCGCGGTGCAATCGCATATGCAAATCCCGACAGCTCGGCGCGCTTCACTTTGAACTGAAATTTCGAGCATCGGACAGGGTTCCCTGTCGAGGATTCGAACGGACGTTTGGATCGTAATGAGATAATTTAACGAGCACGTCGGATCGAACTCCCCGATGCGCGTCGGTCACGCACGAAACGGAAGCGGCGAATTGAATTCAAGCCGGGACGAATTCACGAACCGTCACGTGGCTCGCACACCTTCGAAATCGAACGTGTTCCCATTTGTTCAGGGGCCGGTCCAGCGTTACGGGTAACGTTCGGATCTTTCTCGAGTCGCCGCGTATCCTTCTTCGTTTATCTAATTGCAAACTTTCGCGCGCACCTCGCGGCTGGCACTCTATCTTCGTTTAATGGTCCATGTGTGAAATGAATTTTATCACGAATCACAGACTGGAGATCTCGAGCGCGATTTCCTTTCTCTCGTCGACGAAGCCTTCTTACGGCACTGGGTGGCACGAGAACGAATTTCGAGTCCGCGAACGTGTACGCGCGTACGATCCTCTCGAGAGCCCTTCGCTCCGGTCTTCGTAGCGTATCGAACCGATCATCTTCTATCTTTTTCTATCTATCTCTTCCCCTCTCCCTCTCCTTCCCTCTTTCACGCTCTCTTCCTGCCTGCTTCTCGTCCCGTGATATCTTTGGCCGCGGGCACACTCGAAGAGACTGTCGAAAGTGAAAGGAGCCGAAGAAATCAAGATGGATCGTGCGTTCGTTATAACGCAGGTTTTCTCGCTGCGTGCTGCACGCACCTCCTCCACCTTCCACCATCTTTCTCCCCTGGTTCAAGGACTCGTGGCGAGCGTGGCAGTCGATACCGCAGTCGATAGCATCTCGTTCGTTGCAGATGACGAGGAGGAGGAACAAAAAGAAGACCCGGTTGTCCTGATCAAGTGAACCGTGTTAACGTCAGCCCTGTTAGCCGAGAGTCGAATTAGTACGGACGAGGGTGAGTCGATCGCCGATGTCTCGTTTCAATCGTTTTTTTTAACCCGCCCCGAGGATCGACGAGTTCCTCGATGGAGATCCTCCTGCCAAGGCACTTACGGATAATGCCGTTACAAAATGTTGCAACGTTACGATGCCCTTTGCACCTTTCGGTATTGCGAGTTAAGAGACGATACCCTTGCGTTACCGACTTTTGCGACATTTTGCATCGGGCTAGTGTAATACAATTTGTATTTACTTCTTCATCGTTAAAAAATTCTTTGAGATTCCCATCATTGGAAGGACGTGAAGAAATAGTACGTGGGTAGTTATTGAAAATTGTTGGACCCTCGCGCAGGTGCAAAAAGAAAGATACAACGTTCAGATACGGTGAACAGGAAATTTTGGAGGGCCAGTTCTAGTCTCTCTGGTATCGATCGTGAACACTCGGTATCATTATACTTCTTACACGGATCGTTTGATCGCGAACAACGTTTACATCTTCGTACTCAAGAATCGTGAAGTTCACGCGCGTAATGTTGCTTACGGTGTATTATAGGCAAATTATCCGACTTTATTACCGACTATTAAATACTTGCCCGCAGCGTGACGAATTCTATAACTTTAAAGCCCTAATTTATCCGGTCAAGGTCCATTATATTTTCAGAAGTAAAGTCAGGCCATTCGTTATGCGTACGCAAATCCGTTGGGCCGCGAACAAACGAGACTCCGTGGCTGCGATACGCGAGCGAGATTTTAACGAGCTCTCGTTACGTCAATTTCGACTCATTGTTATGCCAGAATGAAAGGACCCACCGTGATAAACTCGTTCATCAAGAAGAATGGACAGTCATCGCTAACAGGAGGCACGCATAAGTCTGTAATTTTCGTATCGTTCTCTCCCAACGGAAGACAAAGGGACGTACGCGAGCCGTTATACTTCGCCGACTTTAATTCATTATTTCGAGATCAATTTCTCAGAGACTCAAACGTCGCGATATCGACGGCGAATTCACTCGCCATTCCGAGAATCGTGAATTGTGCCACCTTTCTATAACATCGACGGGATCCGTACAAAAGAAATTTATCCTGGCCCGAAAGGCAAATTGCGTCAGCAGTATTGACACATCGGCCCGGGCCCATTTAACGGTGGATGAAACGAAATTCTCAGGAATAGATTCGCTTCGTACGACTCCGAGATACGCGATCTCCAAAAGGAGAAACGACGGTGTAAGTTCGTAATGGCCAAATCCATCGAGGCGAGAAGGAAAGAGGAAAAACTCGTGTGCATCGTGTAGTCCGATGAAGTTCGATCTGCAAACGGACTTAACGATTTCGCTGAATTCACGAGGACGATCTTGCCCTTATTGTAAAGCAGCACGGCTGGTTTCGGATCGCCCTTGGAAGAGACACACGCTTACGTTTCTCGTCTCTTTAACGGGGCACCCGCGCCATTACGTCATTAAGCCGTCCAATAAACTTCTTTTACTACTTCTCGAGAGTGAGCGCCACGTTTCTTTCATCTTCTCGTGTTGCTCCCTTTCTACCCTCGTTTTTCGTCCGTTGCCCGTTTCAGAGTATTCGTTTTCTGCGCGATGCAGGTGCTTCACCGTGAATCACGATCTTACGTCGAGAAAGAAAATTGATCGATCGTGGCCTTTTAAAGGAGATTCTTGAAGTCTGAGGCTCAAATTTTTTACACTTTTATGTATGCTAAAACAAGCATGAAAAAAATTCGTCAATGTGCAAGAAATTCCGTTATACGACAGTTACTATTGGCTATTAATTTTTATGTAATGATACCAATAACCATAATTGCTGAGAGATATTTGAATACATGGTACGAATTTAATTAGACGGTAAGCTCTATCGAATTTAACTCGACGTAGGACTACAAAGGGTCAAAGGGAACGAAAGGACGGTCTTCGATACGTTTGAGAATCGAGAAAGGCGGTAATTCAATGATTATGGTAATTCAAGCTCACCATAAACACAGGATTTAATTTTCTACAATGTTCCGCGTTACGCAATCCATGAATCTCATTATTTTCGGATTTCACCTTTTCCCACAGTTCCGTCGTGCTGTTTTATCTGAACGTGTCATCTCGAAAGACTTTCGACCCTACCCCCGCCTCGAAAATCACGAGCATGACGTCGGCGTTGCGAGCGAGCCGCGTCGTTCATTATGCGATGAGAAAAACGAAGAGACCATTTCCCGATTGGATTCTTCCTACTCTTTTTTTCTTTCTTTTTAATTATTTCTCCGTGGCCGCGATGAACCGGAGTTCCGAATCGACGCCCGGCAAAAGTATTGTCGAGGATCGTTTGTCCCTAGCGGTGAACTTTCGGAGCAGCATCCCGGTCCAGACTTTCGCGGTGCGCGTTCTCCGTGTGCTATTGACCCTTTTTCACTACAGGTGAGCTGGGAGGGGCCTTGGACAGGTAGATACACCTAACCCACGTACCGTAAGAATTGAGAGCCTCGTATAACGGGTGTACCTCCGCGAAATTCATCCTCCTTCGTCAAATCACTTTATCTTTTCTCGGCAATAATTTCTAATTCAATCGCACACAATCATTCAAATCAGATTCTTTGAAAGATGAAAACCACGATAAAACGTCACTCCCTGTTTCATTCAACGAATCAATTAAAATTTCCCTCGGATCGAACACTTTACAAATATCAAGATCGTGTCCGATACGAACTCTACCCGTCTCCCCACGGTCGGGTCTATTATCCTAAATAAACATCGAGAGCTCTGGGCGATAAATCTCCGCGAAACGCGGCGCACCCCCGCGCGATTCAACTAGCGGCAATTAGCCCCGGCTTATCTCACGACTCGTATCTTGAAAAAGTCACCCGGTATGTGGCACCGAACGATGCTGGGTAGATATGCGGCGAGAGTGAGCATAAGGTGCACAAACTACCATACATGCCCTTGCATGGCACCGGTGTGTTACGACACGCGCACACAGCCACGTGAGAAGAGACGAGCGCGCGGTATCCCGGTGCTCGCGTGTGCACACAGCCCGGGTTACATCGGCTATCGTTATGGCCATTAAGTACATTGTGCTCGAAGGTGTTTTCTATAATGGATTCCTGTTGTTTATTAACGGAAGGCCCTTTACAAAGTGCTGCCGTTCCCTCCTTAACGACGCGCATCCGCCTTGAGTTATATCCACGCTTCGAATCTGTCCCAACCCACGGATCTCTTACCGATCGAAATGGCATCATGGAAGGAGGCAAGGAGATCTTGCCGTAGACTTATGGGCACCTCGACGGGAACCGTTGATACGGTGTCGCGATGGAGATATGAACGAACGTGTACGATGCCTTTGACGGTTTAGGATTAACGCTGGAACTACCAAAATGGTCAAAATGACTGATTCTTAATTTTTTAAAAAAATTATCCAAGTCTGTAGGAGAGTCATACAGTAGATGCTGCACGTTTATCATGTAAAGCATAAATTACGGGATTGATTATTTTTTGCAGCTCTTGATTCCTCTTTCGTCAAAGTACTTATTTAATATATTTCAATATAATAGATCTAATGCTCGTGATTCTCGTGTTAAAGGTGAGGAGGACGGTCTTCGATGGTTTAAAGGGAAATATAATACTTGTTCTGTTTTTTATTAAATATAGAATCGAGATGATATCACCGTTTTATCAGTGATTTGTCGCTGGTTAACTCACTCGAGACAAGGGTTCTTTTAAACGATAAATCTCTCAAGGGGAGGACCAGACGGGGGGTCACCGATTTTGTTCAAATTTGGTACACGCGCTCTACTCGGCAAATAATGAAACACGTGTTTTGCCAAAAATGTAGATAAGTCCAAATACTTGAAAAAATTGAGTAAAAAAAAAGTTCACCGATCGACTCGAAATCAAAATGTTAGAAGTTTCGTGACGGTCTTCATGATATTCATCATGAGTTCATCACGTTACAGTCGTTTAATTTGAACACCCTCTTCATTTTCACGATTACTTGCTCATTACTAAACGAAGTTGCAAATGTATGATCAACGAGCTTACTGAAAAACGTTGCATTTGAAAGCGACAACACAAATTACTCACCGACTCAGCACAATCGACTAATTGTAAGATTGAAAGAACAAAAAAAGGAAAACGACGGCGCGCGAGTTCCGAACAAACAGCTAAGACTTAATACCGGAAGAAAACAGGAATCGTTAAAGAAGCGTGTAACGAATTTAATTCAAGCTTTCCTGCTTCTGTCTGCAACGCAATTACGGATGGTAAGAGAAAAAGGGGGGGGGGGGGGGGGGGGAGAGCCTGGAATATTAATCCCGATAAAATGTCCGTTCGTTCGAGGTATAGAAAATTGCCTCAATTTAGTTGTAAGATAGCTATCGAAACTTTTTTCCCCCGCAGGTATTCATATCCTGCCGTTGATTATCCGCGACGTTGCGTATACGTACGAACGCGCTCTTACGTTCCTTCGTTACTTCGCGTTGCTCCGTGTTGTGTTGCGTTGCGTTGCGTTGCGGCATCGACGCACGTGCGTCCACGGCGCGCGGCGCCGCGGGAAAGGCGCGTGCGGATTGCGAAATAACGAATTTAACGAAGCCGGATAGACAGAGAACAGGTGTACGCGGCACGATATTGGAAACTCGCCTCGCGCGCTTTTTAACAGTGTGCTTTCAGCCTCCCGACTCGTAACGGCATAATAATCAGAAGGAGAGGGAGGTAGAAGGAGCCGAGAGAGACACCGTTTGCGCGCACGTACCTGATTACGCGCGAAATAATCAGCTGTTTCGCGTTTTCGCTTTGCTGGTAGTCGAATAGATCGAACCCCGAGAAAATCGATGTTTCGCGCCGGTAATGATCGTAATTGCGAGGATACCGCGATTATGCGAAATGCGTGGCTCTTACTTCGTGCTTAATTGTTTTTCTGCACGAACTTGGAATATTTTGTTACTTATCGATATCGAATTATGTGCATATTTGTAAGAGGGATAAGATTTATTTTATTATTTCGTCGGTATTAATTTAGAGGTGGTTTAGAAACTTTGTGGAGAATGATACAAAGAAAGTAATAAAAATATTGGTACAATGTTACTCGTGTCTCGTGCACTCTGTTGTTAAAACGCTGTGCACTTTCAATTAGTTTGTTCTCCGTAGTTCTTTTGCACTCCGTCGAAACGAGTAGCAACGAGCCAATCTCGATGTAGCTCGGCGAACCGTTTATTTAGGTGCTGGTTAATTACATTGTTGTGGGATAAAAACTGTAATTGCATCTGCTTATCGATCTCCATTGATCTGTGTTTGAAACGAATTTTAAAAAGTAATTCGCAGAGGGGAGTACAATTTTCGTTGAACCTGCTCCGGTGAACTTGATCGATAATCGTTTCGTGCAAATATCGCAATTATCTAGCGTGACCCGAGCGTGAAACGGAATTGCCCTATGCGCACGTGCTATTCGCTCCTTTCGCGCCAATGTTGCAGCGAGGAATGCGCATGCGCGCGTTATCGAGCACCCGAGACATTCGAATTTCGAATCGAACCGGGACGTCGTTTATTCGAAGAAATAAGTATCGGACCGACCAGCAAATTCCCGTCGTGTAATTACGCTCCACTTTCGACAACGCGCGATGGAAGACCGAGCATCGAACGATACGCTAATTTGATGCGTTTATCGACGCGATACTTCGCTGCAAGTTACGCGCATTACGGATTTTTTTTTGCCGCAGATACATTGTCGATAAGAAGGAAACTTTTTCTCCGACCACGTAGAAGCCGCCTCGCACCGATGCAATTTTTTGCCCGATCGTACCACCTTTCCATTCGATGTCGGTTTTTTTCAGACTCATCCTCGGAATTGGGTACCATGATCCGATATTATTAACAGTTATATGACACATCCTTAATTTGCTGAACATCGACAGAAAATTTCGAAGCGAGGCGATTCATTATAAGAAAGAACACCGTCGAAACGACAATTACTGTAATTAATGTTACATCGTACGCATCGTAATATTTCCAGGATGTGCCATAAATTATTACTAAAACGGACTGATTAACAACTACAGCAATAAAAGTGGGGTTTCTAGTAATTCCGCGCTCTTAAGGATCTCACCGTGGAGCGAGATCTGTGCCCCTTTTAAAGTCTCGTCGCTCCATGAAATCGCGGCGAGATCTACGATCCTCGTTTCCGTCATCCTGCGAAATCCTTTCCAGATTAATGCCCGCCGTAAATATACGCATTTCACCGTACTTGCAGCCGCACCATCGTGGTGCACTCGCTCCTGTGCACACGCGAGTGCACATGCACAGCATCGCGGCACGCCGCGGAGTCACGTTCACGCTCGATGCACCTGTGTAAACGTTAACCGGCCGGCGGAGTTATTATCGCAACGTTAACTCGTTCATTCGCGAAAAGTTACCTGCGTTACGCGAAATTAATTCCACGTGAAATGTACGCCGAGTAATTTAAGCGGGGAAACATCATATAAAATAATAACGAATTATCGTGACGAGTATACCGCCGGATTTGCTGTAATTATTGATTCCGGATAGGAGAGCCGGTTCAATTTTTACGTAGAATATCGCTGAGAGTTTCCGGGCGATTTAATACCAATGAACAGCGTAAAAATTCATGTTTGAAAACGATTTAATAGAATCGCTCTTGAAATCAAATTGTACCTCGTGCCCCGGTGTCGCGTGATGATCGATGAAATTTCCGCGAATTCCGTTGAAGAGGCAGGGGTTGACAGGTGCGCATTATCGTTGTCGCCGGGAAGAGCAAAAGGGATCGGACGGGCTGTTGGCAAAAAGTTGGCGTTAATTAGCAGCGAAGCAGCAGCCAGTAATGAGAGCTAGGGTAAGAAAGGCGCGGATCTCTTTGGTAGATCGGCTATTAATTAGGGAAATGCAAAAAGCGGGCTTATCGATCGTCACGCACGTACAGGTTTTATCGAATGGTAATCCAGCGATTAGAGGAAAAACAGGCGATTACAATACGGACGAGATACGGGCGAAAGAACCTGCCGAGTCGTGTCAATTGGAATTGTTTTTATTCGTCCGAGGTCCGTCCGTGACGGGAGGTGTATCGCCATTGAGATAATTTATCTCGGGACACTCCTCGATCGTCACACCTCCTTGCGTCGCTGCTTATTTTCCCCGTTTACGGCCACGAGCAATAACCATTAGAATACATTACTAAGAACGGGAATATCCGACGGGTTGCGTCACAGCCGCGCGCACAACGTCGCGATTAATGTTCATGCAAATTCCGTCGAAAAGCTGAATCTCATCGAGCCGCGTTTCAAAGCACCTGCCGGCGAGATTGGTCTTTAAGATATTTGGATTTGTCATCAAGGCCTCGTGACGTCAGATAGGTCGGAGTTGTACAAGGGAGAGAGGCAGACGCTGGGGATGCAAAGAAGAGAGAGAGAGAGAGAGAGAGAGAGAGAGAGAGAGAGAGAGAGAAAGAGCAAGAGAATTCCAGATAGATAAGGAAAGAAAAAAAGAGAGAAGAGCGATAGGAAGAGCGGAGAGTGAATAAGAGAGGAGAAAAAAGAAACGAAAAGGGACGGAAGAGAAGAGGTGACACTCTCGCGAGGATTAGTTTCTACGGCCTCGTCGGTGTCCCACGGTACTTAATATCTCATACACAACCATAAATAATTCGGCGGATGGCCGGTTTCGAGGCGTCCGCTACTCGAAATCCTTCCAGTTTGTAGTTTCGGGAGTGGGACCAACAGGTATAGAACGAGCCGAGCCAACTTCTCTGCTCGCACGGCCACGGCGAAATAGCACCGACGTTTGCAATTAAAAAGCGATTTAAATGCTAATGGTCGCGCGTAATTAGCGCGCGTCACACGCGAGCTTTTGCCCTTCTGCCCTCTTCCCCGCCGCCCCTGCGGGTGCCGATTATTATTTCACGGTTTGAGACGGGGATGAAATCTGGTTGAAAGCAAAACCGCAGGGAGGAACTATCGACTTTACGATGAGGACTTCTCGAAAACGTCGACGGATTCGCAATGAATCACTCCGTAAGGCAGAGGAGATCCACCGTGAATCCTCGAGATCGTTAATATAAGTCGATAAGTTAATAAGGACCCGATTTTTTTCTTCAGGTACCGTAATCACTCTATATTGGCTTGGTATGCGCGCCAATATCTTCATTACAATAATAATTTATTATTGTAATAATACAAAACCCGTGTTTGAAACCGTGAACGTTAATTGGTACGTTCCGAAGCGATAACCGAACGAAACGCAGCCAAAGAGACGTCATTAAAGGGGACACCGTAATCGTGTTACACGGCGAACGAGCGTTTCTAATCGAAAAGTACATCCCTCTAAAACGTTTCAATGTAACTCCATGGCGATAGGTAAAACGAATCCGAATGGAAAGCATAGGAAAATGGAGTTCGGGGAATCGTTAGATTTCTGGTCGGACAGGTAGGAAGATCTTTCGGCTTAAGTGGTCCCAGGATACATTTGTACGTTGTATGAGTTATCGCGAGATATCGGTCAACACGTATTCCCTGGCGAGGATACGTGTAAAAATCGTAATAACAGTTATCACCGTGTGTCAATCGGCGGCGATTGAGAATTCATTAATTAAATAATACGAGGCGGTACCGGGCGATAAGGGAGGCCGAAAGTGGGCTCGCGCTTATCCCTGACGAAAATATACGGCCTCCGGGCGACCGGTGTGATTTCTCTGCTCTGTGACTAATAAGAAGAAACGTGCTTGGATGGAAAAGGGAGGAATGAAAAAAGCGAGAAGCGTTTACACGTCGAAAGGTTTCGGGGTACAAAAATTTTATCGATATGATCGGATAATCTCGATAAAATAATTCAAAATGATATCGGTTTCCATTCTCGGGACGGGCCAATTAATTCAAGGTACTTACTTTGATACATTCATTGAATGGGGCCTCGATTGCCGACCAATTAATTGACATTATCGAACAATACTGCCGTGATTCGTCTCGGCAATCCTGCATCTGCCGTTTGGCACTCGCCGAAGTATCTTTCTTCCTCTTTCTTTTTCACTCTTTCTTCGTCTCTCTCTCTCTCTTTCTTTCACTGACCATCGTACTCTCGACTTTTCTACCCGACGAAGCCTGACTCGACGTTTTTCAGACGCAGAACCTTTACCTCGTTTGCACGCCGGTTTGAAGATCGGTAACAAAAACGAAACAATATCATGCCGAGATGGGGAAACGTATGACAAACGGGCGAGAGAACAGCATCGGGGCTCGCGTACAGGAAATTGATTTATCGCCATTCCACGGTCCCGCGGATAGCAATTAATCGGCGTGGCCGTAACGTCTCCGCTGCCAATTACCTTTCTCTTCAAAGTTAATAAGCGATCTCGTCAATTAGCGGACTCTTCTAATCGAGGATACAGGTGGTCGACGCGTAAGTCGTTGCGATAACCAATCGGACGGGGAGCCAGACGTACCTCGCCCTTCGACCTCCTTCCTCGTTTTTTTCTTCTCCTCATCTTCTTTCTTTTTCTCAAATGCTCGTCCCTCTTTCATTTTTTCCGCTCGTTTCATTCGTGGCATTGGCTCGTACGAAGGATTCGGTTGGGTCGATGCTCGACCCCCAACCGTGGCTGTCGAAGAAGCGGAGAGCCGCGCGTCGATTAAGACGTGACCGATGAAGAGGAGCCTATCGAAACTCCTCGAGGCAATTCCGTTTCCTCGCGGGGGTTGTGGGCGAGATCGCGTGGGCGTAGGTAGATCGTTCTCGTTCTATTCCCCTCCAGGTTCGATTTTTTTTCCACCTCGCCGAGGATACAATCTGTACGAATAAAAGAGATCAGGAGAGAAATGGTGTTCCGCGGCGAGGAGCGGCTGACTTCGAAAATGAATTTATTTCCTCGGCCGGTTCGTTCGCTCCTGATATTCTGCGCATCGATGCATGACTCCCAGTGGTAAGCATCGGTCTGGACGATGGACTTCCTTAAACGATACGCCGGTCTCTCGCTCGGTATATCAAATCATATCGCCGCAGCGCAAGATAAATTAGCGCGTGACTGTCTCGAGAGCTTTGAATAATTAAGAAATTAATTTATTCCCGCGGCTCTCTACCGAGATTTTTGTTCCGTCGGATATCGTATCGACTTCATCGCGGAAATACAAAGATACCGGGTGGTACGATTCCACCCATCAATGATAACGATCGCGGTTAAACGCTTGTCTCGAATTGATTTCGCCGTTATTGACGTTGACCGGCGTTACATTTTGTTTTCACTCGCACCAGCCCAGGCAGATCGCATTTGGCCGAGCGTGAGAAAAGGTACGAGAAGGCCCTAAAGGATTTTCACGTTGAAAGTAATCGTAAGGACGTCGGGAACGAGTCTTCTACTTCTGATCTTATACGACGATCTCGAATGGGAATCATGAATCCGCTTGGTCGTTGAACTTACTCACGGCCCTTTGCACTCCCATAACGAGAATTTTAACACCCTCGCCCTGCTTGGTCGGCCCCTTTGCTCCGTGCCGAAGGGTATCACTTCCACGGGCACATCCCGACGCGGCTGTCGTCATTGCCGCGTTCTTAATTCTTCAGATAAGAAAAATCAGGTATTATGGCTCTGTCCACCTCGGAGCTCCACTTGTCGAGAGTCAACGTACAGAGATCATCGCGAGGATAAGGTGCGATGTGCCGTTCCTCGTGGTAACAGAGAGGACCTCGAACCTTCTCGGTCGTCATGTGATTCATGGTTCTAGGTCATGGTGCTTCTCGCGGTACTCGATCCACCGACGTTACGGAGAACGGAAGAAAGGAGACCGAGTGAGTAAATGAAAGAGAGAGATAGGGAGAGGAACCCTCGGCATCGTGGGCTTAAAGCGTTCCCTCGTAGTTATTCTTCCTTTTAAATTTTCGCTTTCACTGCCGCGGTCGTATAAGCCTAGGATTTACAGCTTATGGTGAGCCATCGAGGCTATGATGTACGCCTCACGCGCAACAGAAATACCAGAGGTGACGCTGAGAGTTCTCGCGTAGGTGTTCAAGCTCCTATCCGACTGACCACCGTATCCACCGTAACGAGACGGTTTTCTATGTTTTAAAAACGGCTGACGTTGCTTTTGGAAATGATACGCTTCTCATAATTTGGTATCATTGCGAGCGCAAATCGTATATTCCTGAAGGCGAATCAAGATTACAAGTTATCAGAATCGTGGAAGGTGTAAGACGCACGATTTAAATTCCTTAAAGGGTGTATTTATATGGGCAGTTAATTTCTAGTATCATTACGAGCGATATTTCTGTACGAATGTATCCATGATTCGCAAACCCCATGAGATCTTTAATTCTCCGCCGCGGCTCAAGAGTTACCATAACGTTCGTGTAACACGTGTGGATGTTGACTCTTACCTGAACGCGACGAGTTAATAAGACGTCTTCCTACGTGCATTTGTAAGACTGTCTTTTTCTCTTATCCATAAAACGTCTGCGAAGAGGAGGCTCTATCTGTCGCCTTTCATCTGACCCTACGTGGCTGGACGAAAAATTAAACAATTACGACATAACCGGACGCTACGGAGGTTCTTCGTGCTTTTTCACTCTCCGACTAACGGCCGCGTTTCGTTGAAACTTCGAGCAATTCACTTTTTAGTTTGGTTCGAACGAATGTACTCTCCAATTTTTTTGGCTCTCTATCTTGATTATAGACGAGCAGGCTATCCGTTAAAGTTTCTATTTCGACATAATTACTCGCCGATAGTATCTACAATGTTTGCATGCGAGATACGCTAATGAAGAAAATGGGCAAAGAACGAATAAGAAGATTCATCTCCGCGCGGCCGGATATTTCTGTCGCTTTGCCGATAATTACAACTTCATTATAAGACCTGATGGTGTGATTTCGAGACACAACCAACAGGTCTTAATTACTGTGTCACGCTGAACCATCAACTTGTTGCTTTCTTCTGTCGGTTGCTTGTCATAAATGCAGCCACGCCGAGGGATGCATTCGCTTCGAGAAGTAAACATTTATCGACTCCTTCGCTATAATAACTTGTCCTGGAACAATTCCTACTGTTTTCCAACCTGTTGATCGTTCTCCACGCTTCCTCCCGTTATGATTCCGCTTGGACAATCCTTCGGTGTAGACGTCCCCTCGTGTTACTTATCCAGTATCTTACGAAATTAAGTTTCATGGGAAGATCTGCGATGACAAAAACACAGCTGCTTTCCACGCGACACCTACGTAATACCTTCCATCATCGTTGCTTTCAACTTCATTGATAACTACAATAGACATTGTGCCTATCTATCTACAGCTTTAAGTGGGTCTCGAATCTTCGATGGTTCGGAACGCGTCGAAAGTTACGGCTCTTCGATCGCTCCGTTAAAATTTCTTCCACCTAACGCGCACCTACGTCATCTCGTACCGGAGCTTACCTAAACTCGAACATCCTCGGTGATACGACTTATACCGGAAGTCGAAAATAAAAAAAAAGGCAAGAGCAGGGCACTCCCGAGTGACGATATCGGCCTAGGGAAAGGGCGGTGTCCCCTCGGAGCAGGGCGAGCACGAGAGACGCAACCGGCGATACGCGACCGGTAAGAGGTGGTGTACGCGCGAGTGTGCGGTAAGCGAGCGCGAGCAGTGCTGCCCTGTCGTCGGCGAGGATATACGAGCGATCGCGCGCTGATGAATCGCTCGAAACTTCGGGACGCCCTGGGACGGTCCGGTATCGCCGGCGGTGTAAACGGAACCGTAAATCGTCGGGACGATAAATGACAATTGCGGCTGACACGATCGGCTGCCGTCCGGAGTGGCGAGCCGGTGCTACGGTGCTCGAGAGGGAGGAGGCGCACCTTTGGGGGAGGAGGGACAAGGAGAGGTAGCCGAACGCGTGGGCGGATGTAAGATAACGCGTCGCATTACGTGGGACGTTAATAAATTATTATTGCGCCCCGCGACGATCCCCTGCCGCGGAATGATATCTCCATTGTCCCTCGGCGAATTAATAGCCCTCTCGCTAGTACGAGCTCGGATCTCGAGCGAGAGGGACCAACCGATCCTCCCAAGTGCCTCTCGACTGAAGTTGCTCGAACTACCCGACCGAGGGACGCGAATCGATGATCGATCGGGAGCCGCTAACGCGAATGTGGGATTAGCAACGGCAGCGCGAACCGAAGAACGATCGTCGCGGTGTAACCGACGATGTCGGATGGATAACGGTGCGCGTGGTAAGTATCGCATCGCCGGATATCGGCCGGGTATAAATTAGGAGCGCGAAATGGACAGGCGTTTTACATCGTGTTTACGTGGCACCGATGTCGACCCTATTATTGCTCCGCGAAAATGATTGCCGTCGTGCGAGGATGAGGCAATACGCGCGAAGAGGTGGTCGTCGAAAGATTTACCGATAATTCCAGCTCTCGCATATGTTCTCGTCCCCGCAGTTATTTCGCCGTGTTATGACACAACGGCGTTTAGCGTGGGGAGGAAATCTTGGAGAATCGTTCGATAACGATTACTTCTCTGTTATGTACGTTTCTCTTTTTACGATACGTGACAGGAATCGGTGTCGGTTAAACTCGGATTCCTGTCACGAACGCTCGTAGGAACTCGTGGAAGGTAATTTAAGATCGGCCGTCCGTGCGAGGGAACAAACGATCTCGTTCTCCGGCGATCCATCATCGTAACAATTAGCGAGAATCGTTGTATCTTCGTCGAGTGGACGGCGTGGGAGGTGTAGGTGGAGGAGGATCGTCGTTCGCCGAGGATGATTCAACGTCCGATTGCATTAACGGGGCCAGGGAATGCCTTTGTCTCGTTTTGGTAGCAGAAACAATGCTTTGTGACTCACTGTCGGTGACTCTTTGGCTCTTCGTCGGCGGCTGCCTCCGACTCGAGAAGACAGTACCTTCGAATCGATGGATTATTTTGCAATTTTGGTCGTTTGCAAAATTGCTCGGTCGTTTACGCAAGTGGAATTCTTTTTTATAGCATCGCGAACCATTTGTAATGCAAACTGCGATAGGTGTGATCCGTCGAACGACGTACGATTGTTCTCTTGCGAGTTACACCGGAGAAACCGTAATCTCCGATAGAACTGCCCACAGTAAGATCGACTATCTAAATATATCGTTGTCATTACGAATGCGCGTTATGCCGATAAATCTGTTCGTGTCACCTTTATACTCTTCCTCTTTCTCCTGTACGCCTTCTTGTCACCGAAAAGTATCTCTCTCGCGAGAGAAGCCCGACGAATGACGTTGACGTCCGTCTGGCAGCGTGACAATTAACGTCTATAACGGATTCTGCTACAGTCTCCGTCCTCCGTGTTGTATGATTTACCGATAACACGAGGTACTCTTAAAATAGCACATTATCGAACCCCGCTCCCAAGGCAGGATTGTCTACGGGGGAAAAAAGGCCCGCGTAAAATTCGTGCCGTCGGCTAACGCCAATTGCTCGACACGTCCGACTAGCGTCGGTGAAATTGCTATCCCGAGGATAATTATATTGATCCTGCGGTCCTGGTAATTTAATTGTGTAAGTACACGGGTAAACCGGGATAGGGGAATTCTGTTGTAGGAAATGGGCGTATTTCATTGTAGTAACCGGCCATTATGTTAATGAGTAGCTGTGCCACAGGTAGCACCCTGGACTCACGATTAACGACATACTGCTGCCTTTTCTTCGCTACGACGATATTTCTGCGATTTATCGACGGATCGCGGAAGCTGTCCTTAACCAGCGGCGGAGTAACAAAGATTTTGAAGCATCCCCTTTAAATTTTAGCCATTCCACGATATAAATTAAACAAATTGGATATTTATCCCTCGCAAACTGTCAGAAATCGTTGCATCTGAACTATCCTCAAAATGTTTAATGCAGCCATATATAAATCATCAGCTAATAAATTCAATAATTACCATTTCAATAAATGACACCTATTTTAGAGTATTTTACCACCTGGGTAAATCATTGCTAAGCTGCCATCACCTCAATCTGACCCAGTCTACTCCCTATATCGTAACCAAACTTGAAAGAAGGTGCACGGTATGAGGCACGGGGTAAGGGGAGAGTGTAGCTCGCATTGCCCCACGATATCGGCCATAGAAATCTGAGATCGACTAATGACAATCGAAAACGCAACACTTCCTTCGTCGTTCCTATGACGACGCAACGAATGTGCGGCTCTTTAGGCCAGTCACGCGTTAGAATCGAAAATGAAGTCAGGACGAGGGTTGTCTCTATCCGTCGGGCGAATCGGAACAAACCAGAGGCCAGAGGACTTCTCTTGGCTTTGTGGGCTTTACGTATCTTCGGACGAGATACAATAATTCCCGCACCCTCGCGAGCTTCTTCCGTGAACTCATTGTCCTGTCATAGACGTCTGGGCATCGAGGAAAAGATCATTCTGCGGTCTCATCTCGACTCACCTGCGAGCCGCAAACCTGGTAGCACCTGCCGAACGAATCGGTTAAGCTTGTCGCGCTCGGTGGTAGGTAATGCACGGAAATAGCGGACGCCGCATGAAAACGTCTCTCGCGTTGTTGCACGTGCACGCACACGTACCCAAAGACTTAGGTGGACTACAAGCGGCATAATAGCGTTCGCATATGAGCGTGACGCGAGTTGCACGCGCTTATAAATAGATTGCGGTGTGCCGGGTTATGTGTTGCTCTCTAGACGATTCGCGTGGTGGTTTCATCGTTGCAGTTCGCGCACCGTGTGACGCTATTATAAGGACAACTGCAAATCTGTCAACGATCGGCGCATGGGAGTAAAAGTAAGCACGCGAAAATCCCACCTCCGTCGTCGGCTGCAAGGGCGAAGGAGAGCTTCCGGTCCATCTAGGAGAGACGACCTCCTAGCCACCTGTCGCTCGTGTGTCTCTCGTCGATTTCGTCCCCTACCTTTTGCTCCTTGGAGCAGTGCTTCGAGAATTAAACGATCGCGATGCGAAGTATACGTCAGAGGGGTGCATTCGAGAGAGGGAAGGTGGACGAGATTGAGCGGAAGGTATTTAGGTGCGCGAAAATAGGATAGGATCCTTTGATTTTATATGAATGGATGTTTCATTGGAAGGACCTTAGTTCGATGGAACTCCGGTCATTTCTTTTTACAGGAGACCATTGTTACAATCGGTTATATGATCACCCTTATGGAAAAATTGTCATTTCTCGGTATCGCTGCGAACGTGCAGCAGAAGTATCCATTGAACCATTTAATTTAGCTTCGATCCAGCAATCTCACCTAAATCAACATCTCTCGATTTATTTATATCCATTCTGCGCAGCTTCTCCATGAATCATCGTTGCGAATTCGCAGCCATGTCATTGAAAGCGCGCGAAAACGGCTGAATGAGTTTCGCGGAAGCGTATAATGGAAGCGTGGCCACCTCCGCCGGTTGGTCTCCGTTCGCCAATCGCGTCTCTGTCAGCATCGTAATGCCGGTCTCATCGGCGTGCTCGCCGGGACGATATCAGGAGAAGCGGCCGCCTCCGTCGCGGAACAGTGGTCGTCGTTGTTCGGGCTAATGGGCTGCGCATTTCTCCGTCTGCTTTCACAGCCAGCTGATTATGACATGTTGGCCGCGTCTGCGAAAGAGCCGGATACCCCATACCACGTGCTCCAGCCACCGTAACGCCATTTGCCCGGCTAATGACTCGCGGACACTTAGCGCGACTAGGCGCCCCTTCCTTCGTGCTCCTGTCTTTCAGCCGACGGCTCTATTCGAGAGGAAAGTGTCACTCGCATTAAGCGAATCCGATACGACTTTGTACTCCATATGTATAATTCTCTCGCATTAGTCACGGTACTATGTACAACGGCTTACGAGTTGGCTTGTAACCGTTCTCGTTTGCCAATCAGAACGGAGATCGTTATTGATTGGTGGAACGGAAGTGGAAGAAGAACGTCTAGTTTAAATACGCCGATTCTGGTTTCGATATTTTTCGCTGGGCAAGCTTGGCCGTTGGTACTTGCCGAGATTAGAAATTTTTTTTAATCGCTGATCGAACGTCGCCGGTTATACGCGACTCGCGGTGAAAATGTCCTGTTGAGTCGAATGCGCTTATTACCGTACCGGATTTCCTTGGATCGCCGGCTGATCGCTGAGACGACAGTAACGGTTTCTACTTATTTGCCGAAAGATCGATTCTAGATCTGCAATCTCTTCGTATTTATCCGACGAATATCGACGATGACAGACGTGTATCATGCGTAGAAGTCTAATCTGTCGAGACGCTGAGGTGTTATTCAACCGGAAGTACAAATCTCTTCGCTTAACGACGGAAAAGTACCGCGCTGATCGATCGATTATACGAAACTCCCCGACTAATGATGACATCGTCTTCAGGAAGGACGCAGAAGTCCGGTCTATCGAGATAAGAAACGCCCCCGTGGTCGTGGTGCAGGAAACGATTCCGTCGCGAACGTGGAAACGCCGTCTTACACCTAGGCGGCGTGACGTCGCAATTATTCATCGCGTATGGTTGCGAGTAACAAATCGCCAGTCAAGTGGCAACACCGTCGTCGGCGGCTTGAGCAAGAGGGGCTAGAAGAGAGGTTCGAAAAAGAGGGAGGGAGGAAAAAGAGAGATAGAGAGGGAGAGAGAGAGAGAGAGAAGCAGAGGGAGATGGAGAGAAATAGAGATTGAGAAATTGGCTGATAGAAAGAGAGGAAGTGCTGGAGAGAGAAAAAGAAAGACCGATAGAGAGGGAGAGAGGGAAAGGGTGAGACGGACTCCTCCCACGTACGTCTAGATGCGCGTCGCCAGAACGTAAATTTAGCACTAACGCATTATGCACGCTCGGACTGCGTCGCATTGGGCGTGCGATACCAGTAACAGTGGCTTCTTCGTATACACTGTCTCGAAGAGTAGCGATACCGCGTAAAATGGAAATGGAATTCAAAAGTGGAGACGGAAGTACGTGGTGTTATGATTACGTATCAATCCCACGATAGTTCCTTTGCTCTTAAAGTGTGTCCTATCGACATCGTCCATGGTTTCTTGTTAAGCTCGCAGGGTTCTTCTGTGCAACTATGTTATTGTGACTTTAACATTTGCCCTTTCCTACGAGATGGTATCGTAGTTTCGAAGTTTCTGGGTGATCGTCTATTAGATGCTTTTTAAAGAAAAATTAAGTATCTAGTATGGTGCTCCTAAAACATCTTTCGAGTACAAAGAGTCGAAGAATCTTGTAGGGTAAGAATATAGTGAGAAGGGAACAAGTAGTTTAAGGCATTGCAAGGGAACATAAGTGGAAAATAACTGAACCCGACAGGCCTTACAAGTTTAACGGGGGAATAACATACAACAGACTTTTCGGAACGGTTTGAAAATTATACGACGGCGCATTGAAAATAATCGTAAATCAGCACTAAATAACGAGCGCAAGGTCGCCGTACGGGGTTTTAGTTTTAGTAGTCGGAAATCTTAATTAGTCCTTTGTGTACGGTGTATACCCGCGAGTTTGATTAATGCACGCTTTACCGTGGATACCCTTTGTGACCGGGTGCTTAGCACGGTTAAGAAACACAATTTACAACGGCTGCAGTTGCGATATCTGTTTTATGCTCCCGGTGCAAGCGCGTCTTTGAGTCTGGCATTGAAATCATTATGATTTAGATTTCCGTGCCTCTACGAAATTGAGCCGGTGTTAAGCAACGTTCCTCGGGGTATAATTATAGTATTTATTTCATCTAGCTCTCTGTCAACATGACAAATTTCGCGATTAAACGAAAAGATGAGAACAATATGTTCCTGTCGCTCGTGGAATTCGATGTGAAAAATTCGCCAGAGTAAAACTATCGACGGAATTCCCTGGCTATACGTGAATACGTAACGTTCGTTTCTTCGATCAGTTTGTGGTATGTCAGATGTTTCGAGGTGATTCTATCACTTTGGAAATATCAGAGGGGCATCGATCTCCCGCGAATTTAATTTACCTATTTCCCGGCCAAGGCGCGGCGTATTTTCATCTGTTATTATTCGCGCCTTGCTCCCTGCAAGTAGTACTTTAGTCCCACAATAGTAACACGAAGACAAATGTTAGCGATAAAGTTACGCAAATTGATGTGCGATGTACAGTTACTATCTTCCCGGTTTAGCTATAATTCGTCCTATACTTGCACTATAACAGCCGTCTTATGTTCGAATACGCGTTTAACGCGGACCCTTCATACTTTTCATCGTTGCCATTCCATGAAATGCAATTTCCGTGTAAAGGTATTTTTAACGCCCCCGTTTTAACGCGTTAAAAATAATCACTATTTCGTTTCGTACGAAAGAATTCGATTTCACTGCCGTGGAGAACGTACAATTGTGCCAACGACGATGAAGAAGGGGATGAAAGGAAGGAACAAAGAGTTATTCATGCCACGAGGAGAATTTCCGATCATAATTCGCGAAATCAGAGAAGAAAGACGGGTAAAAGAAAGCTCTCGGACGACGTGTAATCCGGGACATTAATTAACCGTGTAGTCATAATACTGTCCGATTTCCAGAGGAAACGGTTCAAGAATACATACGGTTCTGCGAGAGTTTCATTCTCGTTCATTGTGAGGACATCGTCAAATTAACAAATGAACTACGAGAACGAGAAATTATTTAGGAGAGGGCTGAGCCGTTGCTCTCTTTCGAGAGAAGGAGGAGCAAAAAGGAAGGAGGACGAGCAAAGGAATCGCTTAAGAAGGGGCGGACAGATCAGAGACTAAACAATGCCACACTTTCACTCTCGCGCGAATTTATTTCTTCGGTTTTTGCTCGATAATTTTTAGTCCACCGATTGGCAAGCTCGGATCAGATAACACAGCGACGGATCGACCGTACGGTAAAACGCAGTTGCGCCAATCTGTTAAAATTTCCATTAGTTCGAGCCAATTTATCTATGCCGTTTAATTTATATCGTTGTTTACCACGTTGCATACCGCGATTTTTAATGTCGGTTGGGATCGACGTGAATCTTCGAGGCGAATAATATTGCGAGAATGAAAAAAAAGATGCTGTAATCGTTAAAGTATCGGCGTTATTTGATATCGAGTACACCGCGATAAACTAGACTCGGGAGAGAATAATTACTCCTGGCAGTTGGCATGCAATCAGAGCCAAGGTAATAAAATAGGCGCCACGAGCTCTCGTCACGTACTTAATGATAATCGGTCGTTTCACAAACAATCCGACATGGTTCGATTGGAGGGTATTGTTATAGTGAGTTTTGGAAGAAAGTATACTGTAATTCAGAATGACTCGTGCAGTTCAGGATATACATTTCCGTGAAGTATTTTCATTACTGTGACGTTGGTGTAAGTCATTTATTCTTCATTGCGATACATTTAGATCTTTTTGCCGGGGTGCGAATTAAATTCTTTATAATGTAACAATCATCAAATACGTTAAATTCTTCCTACAAAGTAATTTCACTACACTATAATGTACATCGATGCCACAGAAAACAAGTAGTAAATTCTGTTTTTCGAATGTTTTACTTAACACTTTGCCGGCCGCTCATTTATCGCATCAGCGTTACACTGCTCGCCTGCTAGTTTCACGCAGGTTCTGCTCGCCAGCGGTGATATTTGCGCAGTCGTTTGTACAAAAGACAATCTGGTAAATTGGGAGGAGGAAACTGTGGAAGCCATTGTTCCCAATTTATCAATTGTTCATTTGCCTCAATATATTTACCTATACAAATATCGGAATAATCGAAATAAAGCATCATCGCTGGCGAAAAGAAGTCACGCGTACGTGATAGCGGCCGATAACAGTTGGCGAAGAGAAGTCACGCGTACGTGACAGCGGTCGGCATGGTGTTAAAACACTTTGATCGTCACCGCCATTATCATCAGTGATCCGTGCGAGCACCCTTGATCGATCGTCACTCGCAGTTTCAAGACACAACGAAAAGTTTTCAATCGACGATCGTGGTTACAAGATGAACGGCCAACTGGATATTCGATTCACCATAAGCTGCCGGTTACACCATGCAGAGCTTCGCATATAGAATCTCGCAGATAGAAGAGAAACCCAGTGCACGCATCGGTGTGGATCACGCTCCCTGATCTCGCGTCTACTTGGTATAATTGCGTCGAAGACGGGGTGATTAACTGACCAGTGTGACTGCATGAATTGTGGGTCGGCAATCTATTTCGATCTAGGTACCATATTCCCTCGTGAAAGCGCTACTTACTGTATATTGTGTCATCGGACTTTCGATAAAGCGATTACAATTTAAGTGCATTAGGATGAGATCAATTTTATTCGCACTTTTTCACAAAATTACAGCGCGCATATGATTCGGTAGGATCTTCATACTTGGATAGATATATTCTCACTGTACGTTCAATTTGTATTTTTTATTAACATTTTCGCGATGGGTGATAGATGGGCAAAACGTTTAGCTAAATACCGCATATAGCTTCCAAAAGTCTGTAGCTGAATGGCACAGATAATTTTCGAAAGCCTGTAGCTGAATACAGCATCTAATTTCCAAAACTCTCTAGTTGAATACAACAAGGTTCTGTCATTTGTAAATATGTGAAAATAAGAAGAATTTCTCGGTATGATGGCTGTAATCATTTGGCGTAATAGAATTTTTACATGGAATAGGACTACGTTGCATATTCAGCTGAAGAATTTGAAATAACGTAGATTATGTTACCTGCCGCGAGAGTGTTAATAATATTTGCCATTCGTCGTCGTCATTGTAGCTGTTCATAACCTGAAATTGCAATTTGATGTCCTTCTACAAGTCTTACAGGTATTGTAAGACAATAGTCAAAGGTCTCGCAGACACCTGTTGTTAGAACGATCACGATTAAGTGGTGCGCAATTTCTAACGGCAATACCGTGTACTGCGCATTGTCGACATAGCAAGCAGGTCACGTGATGCCATAGTTTAGGTTACATTGACCAAAGCGCCAAGGGCCTCAGTTACTGTAAACGGTTTTCCGCGGACGCACCGTTTCAGGAAACGCGGCTTCATCTTAGCTTTTTGTGGTGTACATCTAAGTTTGAGCTACTAGTGTGATATAAAACGGTTCACAAATAATTCTAGTGATAGTGAGTGCATGCGCGAACAGCGTGGGAGGATCTTGTGGAGTATCTACCTAAAACGCCGAAAAATTCTTCCGCAATCCATTGTCGGCCATGTTTACCATCGCAAGGCACATGGCGATGGTGAGTCACTTACATTCTATATCATTCTTACTCGATGTAAAGGTTGCATTTTCATATTTTCTTCGGCCCATGGAGTATTTTGTGCTCACTGTCCTTCAAAGTACTTCCAAACTGTGAAATATTCTCAAGAAGCTGCGCTTTAACGAATGCCTAGCTTCCATATATATGCATATACGTAAAAGCCAGTCGTAGACGTAACATAGCTAACCACAAGGAGAATACACGTGTATCTCTCCCCAGACACGAACTTCGTCAGGCTGTATTATTATGCTTTTGACAATTTAACCTCTTGCGTTTATCCGAAAAACGACAGGGAATATACGAAAGAAAGTCCATCGTAACGAGATCGACCTACTTGCCGTAATTACACGCAGGCATTTCTATAGAGTCGTAACGTAACCTCCCTTTGTTGACTATCTGGAGTAGATCATTATCTCGGCAAATTATCTAACAGGGTATAGACACGATCGTCCTTTTTCCCGTTCTCGTAGTCGTCACGGGGAGTGCGAGAGGACGGTTTCAAACGATGTAAACATAAAAGTAAAGTAAATAGAGTCGATGGCACGCGGCTGCCTCGCGCACTATTATTTGCCCGTAATTTATACAGTGGCCGAGATAAAGTGAGACGTCTCGTAGGCAGCTCGACGCGAGGGGAGTTTCACAATGCACGCCGACTCCGGACAAAAGGAGAATTCCCCGAGTTTTCGCGCACGTTACCGTCTTCTGATCTCCTCGCTTCGTTTTCATCCCGTCATACCTCACTCCGTCGTCCTTGCTTTTTTTCCTCCTTTCTCTATTCGCCTTTTTTCTCCCCTTTCCGCCGTTCTCGTTGTTTTCATGCCGCGTCTCCTCTCCGTTCCACAGTCGTTTTCCTTTACCGCAAGCACGCGAACGAAGCAGCGAGTTTGACCTCCTCTCGCGATCGGAACAAAAGCAACCCGATTCTTTTTTCGAACTCGACCACGACGCCTTATTTTTTTAGTTTTCAACGTCGAGAATCTCTTCGACTCTCACTCCTTCACTTATTGTTAGCACATCCTTCGGTTCTCGTGTGAACTCCGGAGTATACGTTCTCAAGTAACCGTGCACTTATGCACGAGTGCATATAGAACATTCGGTGCACGTTGCAAGTGCTTAATTATTGTCGACGTTTATAATGGGTGTGACATATTTATTAAACATTCTTCGAAACGTAAGAAGACTCGTTGTAATTGGAACGATAGGGTCAGAACATTGCATCTTTATCGTATCTTTGCTTTCAACGGACAAATTTCCTTGACTTTTTCACTGTACTCCTTACAGGGTAGATCAATTAGTGAAGAATCAATTGCAGCATTCTTTGTTCGAGACAACGCTTTTATACGTATCATTATTCAAATATGAATTATGCACTGAAAATTCTGGAAATTCCAAATACTTCTAAAGAGGAAGCTACATTTTTGGAGATATATTTTGTAGGATGCTGAGATTAACGTGCATCATTAATTTTCAGCCCTCAGCTCTCCTATATCGACTGTGGCTCGACATTACATTTGTTACGCCAACTTCAACGTCGAGTTAGACTCAACTTTATACAATGCAACTTCTAAAATAATACTAATAATAATGATAATATAATAATAACAATTTCTGTTGCAATACAACTTTTTACCGAGGCCCCCTTTTTTGATACATTTTTCAAATTAATTAAAGAGTTGTTTACGGGTAACCAAAAATTAAGGAGTGCAAAGGGTTAAGATTAGCTGAGAATTTGATTTATATAATTAATTTATTTGCCAATTTTTATTCTAATAACGCTGATAAGCGTAGCATCGAAACACCGCTTATCGAATTGCCAATGAATTAATTTACGATAACAGTTATCCACTTGATTCTTGTCGTAAAAGTGATCTCGGCAGATCCAAGATCCCCATAAACCCCGCAATTCGGCCACCCCTTCGCGCCTTACGTATCGCGTCTTCGTTTTCCAAATGCAAGTACAATCATACGGTTTGCCTGAATTTCTCCCTTACCGATCGCAACCGCGAAGCGTGCTATTTTCGATCCGCTCGATGCGCGACAATCCGACACGGGCGGAGTATTCGTTGGCAACTTCCTGGCTCTTTTCCTCGTCCCCTCGAGGGCCGATGCATTTCTCGTCTGAATGGAGAGCGTGGAACCGATTTCCCTCGGTCCTCAATAGCCGCCCGTCTCGTTTTCTTCGTTCTGCCGTGGCAACGGTGGTCCCGGTGCACCTAGCCGATGGAGGGAGGACGGTACCACGACGAAGACGAAGAAGACGACGACGAGGACGTAACATACGCGTTGCTCCCTACGCCGCCAACTCGAATAATTCACATTGTCCGTCGGGAATGGTAGGCAGTCCAGGGCTTTCTTTTGCCAATTATTTCGGGACGCGCTGGTGCGAGGAAAGAAAGCCCCGCGGGGCAGAATAGATCGCGCGATTTTCTCTGGACTAATTTAGCTGCACCCGTTGAGCCGCCACTGTGTCTTTAACTCTCTCGCTCTCTCTCTTTGGCTCTCTTTCTCCTTTTCCTTGCTCACCGTGATCGGTCTCTCTCATTCTTATCCTTCTCTCGTCCATGCCTTGACGGATCGTCCTTCTTCCTCACCGTTGGTGGAAGCCAGCTCGATTATTCCCCTCATTAACGCCATCCATATCGGTATTTCTCCTTTCTCATTCGACCACACCCTCGGCGAGCAAACGATACGTTACTCGCGATCGTCTCTTCTGCCTCGCTCGTTTCGTCGTGCACGAAAACGTAAAAAAGACGGTCGAGCGGAGGGTTTTGAGCGAGAGCAGCCGATGCTTATCTGCAAATGAGTGATAAAAGAGGGCCGATACCGTGCACGGTTATTTGCACTTCTATACTTTTAATTATACACCCCGCTCGTGCCGCTGTCGCGAGCTTCTAACTTTAGAGAATCGATTTGTACTGGCGGTGAACCGAGCCACCGACTCGGACCGCGGAAATTTCTATCGAAGACGATGAATCTACCGGATAACCGTAGATTAATGACGCCGGATCGTTCTCGTACGAAGGAACCGAAAAGCTTCATCCTCGCCGACGTTTCTGCATTTCCCATTTGCGCGCGCCGCCGATTCTCCTTCTCTACCTTTTTCGCGTATTATAATTCCGCAAGTTGTCTTTACATCGCCCGCGTATTTTTCATTCGCCGCTATCGCTTTTCTTTTAACTTTGCCGCTGTGAATGTTACGCGATCATCGAATGCTTCGACGACATTACATTCACGGTGCAGCGATGGATAATTTCATTTGCGAGGAACATAATTACTTTTACCTTTCTAATTTGCACTGAAATCTCCAAAGTTACATTATCTACGTACATTACGAGGAAGACATTGTCCAAACGAGATACAATTTTTAATATAGATATTCCTTACAATCCCCGATATCTATAATGGTCACCACCATCTCTCACTCGGTTTTGTTATCGTCTCTATTTTTACATCCACTTCCATTCAATTAACACTAGAACTACCAAACCAGTCAAAATGACTGGTACACAATTTTTTCAAAAAATTCTCCAAGTTTGTAGGGGAGTCATAGGATAAATATTCTACGTCCACCTGAAAAAACCTAAATCACCGAATCGGTCAGCATTTCTATCTCTTAATTGACGTGGTTTCAAAGTACTTATTTAATTTATTTAAATATACTAGATTTAACGCCGGTAGTTCTAGTGTTAATATCTACAATTATTTATTTAGACGATTTCCGTATCCCAAAAGCCCTGGTACCGATCCATCACCATTCGCAACACCTACCATTAATTACCGTTTATTACTTATTTTCACTTTACAGTTCTTCAAAGACTTCACTGGACACATCGTTGATATAATCCAATGAAAGCCAAAAACATTCACTCAAAATTTCCATCCCCTCTTGCCGCCTTCCCGGGCGTTCGGTTAGGTGCAATTTTCGATGCGCTCTCGTCGGACGAATTAATGCTCGCGGTGTTTCAGGGATCGCGCACGCCATTCATAACGCGAATGTTATTAGTGCAGATCGCAGTCAGATATACCGGCTGGCCGGTCGTGTGGTTAAAATAAAGATGATGAATGCCCGGCCGTCCCTCGCCGCGGCGCTGGATGTAGATTAATATCGACCCTCGCTCACTTACCACTTGGCGTTCCTCCCTTCTACTAATATCCATTCCCTCTGCGTACACCGTACACGAGTTATCCTGAAACCTCTCGCCGATGTTCACTCCTGCCGGATTGCCTCTGCCGTCCTGACAAGTGCACTTCCCGGGAAACTGGTCGGAGACGTATGCTCTCGTGCTGCTCGTACGGCACTTTGCTCCTTTTTGCGATATCGTCCGTGGCACCGTAGAAAAGTCAGGCCTCCGAGTCCGCGTATCGCGCATTGTCGCTTTCGCTTCTTTCGAATGGATCGTAATCTCGCATAAGGGCGGAAGGGAGAGGTAGGAGGATCGTTCCTGAGAAACTGGTCTCGGATGCAGCACTCGTTGCAACAAGTATAGGATACATCCGCGGGCTCGAACAGGAGCGTTGAAAAAATCGAAATAACTCGACGATTGTCTCGTAGAATTTACTCGTGAATGAGTTCCCCACGATACGGCGAACCGATGTCTTTATCGCGAGGACTCATTCAGGAAGCGAGCGTGGAACTTGGTAATGGCGTTCTCCTATACCTGGCAGTAAGGCGAGTTTCGCGTTAGAAGTTATGTCTCTTAATAACGCCGACCTCGTCCGTGGTACGGTGATACAAAGAGGCCGTTATAAAGTACGTATATCCTCGGGATGTTGAATATTCAGGATCGTATCGCGGAGAGCCGAGGTGATATTTAAGAAGTGCCTTCATTTTCTCATTTTTTCCCCCGTTGCCTTTCATTTCATTTCTCGACAACGTGCACCGTTTGTTGGGCCCGCGAGGTTAGCGGAACATCGGGGAAGATCGTGAATATCGCATACCTCGGTAAATTTGCATAGTAGTGGCTAATACTCTCTCTCGCACTCGGTCGACCGGCAATTTTAGTTTAAGCCGGGGATCAGGCGGCCTGATCGACGACGCAAACTATCCTGGATCTTGAATCGCACCACGATCTCGCTTCTCTCATTGGAAAACGGTTCGACGCGTCTGATGAAGGTGCTTGCATCTGCCGACGGCAGCCTGCATTACTATATTGCACTAGCCGATGCACCGGCAGCGTGTGTGCAACTGCATGCATCGCACGGCCTTTTGCGCGACATCGTTTTAATGTGCGCGCTTCGTTGGACCATTGAGAACAACAGCTCGCGGTGTCCCGCGTTAACTTCTTCCGGCGATTTCCTCGGAGTTCGGGGACTCGCATTTATTAATGTGAATATTGCTTCCATCGTTTAGACGAAACTGCCATAGGGACTTCGACTTTGACGCACTAATTAGAAATCCGAGTGTTTAACCCATTCGCTGCCAAGGACGAGTATACTCGTCATGAACGTCATGAACGTCCAGAGTCCTTATTTAATATATTGCAACGTAACAGATTTCACGCTCGTAAATCTAATGTTAAATCGCGACCTAAAAAGTTCTTTCAATTTCTTCAATTTAAAATCTCTTTCAATGGTCAGAGATGTTACATTCGATTGCCATTTTAACACATTGAAGTCGGATGACGTGGATTCACGTTTTTTATTTTTCAACCGTTGGAGGCCGGTGTTGTTAATTCACGTTGTTTGAAATTTCAAGCAACATCGTATAAAAAACTGCAATTATAAGTAATTAAACATTACAACGAAGAATTGTTGTTAGAAACAAACATGTGATGAAGGTGTGTGCATTATATAGTCGAATAATAAAGAACCGTTATATTCAATTCACTGTTATATATTATTATTCAGTGTTATTCTATAATTTCAACAAAATATGCGGGAATTCAGGCTTTTCATCACATACCGTCTCCAATGTGTTAATACATATCTCATTTGTAATTTATTACGATGAAAATAAAAAAACGTCGATTATTTAATTATCTCAATTTGGAAATCACGTATCACGTGTACGTTATAAATGGTTAAAATTCCGTCGAGAATTAAAATCTTCCGAACCGCGGATCAAAGCGTCCTCGAGCTCCCATAGAAATGAACGGCAGAAGAGCAGATATTATTAAATGCTTTCGTTAGGCGAGGAGACTCTTCGTCGAGCATGAAAATGATGTTTAACGAGAAGGGGGCGTACTGCTCATTTGTCAGGGAAAAAGAGGGATAACGTTAAACCTGGTTCTTCCACGATTAAAGTAGATGTTCATCCAATCGCAAACGAGTATTCGCGCTTGCGTAGGCAGCAGTCACGAGCGTTCGAAGGACGAACGATAATGTCTTGGCGACATTCGAGATGCGCTCCAGATCCTGTTCGTGTTATCCAGCCTGGTATGGATGTTCCTTTTGGCTTGACAGAAAACGTGTTCGAGGTATGGACTCTTGACTAAACGCGAACTCGATCGTTTCGTGTAGTAGATAATAATTTATAACAGCCAAGCCAGATCTTAGATTAGATTTCGACGTTTATTCTATACGACTCTGGGAATTAGCCGATCAACGATCCTCGAAAGGCCAAACGATCGTTTAATCGCGACAAATTTCAACGTCATTTTTTGAGTTGAATGCTGGATAATTTCACCGTGTTTTCAACGGTTTAGAGGATCTAGTTTTTTTTCGTTTAATATGTAGCTGTAGTGGTGTGCGAACCAATTGAGTCTGAAGGTTGTAGGAAAAATGAGCGGTTAATTATTCTGGACAACAAAAGGCAAACATTGTGTTAAATAATGTTCTCGTTATTTAAACCTTCACAAGCAAGTAATTCTTGCATAATAATTCTAATTGATAGCTACCTACTATTTTCCGCTACTTCGGTGGAACGACTCGACGATGTTACTCTATCATATTATTATTCTTCGCGGCGTTATAGTTTGTTGTCGTTAAGCGAGACACTTTATTACGACATTATCGCGATGACCTGCCTTATTAACGACTTCTGCATGCCAAAGTTTTTATTACCCATGAATCGAGAGTACTCGTCCTCGTAAAATACTCATAACTCGTGTGACGTAACGACGAGCCGTAGGAACTGGTCCTATCGCTTCTGAAATGAATCACATCTTCTTTCTACACCGTTCAAATTCCCATCTTTGCCGTTCTCCGTTTTCCTATCGAAAAATTTTCCATTGTATACATCACTTTCACGATCACCGTCATCAGTAACTTCTGAGATTTTAGGGAGACATTGGCAACCTTCCCCTGTCGTCTATGAAAATTCCGATAGGCGTTCTCATCGAAGCATACGAGATAAGAGACATTTAACAGTAGAACTACCGGCGTTAAATCCATTATTTTTCAATATATTAACACGTTGAATGCCACCGGTATTTCGCTAGTTTCTTCACTTCTACCGAAATGAAACTTTTTCTATTAAAATCACATCTTTACAAAGCAGAAACTTTACAGACACGAAGAGATATGTAGACAGCAGGAATTTACCTTTTTGAGACCAACGCGTAAATATTGACTGAATTAACAAATTCGTAAATATTACAATTTAAAAGTCATATGAAATTTCATTGAATTCAATACCGTCGGTCACCGGTGACCCCTATGGCATTCAACTTGTTAAATAAGTACTTCGAAAAGAGAAGAATCAAGAGGCGGAAGAGATGATCGATTCGGCGATTTATGTTTTCTGAGATAGGCGCAGAATATTCATTCTATGACTTTCCTATAAACTTGGAAAACTTTTGGAAAAATTGTGTACCAGTCATTTTGGCTGGTTCGGTATGTCTAGTGTTAATTATTACCCCAAAAAGTAGTTGCATTTCGCTTCGAAAACTTTGGAAGTACGATCAGGTGATCATGCGATTACGGTAACCCTTCTTACACGGCTAATGCTCCGCGATTATACTCACCCTCATCACCGAAAGGGTAAATAAAAATGGCGATTACAATGTACGAGGGAAGTTAGTTTTCGCGATGCAGCGACGGTAACGACCGAAGAAGGATAAGACGCGCAAAGTCCAGTGAAAGACTGGCTGAAATAGAAAGGTAAATGCAGCGGCGAAAGTGCCGTTAAATCATTCTCTCTCTCCGCCACCGTGGAATTGCTCAGGCTGGAACATTAAAGAAGAATGCAGATTTTCATTGGCGAAAATTTGTGACTGCACGAGTCCAGTGGCCTCGGTTAATACGCAAGACATTCTCAGACGGCGTCGCCGCGAATTAATATAGCCTCGACGCCTCGCTGCATCGGGGATTATAATTGCCCGAGAATAATGAGAATATCCCTCGGGAATTATACTCGTGAAGATCAAGCGCGAGGCGTTCTAACGCTATTCCTAATAAATTATACTTCCGTCGAGGATCCAGCGGAGCGCATTGAAATAATTTGTTAAATACGCGATGCATCTTTGTTTCGCATTTTTTTTTTCGCCTCTAAGAGAGGGTTGTTTTACGGAAGATGCAGGATTTTCAAGGAGTTCAGGAAAAGTTGCTTTCTCTGACGGCATCTTCACAGTCGAAAGAGCTTCTTTCTTAAATTCTACGCTCCTCAAACAAGTCCCTATTTAACTGTTTGAGGAATGGGAATTCAGAAAATAAAATGCCTCTTGCTGCATAGACATTTTTTTTCTTTTTAACTGAACAAAGTTGGTTTATTTTTATTAACAAAGTTATAAAATAATATAAAATTTCGAGGTGAGACAAAAAATATCCCACCATGTATATTCCCGCATCGAAAAGGTGGGACACTTTTAAGCCCGCCGTGCCTCAAAGAGTTAAGTGATCACTATAGAATGCGGAAAGATCGCGAGTGATTGGTATAAATGCACGCGAAGTAAACGGATAATTAAATCGTCTCATTAGATGTACTACCGTATACTTTTAACTCGACGATAAAATAAAAAGCTACCGTACAGAAATCCAGGATAAAGTGTAACAAATTTATCTGGAACGGTAACATTAACGTAAAGCAGCGGTGATAAAAGACTAGTTAATTGCAAACATCCAACTCGCCGGACGCGTGCGACGGGTGTCGATGTCTCTCGGATGATGAAGCTTGGCAGTTTCGAAAGTGAATACTTTCGCTTTCTTCTTTCCTATGCAAGTTGCAATAAGTTCCCCTTCTCTGGACGATAAGCGCTCAGTCAGGTACTTAGGGTTCGGGCTTACGCAACCGTCCCCGTTTAACGGGTTAACCTCTTTCATCGGTGACAACGGACGAAGGCGTTCTAGCCATCGGGCCTTGTAACGTTGGACGTTGACCGATGCCACCGAGACGAACGATTGTGTTCGCAGATATTTTACTAAGTCAGGAATCAGGCTAAAATTAGGACAACGCAACGTAAAGTGTGAAAGAGAGAGATCAGTCGGATCGGCACAGTCGACCCTTCTATCTTGACGATCGGTCCTTTTCGTCGTTGTTCTTTTCGGGTCTCTTCCAATGAAAAAGAAATCCCGGATGGTCGTTCGAATCCATCGTCGAAAGTTCGCGACCGGATGCACGCTAAGGTTGAATGAATTTAATCTCGTACGGATGCCATTCACTATCGAGTCGTTTCTCTATCTCGCTGTGCTTCTTTGTCCGATCAAACGGCATTCCTGATATTCCTGGAACGAATGCTCCCGGGGTTAACGGTATTAAGGCTTGATTAAGCTGCCGCTCTGGAGGATTAACCCCTTAAATCGGTATGCCGGTAGTTGTTTTCGCGACTAAAGATAGTCCCTCTTCTAATCACTCCGCGAACCTACGGTAGGATTCATGCTCGTGCCGTTCTACACGATTCTCGTCGCGTTTGTTTCTCTCTCCTCTTTTTCCTCGGCGTCGAATCAAAGCGGTCGGGAAATCGAGGGAAAAACAATTCCACGAATCGACGCAGGTTAAGTCGTGATTTAAACGCGTTATCGTTCCTCCTGTTCTTTCCCGCGTCCAACGCGGGACTACTATTTTCTGCAGGGCGGCGTTGCTACGAACTTAATTCCATACTCTCCAGCTAATTCGTTGATTATACTTTGTTAAGACATCCAAAACAGAAATCATTGTTGTTTCTTCGAAATCATGCCCATGTAATGCGAACTCGGATTTCGAAATTTGCGGGAGTCACGAAACAAGAGAAATTTTCGCTTTTGAATGTAGAGTGTATTTCGGTGGAGCCACGTACAGCACGACGGGATTGAGTTGAGCTTTGTGATGAATGAATCTTGTGTGAATTATGAGATGTGAATTAGTTATGAGCTAGAATGAGAGTCAGAGGGATCTTGTAGAATTATGAGTTGTCAATTTGCTTGAACTAGAGTGAGACTGAGATTGAGCCGAGTGAGAGTCGACGGAAAGGGACACAGGGTTTTAAGGACTTTAGAAGAAGGAGTGGGAGGATGACGGAATTTGATAGTCGAAGGTCGACATAGGAAAATAAGGATTTTGCACTTGTATTAGAGAACTGTATTAGACTGTATTAGACTGTATTAGAGAATCGATAGGTCGAGATGGAAAGTACAATTTTGGACTTGGAGCAGTGAATCAGGATAGTGATGAGTGCTGGTCGAGTCACTGTGCTTGTAGCGGTACAAAATATTTGTAAACATATTACTAATACTAATCGAAGGGTCGATACGTTACACCCATTATCGTTAATCTTAGCAGGAAATTTGTATGCAACCACTGGTCCATCTCACGGTGAGCACGTTAACGCGAAACGTATCCAATAATTCCGACGACTTAACCTTTTCTCTGGAAACGATTGAGTCCATCGTCGTTAAGTTTGTCTCGGCGGAAACTGGTCAAGGTAATAATTAAGAGCTTCGTCCGATCGTTTTGAGCAGCCGGTCTTATCAGGCATACCACGAATCTCCGTGAGGACAGTCGTAACGAAGCTAATGGCGGAGACACGGTGGTCCACCGATAGCGAAGGTTCGATTGTATCGATCTCGATCGTCGTCGAAGGTGACGACGGAGATGGAAGGGAGGACTGTGTGGCGAGGAGGTGAAGGAGAACGAGAGGAGAGAAGGAGAGAAAGAGAGAGGGACAATATCGCGCAGGGTGGGGAAACGTTGCCACGACGTTACAACGAGGCGGACCATTAACTATTAAGCGTGCAGATATGCATATGAGACGACTGCAGTGCGTGGGCTCGGTCCAATCGGCGGCCGCGATGCTGTATATTGCCAAGATAATATCCCGATCTGATTGGACGGTTATAAACGGGATATCGCCACGCGGCTTTAACGCCGTAACGCCGCGTGCAGTCGATAATTTTTCGAGGGTGCCGTGGCGATGTACGATATGAAATTCCGTGAGAGACCGACGGTAAACCTTGCCGCGCGAAGGAAAGGAGGTGAAAGGAAAAAAAAACGTAAGAGCGATCAGTAGGAAGCAAACATTGTGTTATTTCGAAGTTGCGTCTCATAGACTGTTCCTTTGGTGTTGGATCTTTTAGTCCTGTACGCGAGGTATAGTTTGAGCGCAGATAAACCGCTGGTATAGGAGATAAGCGTCCGCTTTAACGATGCACCGCGTAATCTGCGCTTGTATTTAGTAAGAACGCGTTTTACTGCCACGTTCGCGAGGTGCCCTTTTACGTTGCTCCCTTAACGTCGGAGAGAAATATCTCGACCATGGCGAAAGGAAGGAGAGTGAAAATAGAACATGCACGAGCCGGAAATTGGCCATCGGAAGTGAACATCACCTGCGTCGGATGATAGATTCTTTCGATTTTCCAATAGAATTATTCGCGCTGTGCCGGTGTAAGGTTCTCGACTAAAAGCATCAAAGTAACCTGTCGGTTCCTGAATTTATGCACGGATCGAGGACACTTCCCTTTGCATTCTCGTGGACCCTTTAGTTGTCGTAGGGTTAAGCGCATCTGCCTTTGCATAATACCTGCAGCATCGATGCTCGAAAGGAGTGCATACATATGATCTTTCGAACGAGGGGACACAAAGGAAAAAGCAGCGAATATGAAGGAGAACGAAGGTTTGGTAGATGAGCACAGGTTGCCGAGGAGCGAGCGCTTCATTTCGTATGATAATGATATTCAAACTGAAAATACGACGATCTACGAAGGATGCTGGCAGAGGTATCGATAGCGGTGCCGCAATCGATTCGACGCGTAATCGTTCATCAATCTCGTTGGCATTATTTTTCATTATTGCCGTAGCATCGAGATTTTATTGGCAATTAGGATGAACCGAGTCCGTTTAGTACGTACGTGCGCTGTTAAAGAGTTTGCTCCTTGGTCTGACATCGGTCCAACGTGTGATTAAACGAGATCTCATGCGCAACATCTCTCGTATCCAGCGATCGGTTGTTCTTTTGATCGTGTTTGCACGGTATTTCGTAAAGTAACCTGTTGCCGTGTACCTGCTACGCGTAGACAACTCGGTAAGAAAGCATTAAAAAGCAGTGTTGCTTGCGATTACCGATAGTCATTTAGCATCTGTAGAACAGCGATGATAAAAACTTGTTCCGGCCGACGGTCTTTGCGTTTGATGGTTATCGCGGCTGAGAATCATTACATTTATTAAGTCCGATTTCCATTCTGGCGCAACAATGTTGCAAGACACGCGGGCGTGTACATACGCCAAGTCGGATGAAAATTAAGTCACAACTCACATCCGTTTTTTTTTTGTTTTTTTTCGGAGAACATATGTTATCTGGTTTGCTCAGTATTTGCAATATGGTCAGCCTTTCTTCGTGTCTCTCCATTCTGATCTGTTCCTCCTTCTTTCTCGTTAAGAGCTTTTTCAAGCATGAATTTAATTGGCATTAAACATCACCGTTAATTTTAAATAATCACGCGGAATCATCGTGTATGATAGGTACATCGCTCGTAAAACACTCTTGAAATTCTTCTCTCGTGTAAGTACCAAATAAATCGAAGTTAGCGTAAGAGATTTCCATCGCCTTTTCATTTCTTTTTTTGCCATGCTTCCCGAATTACATAAAACTAGTAAATGCTGGCTTAAGTATGCGCATCGATACGAGGAAAAATTAAAATAAAAATTCCAATTTCGCATTAAAATCCCTGATAAAGCATAACTTCAAAGTGCGATACTCTTAACGAAGGTACCTTATCGTAGTTGACGTTCGCACAGGAAGATCCTTCGTTTTGCGAATAGGTAGATCAACGAATGCTAATCGCGGGAGGAAAGGTCAGAGGTCTCGAATCGAGTTTCGCAAGATGCGCTTAAAATCCGACTACTACAATAATTACCGAGAGGACGGCGTGAATATTAATTTCTGTCAGTCCATGGTAAACGATAGTCGTAGAGGACGGCTCGTTTCGGATTTACGTTCGTTAATGACGTCGTAATTATGTCGAGGAGTCTGTTGCATGATAGCGCGGGATCATCAAACTCGAGTCAGGAGTCGTTGTTCTTTTTCTTTTTGGATGTTAATTACATTATAATAGGCGCGGACGGTTATACGTGCAGGCCATTAGTATCGTTTACGAGGTTATTTGGTTGGAATATTAAACGATATATTCATATATTCCGATTGTATCTTTCCGTTGACTACGATGTCGGATGTTTCCATGAAATTTTGCAATCTTTCGGCAAGTTCGTTGCTCGTTTCTCAGCTTGTCCGTTGACACGCACAGTGGCAAGGTAGAATTCTCGCTCGATTCGATCGGTCTCCGATTTCGAACGTATTTTTAGCTGCCCCTGTTGCTGCAAATATCCTTTTTAATATATGTTAATTAATTTCTATGCACTTATGATCGCATTAACTGCATCGTTGTAGATTCAGGTGGCATTTGAAGGTAGAACAGGTACAGAAGGCAGGTACGCGATACCTTTCTGTTTTGTGATAAAAAGGTCAAAGTGTCGCACGAATATAGATTTACTTCTTGCTTTATAACATTGAGTGACATTTGCCAAACTCGAATTGCGCATACGTTACAGAAGGTGCGATTAATAAAAAAAAATCGTCGACGCAACAGTGTCATTTATGCAACACTCGAAAAGACTTAAAAGCGATAGACCATACTCTGGCGTAGAATGATGAAAATTCGTTACACCGTCAATCACAACAACCACGTGCAACTTTTCGTTCCAACGATAAAAACTCCCCACCATAGAGTGACACGTGCTTCTTCCCCTTGGTGACCTCACATAGGCACACTTATCCCACAAGTAAAACCATGAGGTAGCCTAACTGAAATTCCGGCTCCGGTGCAGGCTTAGGGAATATAATATAAAGATCGTTTGAAAGGAAGGAAGGCACGGGACAAGATCCCTTTATACGTCGAATTTGAGCCTAAACCGTTGGCGAACACCTTTGGTACACAGACGCGGTCTGATTCAAAGCGTCTCAGCTGTTTCTCTCGTTTGCCGCTTCGTCTTCCCTTTTTTTGTCGTAGCTCTATCTATCCTCCTCCAGGCAGACTTCCGATTTTGGCACGCGCGTCAAATCCTCGAGGAAAATACGTTAAAGAAATCCCATTGCGAAAGCAGTTGACGTAAGAGTTCGCTGATGCAGACAGGAAAATCAATTGGAGAATTTGTTTTTCTCAGTGGCTTTTGCCGTGCTGTTTTTCCATGGGATTTATTCCAAAAGCCACATTCCTCCGAAGCAATTCGGCGGTTATATTAGAGAAGTTAAAAGAAACTCTTGCATGATGCACATTTCTGTTGTACACTTATTGTTAGATATAATATTAACACTAAGCCTACCAAGCCGGTCAAAATGACCGGTTCCCAATTTTTTCTAAAAATTACCGACATTGATAGGGGAGCCATGAAGTAAATATTCCATTTCTATCTTATAAAACCTAAATAAGTTAATTAACCCCTTGCCCTACGCTTTCTTTTGTGACTGCCTCCGCAATAATTGAAAATTAAATCGCTAAAATGAAAATATATTAGTGATTCCTGATATATCTTTGAATTTAACACAATATTAATAACATAAAAATAATATTATCGTGACGTGTTCCACTGACATTTTCAATTTGATCATTTTTAAGAAGTTTCCAAATTTCCTGTTCCATCAACCGCATCACGAGAGTCACTCGTTGTTGTAGGGCAAAGGGTTAATCATCTTCTTTACCTCTGACTTTCTCTTTTTCCAATGTACTTATCCGTTATATCTCAATTTTAGTAGACACAACGTCGGTAGCTTTAGTGTTAAACTACTTCTACTTTTAAACAACTATTAAGAATGCTTATCAGAAACTATAAGTATTACATCAGATATCGGTTACACACCCCAAGAGCGGCACGTAGTTTGCAACAGATTGGGTAATTCTTTGAAAAGCCACGCTCCTCCGGAGGGATCGTTCACCCTCCTTTTCGACCTCGTCCCGTATTCTTCTTAGCAGGTACGTAAAACGTACGTTACGCAAGACGGTCAGTAACGCATACGCGTCTTCTACCTGGATCCCCTTCCGACGGGGGAAGAAAGTAAAAAAAAAAGGGAAGATACGAAGGAAGCAGGGGGATGGCACGCGCCAACCTAAGAGGGAAGGAGGTGGCCCCGATCAGCTGCAGCTGCGCTTTCGGTTTTGCTCTTGGCTGGCAAGCGGCCTTTTGCTTGGCTCCCGGCCGATCTTGACCCGATCGTATCGAACGGCGCAGTCGGTCCGCTGTCATCCGAAAACGAATGACAACGCTCGAGACTCCCCCGGAGACTTGTGACCGAAAGGGCGGCAACTTGACTTTTCTTTCGTGATTTATATATTCGTCGGGTATTCCGATCGCCGACGTTTGTGATCGATTTCGTATGAATGCCGATTGATAATTTTGTATTGGAGTTTTGATGTCTTGCTTCGATATTACTTTTCGGTAATTTTCTGCTTTTAATTTGATCATCTCGACACTTCGTCTTACCGTCTGTTACCGTTCTGCATTTGGATTTTAACCGCTACGGCAATGTTGCCTCTAATTTTAAGTGGCTTAGAAACGAACTATCATTTTCGTCGTACGTTTTTCTGGTTAGCTAAAAGTCTGATAAGATATTCTTATACGTGGTTTTAATTCGGTTATTATACATTTTATGTTACCATTTGTTGCTGTTGTTTATTTTGGCTTTAATTACTATGACAATTTTGGCTTTACTTTTAAATGGCTTCCAAACCGACGGATATGTTGGTATCGTTTGCATCGTACGTTTTCCTGGTTATCTTAACACTATGCCGTCCACACGTCTGATCGAGATTTTTTCGTTTCGCGCCGGAAGAGCTGACTCATAACATTTTGCTCGTCGCCGGATGTTTTTCGAGGACCTTGGGACACAAAAATCGTCAAGTTTGAAAAATCTCATCGGCATTTCTAAATGTTGCTCCTCTGTTTTTTGAAATTATGAAGATACACATATGTAGATAACTACAAGGTTTTTTGTATTTTTTATACTGTGGAGCCACCGGCACTTGGCCGATATTTTTCGCATGGCAGCAATTTGGAGCCACCGGACGGTATATTGTTAACAAAGCCTGAAAAGAGATTCTGCAATTGTATTTCTCGCACCTACCTTAATTCAGTTATTTCGATATTTTGTGTTACCATATGTTGCTGTTATGCATTTTAGTTTTAACTGCTACGATCACTCCCTAGAATCTAGACTTTTAGGTGACTCCCGAACCATCAAAGATGTTTCTATCGTTCGTGATATACGTTACTGTCGTTCTCTGAAAGAAATCTAACAAGACTTCGGTCCTTGCTCGCACCCGCTGCAAATTTTTCTTAACTTCAATAGCTTTTGTCAAAAAAGACCAACCAGGTTCGACCACCCTCGCAGGGTCGTCGTGTTTGGACACGGTTACTTCTCGCTTGATAAACGACCCCGGGTGGTTGGTCAAGCGGTCTGGCTACCATGTCGCCGTTTGTCCACTTATTGTGCTAACTACACGAAAACACGAAACGCGCCAACGTCCACCCTCGTAAAGCACAGAGAGGCCATTTTATTCGCCTCGATGCCGATGCCCCTTTATTTGGTATCGGAGGGTGTGGACGAGCACCAGCTGGCACCGGGGTAGACCATCATCACCAAACTCGGATTTTCCTTCTTCTATTGTCCTTATAAACACCTTGCGTGAACGTCCGTTCGACACATGACATCGTAGAGCGGATGCTAGCACTTAAGATCAAGATTCTAATGATGTCTGAGATTTGTTTCGAGATGAATGGCAGAAGGAAAGGCTCTTCCCACGCTTTTCGAGAAGTTATGCTACGGGAAGAAGCATTCTAATGTATCGATTTTTATCGTTGGTTAATTTATTAGGATGAAATAAATGTTAATTAGTTGTCAGTTTGTAGGAGTTGTCTGCGCGGTAGGAATGTCGTAGAGTTTACTGCTAGAAAGATGACTTCCTTATTGTTATCATTAGAATAGGACGCTATGGTATTACAGCTTTAGTTGGCTCCTGAATCACAGATTCTCCTGTAGATGTTTAGCTTCGATAAATTTCTAATGGCACGGCAGAAGAAATATCACTGTTTTAAAAGTGAACTTCACTTCGTTGCACAATTAAATTATCATTGCCCTTTCACAAAGTGGCGAGGCTTGTCGTCGATCCAGCAAAAAATAACCCTCCGGCTAATATCCAAGGAATGAGATCCAATCAATGTACCATGAAATAACAAAGAATTTATAAAAATTCTTGATCCAATCTAGGCTAATGCAACGGCAAAGATACATACGTTAAGTGATTCAAAATGTTCTGATCGACTAAGAAGGGAAATTCTGGGAACTGATACACTCTGATTTTAATAAAACTTTGCATAGATATTTATTAGCCATAACTAAGAAGATAGCTGGAATTCGTTTGTGCCAGTTTTCAACTTGAAGGGAGATATCAAGGGAGGCTCCTCTTTAAGGTAGGTCCTGTCTGTCTCCTACCTGTCCTGCCCTTTCTGCCTCTGTCATATCCGTCCTGCCTGTCCTGCTCGTCGTGTCCAAAAAAAAGTGTTTTTTCAAAAACAATTTCCGAAAAAATCCAAGTCGACAACGTGGACTCATATGAATTTTACATAACTCCGATCGTATTTGAGCAAAGTCATAGTGTCGTGACATCGATAACTTTCTAGCATCTTGAAGGTCATTTGAAGGTTACATCTGAGCTTGCAAGCTCGCATGTGATGCCTCGAACTAAAAGCTCAATCAGAATTCCAACTAAATTCTAAATTTACTTTGCCAGAAATGAGCTTTTGAGCTATGAGCCCTCAGGTGTTGAGCTTTTGAGCCATTTTTCCGAGTTTTTCGCAAAATTTTGTCAAAATCCGAGTGAGATTTTAGTTTGAGCAACCTCTTATTTACAAGTTCGCTTTGAACCATCCCTACATACTTTCCCACGCAATACGAAGAAAACCATCAACACTTCCGCCATGCAGACAGGAAAATTCTCTATCATGAATGACATTAACGATCTCGTAACACAAGCCACCTTTCAAAATGGTGCTAATAAACGCTACGGATTCTCCTCGTGGAAATTAATATTTCGATATAATATCTTCATTTTACTCCACGTCGACTTTTGTAGACAACATTATGCAGACGTTTATCCGCCATACGTACTAGATTTTACATGCACTTAAGTACAAACCCACATGTATAAACACAGGCCCGGGAACGATGAACATTTTCTTCCTGCATCGAGAGCGTATAGATCCTTCGAGGCCGGTCGAGACTCGTTAATTAAAATAGCGAGCTGTTACTCCCGTATTAACGCGAGTTTATTGCCGCACGGAATTCATTGAAATGTACGCGGCCAGTCAATGTAATTACCCTTACCGTTTCTGCAAACGGTGATCGCAAGCGATTCTCATTAATGTCCACCGGTCTCGTTGAAGTAAATGTATGCTTTTGATTGTTCTACGTGTATACAAAAGATACTATAGGTTTATGAACAGAAATTGGTATTCCGTTAAGCCGTATTTCATCTTAGACGCAGAACCCAGAGGTGGGACTTTTGCAATTAATGACGATATCATTGGCCGATTATTACTAAGTAATCGATGCGTATACTTTTCTGCGGAAGAAAATAGTCAGTTGGAATACATGCATCATGTTTCATTGGCTCGTATTAACTCTGTAGGAGTACAAGATTTCGTAAATAGAACACTGAAAGGGAAGGACTTCTTCTCGGAGATCCCAGATGGAATGCTGCGGATTTTGTATTTTTTTTAATTTAATTGACATGTCGTTTGGGGTCTGTCGCTTTTAGTCGGTTTCGAATCATTGAGGGAATGATATAGAAGTCACGTAGGAAAAATTTCTCTGAGGTGAAGAGGGATTTGAACTTGAGTTTACTGTTTGGGCATTTCAGTCTTTTTAACATTATACGTTCCACAGCCCCGCTGGAGTGCTTTTTCTAAATTACACGAACTACTTGGCAATGCTCATCATTTTCTCAATTAAACGTTTTAGTGCTAAGCAACGCGACCATGTTTCTTCTGTTCAGTACTTAAAAGTGCCAAGCTGATCGACTTGTAGAACAGATGATACTTTTAGCGTGAACAAGGAACATAGTTCAGTAATATATTGTAATTACAACAGTACAGGTATAATATAGGTAGTATCTTTAACTGACAAACAAAACAACAATATGTACCACTTGTAAGGAGAAAAACATTTAAATCTTACTTTGTTGCATTCACCAATCCAAAACGGAAGAAATGCGATCGCGCTACTTGGCACTTTTGGACCCGGTTTTTGCGAAGACCTTTCGCACTAAAATGGTTCAACAGATTGCTGGATGCCACATATCACTAGTGATAATAACGCTGCAAAATTACTTTATTGTGCCTTTAATCCTACTATGTGCAATCCTTTGAAAAATCGTTCCATGATTGCACATTCGTTAGCTTCTACTCGGTATAAGTGAATCAATGAGGTAGGAATAAGTTTGTAATTGTTTCGTGTTATGCGAGAGTTAGTTTTCTCTCGGCGAATCGAGACGTCTGGAAACGAACGGAATTATGTCCTCGGTAAATTGCCGTCGTTATCGACGAAATCTTCGTCTGTGCTCGCGTGACGTCGGTTTAATTTGCAACGGAATAACTCAGCGTGCGGCTGGTTTTATAATGCATTGATTTATTGCCGGTAATTAAATATCCAGCCCGAATGCACCCGATTCGATACGGCGAAATGTGGAATAAACGTTTCTTACGAAGCCGAAGCACGTTGTTTCCTTTATGTTTTCACAGTTCTGATACACAGTGATTCTGCGAGCGTGCATAGAGATTGCGCGCCAATTGACAGCACATTCGCGGGAAACTTAATAAGCCATGTCGCGCGTAAATCACGCTACGTTCAAACACGCGCCACAGTAAATATTTATCCTCCATTAAATCTTCCATTCAACAGGTTTTTCTCTCCTCTTTCCCTGAACTTGCCCATTGCGTTTGTAAAATCGAACGTTAACGGCGGCTCCTTAAATTAATGACGGACGATGGAAATATACTTTCGATCTTCGTGCAAATTGTAATTACGACTGAGAATTGGGAAATTTGTGTAGATTGTATCGCGAGGAAAGGAAGAGGAGTGAGATGTTTCGCGACAAACTATATGTATTACGACTAACGATTTATTTAATAAAATATACTCTTTACTCTACGATCGATTAATAGCAATACAGTACTAGAAGATTTCAAGTTTATACCTGCAAAGTAAACTGCTCTATCTTCCCTCGTAAACAACCCTCTACAAGAGTTCCATCCCCTGTTTTTTCCTCACAGTACCTCCATCTGTGCACTCTATCTCGCTAAAAAATATCCACAAGCATACCCGTATTTCGAGCTATCTTAAAGCCATCGTATTCGATTAAGCTCGAGGCATTTACAAACTGGCTGAAAATTAACTCAAACGAGATGTAATCGTAATAACAAACTGCGTTATCCCATATACAAAAAAGCCCCCTTGTGCAATTACCGATTCTTTACAGGTTCTATAGAATCATAAAATTAACTATTTAAGAAAAAAAAAATAAGAAATATCAGCCAAGCTACGCGCGTGTACCGATACCGTTCCGTTTTATCGGCGCACGATGGAACTTGGACGTTCCCGCCCGTTTTCTCGTTCGGCCGGAATCGTGTATGGGAACAATTTGACGGCAGGTGCTTCGAAATTGAAAAGCTCTCGTTGCACCTTCGCCTACTCCGCCCCTGAAGCGCATCACCTTAGTTTCCATTAAGCGAGGCCACCTACATACGAAAACCAGTACGAAAAGGCCGACGTACGTGGAGCGTTCTCCGGCGCGTCGTGTACCTGTTAAATTCTTCGCCGCTCGATCGGGGAGATTTTATCGCGGGGAGCAAAATAACAGACGGCCCGGTAATTGAGCAATGGACTCCCGACGGGATAATCTATCGGTCAAGTATTGCCATCGGGCCGCCGCAAAAACCTCGGTAGATCCGAAAGATTCGCGAATTGGAACTAATTAAACCCTCCGTGCGACCTGACACGCTACGCGTTCCCGTTCGCTCGTAATTAATATCGGCCGATCGAAAAGTTTCCGGCGATAAGTTATTGCGGCTGCGAGGAGAGGAACGAAGTGCGACAAGAACGTCGGATGAAATGGAAACTAAGAAAGTGGAATGTAAACGTTGCACGATAGGTTGGGGAGGGATGAAATGTTGCGGGACGATCCGGGTGTTGCGTTTTAACACGAGGTTTTGTATTTCTCGTTCGGTAATGATTTGCGGGTGTGTCTATACCGGGATTTCTAGAATGCTGCTGTGTCTCGTAGTTTTCTTTGGTGATAGTAAATTACCGAAGAGAAATTTAAAAAAAAAGTCATACCTGTTTTAATGAAAGTATCTCGGAGTATCGATAATTCATATCTCCATCATCGGTACAAAGGTGGGCCGATAATCACCCGCAGCGACGAACCAATTAATAGAAATTCGAACTTCAAGTCGTTAAAAGGATTAGTGTTCACATTTACCTCAAACTAAATCGACCAGGTTTCAGCAATCGTCTCACTCTTACTGGAATAAGATACGGTCATATTTCCGTGTTCATTAAGACGTAAAATCTTCCACTCGTAATCTGTAACGATTCCTCGTGTTACCAGGGAATGGTAGAACTCGTGCGGTTATCGATATTAAATAATATCACCTCGTAAGGAACGCCCTGCGATGCGCCGTATAATTCACTAGGTTGTTACGAAATTACTAATTGACTTCGAAAAGTGGTGATATCGGCTGGGAGCGGGCACATTTAAAAAAGTCTACGAGGTATTAGCGGCTTTTAATGTATTCCGTGGTACCGCGTGAGATACGAGTCTCACACCAGGTGGCAGTGGACGGTGGTTAAAAGCGAAGTGGTGCCGGGCCGCTTATGTCTTCCTCTCGTAATCTGCTGGTACCTCCTGCCGGTTGAGACCTCGTCAAGTTATGACACGATGCACCTGCCACGGGAACGATCATGGCGTCAGTTCGATTCTAACGCGATGCATACAATGACGATGCCATCTTGCGATCGTTTATCGATTACTTATTAATGAGCCTCGATCGTAGGTTACGCTCGTGCAATTCTTCATCCGCGACTTACCTTCACCGCGCTCCCCGTCCCTCCGTTAGAATTGATTCTTTAGGGCTGATACCGATCGAGATGGTAAGGATACTCGTGATACGACTTCAAGAATTCATCTTGCATAATGCTTTCATCGCGATTCATTGAAATTTTCGTCGATCAACATTTCATATCTGTATCGAGATACTCGATACGCAATAAACCGAAGAACAGAGGATTACAGAACGGTAAATTAATTATTCCTCTCGCCAGTGCACGAGAATAGTTTACTCGCTCGATGAAACAGCTTATGTAGGAGATATCACGATTGACCATCGACGATATTCATTAAAATGTAAAATCACAATCGGCGCAACACCGAGCACCGCTGATTTGCGAAATGGCATTCCGCGATCGAAGCCGGGACTCATTAACGATCCGCTTCTGAGATTAATAATCGTATTAACGAATCTGCTCGCGCCCTGCTTCTCGCTCGGTTTTCTGGAAAGCGGGAGGAATCGATTATCCAATTACCCGGCAGTCTTTCTACTCGTTGGTTGTACGTCTATGCAGATGGTTTTTCGCCGAAGGCTACACACAGGCCACAGTGGTGCTGCCGTGCACGCTGCCGTGCACGCTGCCGTGCATGCTGCCGTGCACGCTGCCGTTCGCGAGCAGCCTCGTCTAAGTCACCGTGTAATTTATCACCACGCCCAGCGAGATCTTAATACGAATCACTTATCGGTTGCCGCGGATACGTACGTGCACCGACGAATATGTACGTCTGTGGACTAATAACCGAGCGAAGTAATTAAGGCGAAGCAATGAATACCGGAGGAAGCCGCCTTGGTTTGCTCTCTTTTTCACCTGCGATCATCGAGCCGGCTCTCTCTCCTTCATCGTTGTTCGCTCGCGCTCCCCTTTCAGCTCGTTCCTTTTCTTCTCGTCTCTCGCTTCTCTCTTCAGGGGCAGAAAATCGAACGGCTGGATAAGGTGTACAGTAATTTAGAAAAGCCTCGATATAACGTGCCGTGCTCTGTAACGAGACACCTGCGCGAGTTCGCGTTTCGATCGAACGTTGTAAGGTACGTGTTTCTCGCTCTTTCTCTTTCTCTCGAAATCGCTGATCGGCGCGCGAAAAAAGTCGCAGAAATTGCACCGATTTTAATTGGTCGGCCGTTCAACGGGCAATGAATATATCATAAATCTGGAGTGTTTTATTAAAGCGATTACCGGCTTCCGTTGCTTGTCCGTCATTCGATTTGCCATTTTAGCGGATTACCTGTTACGCTCTCGGTTATACGACTCAATTTATGAATCGCTCGTATCTTCCACAACTATCGAAGCACTATTAAGCGATGTTCTATAGCCCAAGTATAATATTTCAAGCTCGCAAAAACTTCATCTCGCATTTTGTACTTCTAAGCTTCGAAAAGCGGAATCGTTTCGCTCGACAAGTTTCCTCAACAATAACAAAACTTCGCCATCCTCTTCGGCGGAAGGAACGAAAATCCCGTAGACTTCGTACCCCAGGTATCTTTCAATTATGTTTTCAAACGAATCGCGGAAATCGTGCACATCGGATTCAACGACAAGCGACTTCCTCGTGGCCCTTGCACGAGCGACTCGTAAATTCGTTCCGGGCGTTGCACGCGCGAATTTCTCGCCGCGCGTAAAATCACGCGGGAATCACTTCCACGTTGTAAACACGTCGTGTAAACGGGTTCCACGTATAAGTATCCCCGTGGACAAAGAGCTCGGCAAACGGTTATTGGCAGCCAGGATATTGGCTGTTGGTCGCGCTATTGCCGTGGCGTCAAACGAACTCCCGCTAAAACCGGCGCTAGGGATTTTCTGCCGGCACCGTGCAACCACGCTGCAAAAACGCACCGATGCATTGAACGGGGTTTCTTTCGGTCGTGAAGGAGATAACGCGCCTTTCGCGTCGACGTTTTAGTCCACCTTTTTGGTAG